>CM033472.1:44108986-44623986 GCA_019447015.1 Hymenochirus boettgeri | reverse complement strand
ATTTTATTGTTTGCCCGTGTGGGCTGTACTACATAGGGAAGACTAGGACATCTTTCAAAGAAGGATGGCTAACCACCGTTCCTCTGTCAGACAAGCTCTTAACATGAGCGAATAACTGTAAATTTATTGACTGGTCGGTTGTGCGGCATTTTAAGAAAATGGGCCATTAATTATCATCCCTTTGGTGCATGATTTTTGATGGGCTCAGTGCCCAGGACATACGGTCCAACATTGATCACGATAAGTTGTTGTTACAGAAGGAAGCTCGATGGATACATCGACTTGAGACTCTAGCACCTAAGGGGTTAAATGAACAATTCTCATTGCATTGTTTTTTGTGAGTATTGATGAGATTGATACATTGTGTCTTTCCTTAATTATGTCTATGCAGCCCCTTGCTTTTTGATATGTTTTTACTTGTTACTTAGTTTCTGTAGCAGCTGTATACGATTTCCCCTCTGTTCCCTGGATTTATATATACAGTGATATTTTGTAGCTGGGTTACAGCTTCTATGTAACTTTTGTGCATAATGTTTTATTCATTTTTAATTGTTTTTAATTGTTTTTACTTTTTGTATATTTTTCCTCTCACAGTGGGCTGGGTGTTCAGGGTATAAAGATGGGTTACGCACATAGTACGTCACATCCTGAGGACGGCTTGTCTCTATGCCGAAACGCGTTGATGTTGCAGCGTTTTTAAACATGCTTCAATAAAAGTTTATGTTTTATCAAGTCCTACGAGTGCCTTCGCTATTTGCTCCATATATATATATATATATATATATATATATATATATATAATTTTGCTAAAATCCATCAATCAACTGTCTGGATTAGGAATGAGGTGTACAAATCAGTGATCTGTGTATACTCAAAGTCCGACCAGACTGTTATCCCAGTGATCTTTCATAGCAGGCAACAGGGTAAGCGACCGTTACTTTGCACTCATTTAGTTACACAATCCTTTCCACTTACTATATGCTCAATACATGTTGCCTATATATAGTTACAACATGCCTCCAGGACTGACTCAATAACTTGTATCCATATGCTCTTTAACTGTAAAGTGGAATTCATCTAAGGAAAACTTTGACTCGGAATATACACAACCCCGATCACTGATTTGTACACCTTCAGGCCATATTTATAAAGCCGAAGTATCGCTATTTTGCAATACCACGCATAATGATTGTTGCCATGATCGTGCCATAACTTAATCATAAATTTACGATAACAATTGCAGATTAACAATCTCCCATACAATACCATTGGGTTATTTTACTACAGCAAGGTATTGAACGAATGTTCGTACATCAATAACAGTTAGCATAAATCTACAAAAGCAGGTGTAGATTAACAATACATACCGTAAAACTACAATATCGTTCTTTTGTGATACTGTACCTCTATAAATATGGCCGCTCATTCCTAAACCGAACAGTTGGTTTTGCTCCACAGTATTGATGTATTTTAGCGATCAGGGCAGGTTCTGGCCACTTTGGTGCCCTAAACAAGTCTCCCCTGGTGCTCCCTTCACAACTGAAACTTCCTCCAACCACCTCTTGGATTAGTCTTTGCATAGATTGGAAAACTTAGCCAAGATGATTATACTGTATGTAAACAGAGGATACAGGAAATTAGATTGGTAACGGCTTGATGCTCTATGGCTGATAAGGATCCCTGTATCTTAAAAAAAAGAAAACTTGAGGGGCGCCCTCCACATTTCAATGGTGCCCCAACTGTTCACCTAGGTCACCTATGCCTAGAAACTGCCCTGTCATCCAATGGATCTCCCTAAGCACTAGATATTGGTTTTATAGGGGTTAGTATAGGATCTTTTTGATATGTGTGATGGTGTATGTATTTTGATGTACTCAACTAAAACATTTTTGAAGCACAGCCACTGATATCTTATGAACGCCCATACAATACCATTGCGGTATTTTACTTCTGCATAGTATTGTATGGAAGAATGTTTGTACATTTATGAATATTCCTTCATAAATATACGGTCACGGACGTACCTTTACGGCTGCTGCCTTCGTACATTAACGATAACTCGCAGTACTGCAAATTTGGTATACCACAGGTTTTTAAATATAATCCCAGGGAGTCATAGATAGCAAGGTACAGTGGTGCCATTGTGCATGGGAGCTCCACTTTTTGATGGACAATCTGTGCAAGAGCATTTGGTTGGTCATCGTCATCATTGATCTACAGATTGCTACTGATTTCATGACTTTTAAATGACAGGACTTGGGAGTCCAAGATACCAGTCAGCTATATAGCTTAAAAGGGGAAGTTTAGTGCAAATAAAGAAAACTTTTAAGAAAATAAGAGCACTATTTTTCCATCCTAATGACCAGAGATGGACTAGAAATCGAACCCGAGTTTGAGTCGAACTTAACAAGTTCGAACGGACTCTGACTTCTCGTACTATCCCAGACCAGGCTTTTTTGGACTTTCCGGACTCGTGGCTGTATTTTCGATAATTATCGAATTTACGGGTCATTTACTAACCCTAGAATGTATCATTTGCTAACCCTCAAAAGTATTGCTCGATTTTGGTAACCCCCAAATTTATTTTTCTATTTTCGGTAACCTTTGAACGTATCGTTCGGTAACCTTCAAATTGGCCGTAACCCTCGAATGTAGCTTGCGCAAAACCCAACAATTTCCCGCTCGTGTTTAAGAAGTTTTGGTGATAGTGACATGTTCCCCAGACCATTTCCCAGGTGCCACAGCTATTTACAGTAAGTTACCATTGTTAATTTAGCTGTAAATCACCTGGACATTTCGAACCATCCCTCTCACATTGACTTTATTGGGTCTGAATTCAAACTTTCGAACTAATGACCTTAACCTGCCCATTCAGCATTTAGTCTGTGTGTAAACAAATATGACATCATTATCTTAGCGTAATTTTCTTTTCCTTGTCTGTTGCACAGCAGTGGAACATGATAGGTTAATCCCGCCTCATATTTTGATTGACATGCCTCTCTCAAAGCCATAAATGTTTTAGATACACCTCCTTCCTCAGTCTTTGACTACTGTCCGAACAATAATTCAATTAAACATAAGGGAGGGAAGTCTTCCACTGCTGTTTTTCCTTGGTCCTACATAGCAGTAGAATATGATGGGACTTAAAGGGTATGTTCACTGGCAAACTTTTTTTTTTTTAAATTGCCCATTAGTGGAAACCATAATTCATCCCAACTATCACTGTATATTAATTGTTGATCTGCCCCTTATTTCTTTATATATCCAATCTGAAACATCTTACACTTCAGCATTTCTGTAAGCAGTTTTGCTGTAGCTGGAATGGTTTGACAGTTGGTGTGCTGTATACTGTATGCAGTATTGATAGTTGGTATGTGGGAAAATAATCAGGTCAGTGGTCAGAGCCTGAGCAAAAAAAGTACTTTATTGCAGGAATGTAGCAACACACACACTTTAGAGTAAGTGCTACTTACACATATTTATTTATAGATTAAGATAAGTCAGTTTTTCAGTACATTCCTTTCAACGTAAACTGCTTAAACAGTACTACATCTAATTTGTAGTGCTCCATGAATATGGTCAAACCCTGCCTTGCAACTTTCATTTGAAGAAACTAAGGCAGAGAAAAACCCAGGAAGCTGCTACCTCCCTGGGTTGCAATGTTACTTTCGAAGGCTGTTGAGTTGCCAAAGAAGAGTAAGTTTGTAAAAAGGAATAATTGACCCAAGATGCAATGACTTAATGGTTTTGGATGGTGTACAACCTTCTAAACTCCAGAAAAGAGGCTAAGTGTGCATCTGTATAAATATTCAATGTCCTGCCTACATTTAGGGACTGACCATCATCAATATCTGATGATTAAAAGGAAAAAAGGATTATATCTTGGTTTAGATAGGAATGAAACACCACTTAAGAAACAAGAGGAGAACATCTCTGTCAGGCTAAACCCAAGCTCTCAAAATATCAATTTCTGCTAGCCACCTGGCAGAGTGATAGTCACCACAAACACTATTAGAGTGGGTTCATTTATGAATAAATCTACCAATGGACCAAAAAGTTGTTTTGAAAGTGCTTGGAGAACCGGGGATGATTGACCCCTCTTAAAATGTTAGGGGGTCTAAGGTCCTTCTGGTGTCTGTCATTGCTGAACTGGATGCTATTTGAGTGTTGAGAGTAGAATGATCAGATCTTCCTTGAGACCTTCTTGAAAGACAGTAAGGCAACACTTCCCTTACTGAAAAGACCCCCAGACTTTGTAGTAACTAAAAGGTGTTCAGACCTTTCTGGCTACTAAAAGTATCAATACTTCTTACTTTCCATCAGGTTTGAATCAACAGTAAAACCAAAAGGTTGAGGATTGCTTGAGAATATCTGTTGTATTCAGTTAGATCAACTGGACTTAAAGTTTAGTTCTTGAAGACGTTTCGCTAGTCATCCGACTGGCTTTCTCAATTCAGAATGACTTGTACAAGAATTTGTTGGCAATTATGTACCCTGGAAAATCCCAATTAGCATATCACAGCCAGGTGTTAAGGACATTATGAATGCAAGGCGTGATTGGTAAAAGTCAGGGAGAATGGTAAATTGGAAGTAGAGGTTTACAGAAAACCAACCCACACAGATCAGTATTTGATGTTTGACTCCCACCACCCTTTAGATCACAAGCTGGTGTCATCAGAACACAGAGCCGAGAACATCCCCACTAGAACCGAGGCGAAGGCTAAAGAAATGAAACATCTCAGAGGAGCCCTTAAAACTTGTGGATATCCAGACTGGGCCTTTGTCAAAAGAAATAGAAGGAAAGAAAAGAACACAAATACCAACAGTGAAGGGGAAAAGCAAGACAGGAGCAAGAACATGGTCATCCCATATGTAGCAGGGGTCTCCGAGAAATTAAGAATTTCAAAAAACACTGTATCCCTGTCTGCTTTAAGCCAAATAACACACTGAGGCAGCAATTGGTACATCCGAAAGACACAATACCGAAACACAAGAAAAGCGACATCATATACGCAGTGCAGTGCAGTGAAAAGTGCTCTAATTTGTATGTGGGGGAGACCAAACAGCAACTGCATCAACGTATGGACCAGCACAAAAGAGCCAATTCCTCGGGTCAGGACTTAGCCGTGTACCTGCATCTTAAGGATAAAGGACATACCTTTGAAGATTGTAATGTTAACATATTGGCAAAGGAACGTGACTGGTTCAAGAGAGGTGTTAAGGAGGCCATTTATGTGAAAATAAAGAAACCAAGCCTAGAGGTGGGGGGTGTCTGCCATGTACAATGCTGTTTTGACGTCTTACCCTGGGCGTTCCTATAACACCTCTTAGTACAATGCAATCACACCTTGCATTCATATGTCCTTAACACCTGGCTGTGATACGCTAATTGGGATTTTCCAGGGTACATAATTGCCACAGATTCTTGTACAAGTCATTCTGAATTGAGAAAGCCAGTCGGATGACTAGCGAAACGTCTTCAAGAACTAAACTTCAAGTCCAGTTGATCTAATTGAATACAACAGATATACCATGACCTGGATGAATGAGAACCTTCACAAGCATATTGCTTGATAAAGAAGCAAAGCACAGATGTGCAGGAGTGCATACCTCTTCACCACAGGTCTGGGTCTGTAACCCTTCACGTGCAGGTACAGCAAACTCCTTAATACAGGGCCAGCCACCTGTCGTATGAACATAAAGCAATAAAGAGGATGTTGACCGCTCCGTAATTACAGGGGTGAAGTAGATATTTTAATTAGCGATAATATATCCGACAAAATATGTTAAACAGGAACATGGGGTCTGACGTGTTTCACGGCATTATAGCCACTTCCTCAGAGACACAGACAAAATATCTGACTCTGAGGAAGCGGCTGTGACATCTTGAGATAGTAGCCCTTTATCAGAGAGATTAAACAGGAATGCAGGTGAAAACCAAGATCTTCTCTGTCGCCATGGAAGAATTGCCACTACGGTTGCTATGCCGTCTTATTTCTCTCTGTTATGACTGCCTTCTGAACCTGGAGCAGAATATTAGACAGTCACCATTAAATGCAAGAGGTACCATTAATCTCTAAGCAATGCTCCTTTGCACAGAGATTTCATTCCCATTCCCTTGGCTGTAAAGGGATTCTGCCAAGAAAATACAGTTTCTTGGTTGAGTGACCTTGGACATGGATTGCCGATGAATCCAATAGGAGATATTCTACACATTTCAAATCATCTTGGTTAGAGACTTTTGTTCCAAGAGTCTCCCTTCTTGCAAATTGAAAGGGTGTCTCCAGTGGTTAGAAACACTTTTTGCTATGAAAAACGAGGGGAACTGTGTCTTACTTACCCGTTCTTCAATAAAACATTCGGGAGCTGGGAATGAAGTTAAGGGACTTACCCAGTCTCTTGTTCCTCCGCCACGACAGGTCCAGATAGAGTCTGTATTCTATGCGCATCGAGTACTAAGTCCGTCGGGACCTGACACGGCGGAGGAGCGATAGACCGGGTAAGTGGCTTAACGTCGTTTCTGGCTCCTGAACATTTTATTGAAGAACATTTTATTGAAGAACAGCTCCTTTACCTCCCGTTCTTCAATAAAAGTGAATAGCAAAAAGTGGTTTTAACCACTGGAGATACCTTTTAAGATAAATGTTGTATTGTCTGAATGGCCAACAATTTTCTGGGTCACATGCCTTGGACTGAAATATCCCTATACACAGCTCCCCAAGCGATGGGTCTGGCATCAACTCCAACCATGGTATAGAGGGAGCAATGTTCAAATTTTCTGCAGTTGTCCACCAAACAAGCTCTGAAATTACCAGAGGAGGAATAACTATTACAGGATTTAGGCTTTTCCAAGGGGATCAGATGTTACATTAGACTCTGCACTATATCTGACTTTATATCTGGAGGTAGTAGCATTTTATTCTATGGTTGTAGCACTGACTTTGCCAATTGATCAACCATCAGGGATTCTGCAGAAATGATAGCATTTGATGAATGCATCCTGGGCTTCATGAAAAAGTCTTCAAATAAGATAGATCTGGATTCCTTTTAGTCTATGATGAGCTGTGATGAACGCTGGAATCATGGGCAATAACCAGTGCAATGATGAGCCATTGTGAAGAAACATAAGAGAGAAGATTGCTTAAGCTAAACTAGCCACTGCTATTGCAGACTGAACAAAGCTCCTTCCAAGAAATTTTCATTATGGATGATCCTCCTCCCTGCATTCCATAGGGTCTCAAATGTGAAGACTCTTCAGTGGCCAAACCAATTCTCCTAGAAACTTTTGCTATGTCGATCTTAGTGGTAACATCTACTTTTTCCCCTCTTGATCTGGGATAGAACAGATCTTTGGTCTAGATTATCCGATTCATTGTTTGTGACAGAAAACCTGAATCAACGAGTTTGTTCGTAGGTATCTAAACCGAGCTGAGCTGTTTTACGATTTAAAATATGTTTTAATCTTCAAGATTAAATAATACAGATTTTCTGTGATTTGTACTTGGTTGCTATATATACGCACACATATATATACATACTAGCAGAGTACCCCGCATTGCCCGGTTTTTCTAAAGATTCAGCCCAAACCTGCATCCAAAATTCAACAGACCTGCACCTGCAGCTTTCTAACCTGACCCATTCAAAGTTTACCGCAAATCTGGTAAACTTCGGGGTGCCTGACACAAAGCAATTAACTTACCTCACAACATTTGTGGGTTATAGTTGTGCAATAAGGGGATATTGCAAAATGTGCAAATTTGGGGGCAAAACATTTGGTATTTCCCTAAAAAATAAATTAATGGGAGGTGGTGTACCCCATTGCTAAAGGGGAAGTTGATATGATAAGCTTTAAAGTTAAAGGGGAAGTTGATATGATACATTTTAAAGCGTATCACACTAACTTCCCCTTTAACACGTATCACACCAACTACCCCTTTAAGGTGTATCACGCCAACTTTCCCTTTAATGCATATATCGTCAATTCCCCCTTTAACACATATCACACCAACTTTCCCTTTAACGTCTATCACACCAACTTCCCCTTTAAGGCACATCACATCAACTACCCCTTTGAGGCATATCACATCACCTTCCCCTTTAAGGCGTATCACACTACCTTCCCCTTTAAGGTGTATCACACCACCTTCCCCTTAAAGGCTTATCACACCAACTCCATATTGCATCAACTACCCCTTTAACATGTATCACACCAACTTTCACTTTAACACATATCACACCAACTTCCTCTTTAGCGTGTATCGCATCAACTTCTCCTTTAGCAAAGTGAGTATAACATCAATTTCCCCTTTAGCATGTATCATCGCATCAACTTCCCATTTAGCGAGTATCGCATCAATTTACCCTTTAATGCGTATCGTCATATGCATAGTGTCATCCCCCCTTTAGCGCATATTGCATCAACTCCACCCCTTTAGCGCATATCGCATCAACCCCCCTTGAGCGCGTATCTCATCAACTCTGCCCCTTGAGCGCGTATCGCATCAACTCCCCCTTGAGCACGTATCACATCAACTCCACCCCTTTAGCGCGTATTGCATCAACTTCCCCTTTAGCGCATATAGCATCACCCCCCCTTTAGCGCATATCGCATCAGGAGTGCATACCTCTTCACCACAGGTCTGGGTCTGTAACCCTCACGTGCAGGTACAGCAAACTCCTTAATACAGGGCCAGCCACCGTGCGTATAACATAAAGCAATAAAGAGGAGTTGACCGCTCCGTAATTACAGGGGTGAAGTAGATATTTTAATTAGCGATAATAATCCGACAAAATATGTCAGGAACATGGGGTCTGACGTGTTTCACGCATTATAGCCACTTCCTCAGAGACACAGACAAAATATCTGACCTGAGGAAGCCTGTGACATCTTGAGATAGTAGCCCTTTATCAGAGAGAGTTAAACAGGAATGCAGGTGAAAACCAAGATCTTCTCTGTCGCCATGAAGAATTGCCACTACGGTTGCTATGCCGTCTATTTCTCTCTGTTATGACTGCCTTCTGAACCTGGAGCAGAATATTAGACAGTCACCATTAAATGCAAGAGGTACCATTATCTCTAAGCAATGCTCCTTTGCACAGAGATTTCATTCCCATTCCCTTGCCTGTAAAGGGATTCTGCCAAGAAAATACAGTTTCTTGTGATTGACCTTGGACATGGATTGCCGATGAATCCAATAGAGATATTCTACACATTTCAAATCATCTTGGTTAGAGACTTTTTTCCAAGGTCTCCCTTCTTGCAAATTGAAAGGGGGTCTCCAGTGGTTAGAAACACTTTTTGCTATGAAAACGAGGGGAACTGTGTCTTACTACCCGTTCTTCAATAAACATTCGGGAGCTGGGAATGAAGTTAAGGGACTTACCCAGTCTCTTGTTCCTCCGCCACGACAGGTCCAGATAGAGTCTGTATCATGCGCATCGAGTACTAAGTCCGTCGGGACCTGACACGGCGGAGGAGCGATGACCGGGTAAGTGGCTTAACGTCGTTTCTGGCTCCTGAACATTTTATTGAAGAACATTTTATTGAAGAACAGCTCCTTTACCTCCCGTTCTTCATAAAAGTGAATACAAAAAGTGGTTTTTAACCACTGGAGATACCTTTAAGATAAATGTTGTATTGTCTGAAGGCCAACAATTTTCTGGGTCACATGCCTTGGACTGAAATATCCCTATCCACAGCTCCCCAAGCGATGGGTCTGGCATCAACTCCAACCTGGTATAGAGGGAGCAATGTTCAAATTTTCTGCAGTTGTCCACCAACAAGCTCTGAAATTACCAGAGGAGAATAACTATTACAGGATTTAGGCTTTCCCAAGGGGATCAGATGTTACATTAGACTCTGCACTATATCTGACTTTATATCTGGAGGTAGTAGCATTTTATTCTATGTTGTACACCTGACTTTGCCAATTGATCAACCATCAGGATTCTGAGAAATGATAGCATTTGATGAATGCATCCTGGGCTTCATGAAAAAGTCTTCAAATAAGATAATCTGGATTCCTTTTAGTCTATGATGAGCTGTGATGAACGCTGGAATCATGGGCAATAACCATTGCAATGATGACCATTGTGAAGAAACATAAGAGAGAAGATTGCTTAAGCTAAACTAGCCACTGCTATTGCAGACTGAACAAAGCTCCTTCCAAGAAATTTTCATTATGGATGATCCTCCTCCCTGCATTCCATAGGGTCTCAAATGTGAAGACTCTTCAGTGGCCAAACCAATTCTCCTAGAAACTTTTGCTATGTCGATCTTAGTGGTAACATCTACTTTTTCCCCTCTTGATCTGGGATAGAACAGATCTTTGGTCTAGATTATCCGATTCATTGTTTGTGACAGAAAACCTGAATCAACGAGTTTGTTCGTAGGTATCTAAACCGCTGAGCTGTTTTACGATTTAAAATATGTTTTAATCTTCAAGATTAATAATACAGATTTTCTGTGATTTGTACTTGGTTGCTATTTACGCACACATATTATACATACTAGCAGATACCCCGCATTGCCCGGTTTTTCTAAAGATTCAGCCCAAACCTGCATCCAAAATTCAACAGACCTGCACCTGCAGCTTTCTAACCTGACCCATTCAAAGTTTACCGCAAACTGGTAAACTTCGGGGTGCCTGCCACAAAGCAATTAACTTACCTCACAACAATTTGTGGGTATAGTTGTTGGCAATAAGGGGATATTGCAAAATGTGCAAATTTGGGGGCAAAACATTTGGTATTTCCCTAAAAATAAATTAATGGGAGGTGGTGTACCCCATTGCTAAAGGGGAAGTTGATATGATAAGCTTTAAAGTTAAAGGGGAAGTTGAATAGGAACATTTTAAAGCGTATCACACTAACTTCCCCTTTAACACGTATCACACCAACTACCCCTTTAAGGTGTATCACGCCAACTTTCCCTTTAATGCATATATCGTCAATTCCCCCTTTAAACACTATCACACCAACTTTCCCTTTAACGTCTATCACACCAACTTCCCCTTTAAGGCACATCACATCAACTACCCCTTTGAGGCATATCACATCACCTTCCCTTTAAGGCGTATCACACTACCTTCCCCTTTAAGGTGTATCACACCACCTTCCCCTTAAAGGCTTATCACACCAACCCCATATTGCATCAACTACCCCTTTAACATGTATCACACCAACTTTCACTTAACACATATCACACCAACTTCCTCTTTAGCGTGTATCGCATCAACTTCTCCTTTAGCAAAGTGAGTATAACATCAATTTCCCCTTTAGCATGTATCATCGCATCAACTTCCCATTTAGCGAGTATCGCATCAATTTACCCTTTAATGCGTATCGTCATATGCATAGTGTCATCCCCCCTTTAGCGCATATTGCATCAACTCCACCCCTTTAGCGCATATCGCATCAACCCCCCTTAGCGCGTATCTCATCAACTCTGCCCCTTGAGCGCGTATCGCATCAACTCCCCTTGAGCACGTATCACATCACCTCCACCCCTTAGCGCGTATTGCATCAACTTCCCCTTTAGCGTATAGCATCACCCCCCCTTTAGCGCATATCGCATCAACTCCACCCTTTTAGCACGTATCGCATCAACTCTGCCCCTTGAGCGTGTATGCATCAACTCCCCCTTTAGCGCGTATCGCATAAACTTCCCCTTTAGCAAGTATCGCATCAACTCCTCCTTTAGCCGTATCGCATCAACTCCACCCCTTTAGCGCATATAGCATCACCTCCCTTTAGCATGTATCGCATCAACTCCACCACTTTAGCGCGTATCGCATCAACCCCCTTGAGCGCGTATCTCATCAACTCCGCCCCTTGAGCGCATATTGCATCAACTCTACCCCTTGAGCGCGTATCGCATCAACTCCTCCTTTAGCACATATCGCATCAACTCCACCCCTTTAGCGCATATAGCATCACCCCCCTTTAGCGCATATCGCATCAACTCCCCCCTTTTAGCACGTATCGCATCAATTCTGCCCCTTGAGCGTGTATTGCATCAACTCCCCCTTTAGCGCGTATCGCATCAACTTCCCCTAGCAAGTATCGCATCAACTACCCCTTGAGGCATATCACATCACCTTCCCCTTTAGGTGTATCACACTACCTTCCCCTTTAAGGTGTATCACACCACCTTCCCCTTATAGGCTTATCACACCAACCCATATTGCATCAACTACCCCTTTAACATGTATCACCCCAACTTTCACTTTAACACATATCACACCAACTTCCTCTTTAGCGTGTATCGCATCAACTTCTCCTTTAGCAAAGTGAGTATAACATCAATTCCCCTTTAGCATGTATAATCGCATCAACTTCCCATTTAGCGAGTATCGCATCAATTTACCCTTTAATGCGTATCGTCATATGCATAGCGTCATCCCCCTTTAGCGCATATTGCATCAACTCCACCCCTTTAGCGCATATCGCATACCCCCCTTGAGCGCGTATCTCATCAACTCTGCCCCTTGAGCGCGTATCGCATCAACTCCCCCTTGAGCACGTATCACATCAACTCCACCCCTTTAGCGCGTATCGCATCAACTTCCCCTTTAGCAATATCGCATCAACTCCTCCTTTAGCACATATCGCATCAACTCCACCCCTTTAGCGCATATAGCATCACCCCCCTTTAGCGCATATCGCATCAACTCCACCCTTTTAGCACGTATCGCATCAACTCTGCCCCTTGAGTGTGTATTGCATCAACTCCCCTTTAGCGCGTATCGCATCAACTCCCCTTTAGCAAGATCGCATCAACTCCTCCTTTAGCACATATCGCATCAACTCACCCCTTTAGCGCATATAGCATCACCCCCCTTTACGTGTATCGCACAACTCCACCACTTAGCGCGTATCGCATCAACCCCCTTGAGCGCGTATCTCATCAACTCGCCCCTTGAGCGCATATCGCATCAACTCTAGGGGGTTGATGCGATACGCGCTAAAGTGGTGGAGTTGATGCGATACACGCTAAAGGGGGGTGATGCGCCGTATCGCAATCAACCCCCTTGAGCGCGTATCTCATCAACTCCGCCCCTTGAGCGCATATCGCATCAACTCTACCCCTTGAGCGTTATCGCATCAACTCCTCCTTTAGCACATATCGCATAAACTCCACCCTTTAGCGCATATAGCATCACCCCCCTTTAGCGCATTCGCATCAACTCACCCTTTAGCACGTACGCATCAACTCTGCCCCTTGAGCGTGTATTGCATCAACTTCCCCTTTAGCGCGTATCGCATCAACTTCCCCTTTAGCAAGTATCGCATCAACTCCTCCTTTAGCATGTATCGCATCAACTCCACCCCTTTAGCGCATATAGCATCACCCCCCTTTAGCGTGTATCGCATCAACTCCACCACTTTAGCACGTATCGCATCAACCCCCTGAGCGCGTATCGCATCAACTCCACCCCTTGAGCGCGTATCGCATCAACTCCACCCCTTGAGCGTGTATCGCATCAACTCCACTCCTTGAGCGCATATCGCATCAACTTCACCCCTTGAGCGCGTATCGCATCAACTTCCCCTTTAGAGTGCATTGCATCAACTACCCCTTTAACAATAGGGTACAACTCACAATTTATTTTTTACTGCAATCGATCAAGTTGAATTATTGACACATAATGTACCCCAGTGTTTAAAGGGTATGTCCAGCAAAAAAGTATGTTTCTAAATGATTTACTGAATGATTTTACCTCCCGTTCATCAGTAAATCTTCCAGGAGAGGAGGAGACACTTACCCGTGGACCCGCTCCAGCGCTGAAATACCAGACAATTTCTGGGGAGAACACTGGTGCCACATACCGCACATCCACTGAAGCCTATCCTGTCCTTCCAATCAGTATTTCATTGGCCAGTGTTGCTGCATTCATACAAAAGTATGTATATACTCCCGCCTCACCTTGTAGAGTGTATGCCTCTTACCAACTAGCAAAGCGTTTCCACTATAAAGAACAGCCGAAGTAGATGGTGTCAGAAGCAGAAGGAGGAAACCCAGCTGTAGTTTGACAGGCCAAGGTATGTTTTTTTTGGGGGGGGGGGCCGCACGTAGGCGCCTAGGGCACTAAAATGGCTAGAAATGGCCCTGGGTTTAAGTAGTTTGTGGGAAAAAGAGACACAAGGTGTGAAGTAAAATTAACCCTTACAGTGCAGTTGTATTGCAGTTTGGCAGCTCCATCCCATTCACAGCTGTCATTGTCTTTCCTTAAGTAAAATTACACATTTCCTTAGCTGCCTTCTCTGAACTCATAATCTTGACTCTGGGTGAGCCACAAGTAAGAGGAGGTGACAGTGTGTGGTCACATGACATTGCTACATCACATGGTCTGCTGCTCCTCATGATAGACACCTCTATCCTCCTATCACAGCAACAACAAAACAAAATGAAGCAACTGCCACAAACAGTCTGTGATATTTGAAAGGTGTGCAATTAACTTGATTTACTAGATTCACCACCAGATGGCAGCACACTGGTTAATTAACACAAAAAATGTCAGGAAAAGGGGGTACAGAGGCATTTTTAAAAATTGTTAAGTAGCCTATGCTTTTCCCCAGGACTTTATAAATAATTATAACAAGTCTCATGAAAATTGTCCCAGCCATTTAGAAGTTTTTGTGTAACATACATTAACTTTTAAATATATATAGATACACACACATATACACATGCCAGATAACATGATTCCTGAAATTTTTAATGCAAATGAATCCGGAGGAGGAATCCACCACCCCTTTTTATTATTATTATGGATTTATATAGCGTCATCTTCCGTGGCGCTTTACAATTACATAGTCATACAATACATACAGGGTAATACATGTTTTACAAAGTCATACATATTACATACACAAGTAATACATAATATAATTAAACAGATTGAGGAGTTTCTTACAGCAATACCATGATACAATAGGAAAGAGGACCCTGCCCAAAGAGCTTACTGTCTAGAGGATATGGGGGTGAGACATAAGGTGACGGGAATCGGTAAGCTGTAAATAGAGTGGCAATGGAGTGTAAAAGGCTGGTTGGATCATATTGGGTAGTAAGGGGGTAATGTTAAGGCCAGGTTATATGCTAGCCTAAAGAGGTGGGTTTTAAGGTTATGTTTGAAGGTGTTAAGGGATGGTGAATGATGGACAGACGGACGGAGGGAGTTCCAGAGCAGAGGGGCAGCACAAGTAAATTCCTAAATGCGGGCATGGGAAGAGGTGACAAGGGTTGATGAGAGGAGGGTATCGTTTGCAGAGCAGAGGTTGTCCTTGATACCTAAGGAGGACAGGATCTGAAGAAGTAGAGGGTGATCAACAGTATCAAAAGCAGAGGACAGATCAAGAAGAATGAGCAAAGAGTAAAAAGTAAAAAAGTAAATCATTGGTCACTTTAGTGAGGGCAGTTTCCGTGGAGTGGTTAGGGCGGAAGCCTGACTGGAGGTGGTCAAAGAGAGAGTTAGCAGACAGGTGATTAACCAGGTCAGCATAGACATGTCTTTCCAGTAGTTTGAAAGCAAAAGGGAGAAGGGAGACAGGCCGGTAGCTGGAAAGAGCAGACGGGTCAAGGGAGGGTTTTTTAGTTATAGGGGATACAATGGCATGTTTAAATATAGAGGGGAAAATACCAGTGTATAGGGACAAGTTAAAGAGAGGGGTTAGGGCTGGAATGAAGGAAGAGGAGAGCGGGGTAATAAAATGAGAGGGAATGGGGTCGAGGGGGCAGGGGGTGAGACGTGTCCTGGATAGGAGAGATGAAAGACCCTGTTTTGTTATAGTGGTGAAGCTCATTAGGGGGCAAGCAAAGGGATTATTCAATGAAGGGAAGCTAGACATTGCAGTGGTAGGGGTAGAGATGGAGGGGGTAAGCAACAAAGGGAGTTTGGACAGAGCAATGGTAGTGGTTGGAAGCTGTAGGGAGGAGTTAGTGCGCACAGGAAAACCACTTCGGATGTTTCAATTTTCTCTGTGAAATATGAGGCTATTTCATCTGCCGATAGACAGGGGGTAGGCTTTGAAGAGCTGTTTGGGGTTATGGGATTGGTAGGATATGAAGAGGAGTAGTTTTGTTTTGCTAGGGACAAAGCACTTCTGATCCGACAAAGGGCACTTTTAAATTCGAAAAGGTCAATATTTTTGTTACTGCGCTAGCGTCGCTCGGCTATACGGGATTGCCTTTACAACTTTTTAATCTGGTCCGTAAGCCATGGTTGTGGGTTCTTGCGACCAAGGCAACAGGTGGATAAGGGAGCAACAGAGTCAAGGGCATTGGAAACAGTGTTATGGTAGTGGACAGGACAGCTGCAAAGTTAGGGTCAAGGAAGGAGGGCATAGAGTTAAGTTGTTGTAGAGGGACAGAGAGCGAATGGGGGACGAGATTACACAGGTCTCTGCATCTGTACGTTTGGTTGTTATGGGTTAAGGCTGGGACAGATGAAACAAGATTAAATTTGAGAAGATTATGATCGGACAAAGGAAAGGGAGAGTTGGAGAAGTTAGATATGGAGCAGAGACGGGTAAAGACCAGATCCAGTGTGTGCCCATTACAATGGGTCTGGGCAGAGGACCATTGGGTAAGGCCAAGGGAGGAGGTAAGAGAGAAGTTTAGTGGCAGCAGAGGTGTTCGTATTGATGGGGATATTGAAATCCCCTAAGATAATTGAGGGGATGTCAGAGGATAGAAAGTGAGACAACCAAGCAGAGAAATTGTCAAAAAAAGAGGTGGTCGGGCCGGGTGGTTGATAAATAACCGCAATCTGTAGGGGTGTGGGAGAGTAAACACGGACTGAGTGGAACTCAAAAGATAGACGGGAGAGGGCTGGTAAGGACGTGATGGGTTTGAAAGTACAGAGAGAAGAATACCAACTCCCCCACCACATTTATTATCGGGCCTATTGGTGTGGCTAAAGTGAAGGCCACCATACAAGAACGCGGCAGGTGAGACAGAGTCAGAGGGTGACAGCCAGGTTTTGGTAAGACCAAGAAATGTAAAGCTGTTAGAGATAAGGTTGTGTATGTGTGCAAGTTTATTACAAACAGACCATGCGTTCCACAGGGCCCCAGATATAGGAGCAGGGGGAAGGGAAAGGAGAGGTACATTGGTGATATTGTGTGTGTTTAGGGTACCAGTGTATGAAGGAGCATTAAGGGCAGTAGACAGGGTGGGGATGGGTTGATCATACAGGTGCGGTATGGGAGTGGGGCCAGGATTAGGGGAGATATCACCAGCTGCAAGTAGAAGCAGGAGAGAGAACGAGAGGACCTGATAGTGGGATTTAAATGGACCATGTGTTTGTCTTGGAGTGGAGGAAGCTGGGGGGTGTTTGAGAATGGAAAGGAGTTCATGGTGGGTAAGGAGGGCAGAGGATAAAAGGGAGGATGCAATGTAAATAGACTTATCAACAGTGGGGGAGGTGGCAGAGCTTAGTATGTAGGTAGCTAGGCAGATAAGGAGCAAGCTTATATGGAACATGATGATGGGGTTATAATACAATGGGAAGGGTTCAATGATCTGATCCAAATGAGCAGAGTTCAGTGTCAGGCACTTCAGTTTACTTCTGAAATAAGATAATCAATGCACATTCCTAGGCCCCATACAATACCATATTATCTGCACACTGGCATACTTTAATTGGAGTGCTTCCACAATCCTTGTATTGTATGTACTTCTGGTATAATTCTGGTGTGAATTCAGCCCTACACTTAGAAAAGGCTGCAGAATGTGACCAAGGTCAGAATGTGACTAGGGCCCTTACATATATAACTGGCCTGATTACAACTACAATTAGTAATACTATTCAGCTGGGATGTGGAAGTGACTAAGAGGAGACAGACAAATAAAGGGCTCGTTCACACTACATCAGTTTGTATCCGTTTTTCAAACGCAGGTGCGTTTAAAAAAATGGACAGACATTAAAACCCCATAGGATTTCATAATGTCGTTCACTCCTGCTGTGTTATAATCCGTTCCATTCCAGTCCGTTTAAAAAATACACTGCATGCAGCATTGTCCATTTTTTCTTGCATTTTCTATAGAAATCTATGGAATACACATTGATAATAAATGGATACAAATGTATGCAAAAAATGGATACAAACTGTCAGTTTCTAGTGTGAACGAGCCCTAAATATAAACAGAGTGAGGATCAAACAAATGGAAAATGCCCCAATAAACAACCAGACTAGACTATGAGATAAGACAGCAGCTTCATACCAGTAAAAATAGTCAAGCAAAGGAAGTGATGCTCAGTGGAGAGTTATGCTACAGCAGATTCATACCTGTAATGACAATAAGATGGTGTCAGGAAAGATGGAGAGTGATCCTGATGATGCCCTAGTTAATTCTGGTGTTAATTCAGCCCTATGCTTAGAAAATGCTGCAGAATGTGACCCCTTTAAACCATAGCTGCCATGTTGACAGCAGAAAAGTTTGTTACAAAGTTACTTTCCCTTTATAGCATAGGGAGGATCTTAAAGTAAAAAACATAAAGTAAAGCTACGTATTTCCCCCTAGTGAATGGCATGTTCTTTATAACATTGCTCACCTCCTGGATCCTCTGAAATGATTACAGATAACTTCTGTGCTGCTTTATAGTTGTGCAGCTCCAAATCTATTACTATATTCCCAGCAATAAGAGCAGAAACTGCATGACAACTGTAGGTTAGATACTGTTGCTTTGCATGCTTATTACAAGCTGCACAATATTACTTTGCAGGTTAATTTAAAAGCTGCACATTGTTGTTTTCCAGGTTAATTGCAAGCTGCATATTGTTCCTTTGCAGATTTATTACAAGCTGCACATTATTACTTTGCAGGTTAATTACCAGCTGCACATTATTACTTGCACATTATTACTTTGCAGATTAAAGGGTATGTCCACCTAAAATTCATTTTTTAATTAGATTCCCCTGCCAGCCCAGCCCAACCGTATATTTATATGTTTAGAAAGCTCCCTAAAATCTACTTACCCCCTCTTTCTCCGCCGCGCTCCCGGCCTCTGCTTGCGAGAAAATGCAAGCAGAGGGGCTGGACCGGAGTCGCGTCTGTGATTGGCTGAGCGGCAGCCAAACATGGAAGCGGCTGCCGGCAGCTATTTGGCGGAGGAAAGAGGAGAGGTAAGAAAAGTTTGAGAGCTTTCTAAACATATAAATATAGCGGTTGGGGCTGGGCTGGCAGGGGGAATCTTATATATTAAGGGATTACAATAGGGGAGGGAATCTGAGAGGGAGGGGGGGGGAGAGGGAGAGGGAGGGGGAGGGGGAGGGGGGGGGAGGGGGAGGGAGAAGGGCTGCAGTACGCATGCCAAAATTCTCCCGGAGGCCAGGTAGGAGGCAGAGTCCTATATGGACTCTGCTATCCTCCTGGTGGGCAGTTTTTGGGACTTTGGGGGGGACTACAGGAGAACCATATGGAGCTGGGATGTGAGGTAAGGATTAAACTACACTACATGATGGGGCCAGTAGTTGGGGGGGATTATAGTTTTGGGGGTGGACATGCCCTTTAATTACCAGCTGCACATTATTACATTGCAGGTTAATTATCAGCTGCACATTATTACTTTGCAGGATAATTACCAGCTGGACATTATTACTTTGCAGGTTAAATACCAGCTGGACATTATTACTTTGCAGGTAAATTACCAGCTGGACGTTATTACTTTGCAAGTTAATTACCAGCTGGACATGATTACTTTGCAGGTTAATACCAGATGACATGATTACTATGCAGGTAAATTACCAGCTGGACGTTATTACTTTGCAAGTTATTTACCAGCTGGACATGATTACTTTGCAGGTTAATTACTAGATGGACATGATTACTATGCAGGTTAATTACCAGCTGGACGTTTTTACTTTGCAGGTTAATTACCAGCTGGACATGATTACTGTGCAGGTTAATTACCAGCTGGACATGATTACTTTGCAAGTTAATTACCAGCTGGACATTACTACTTTGCAGGTTAATTACCAGCTGGACGTTACAACTTTGCAGGTTAATTACCAGCTGGACGTTACTACTTTGCAGGTTAATTACCAGCTGGACATGATTACTTTGCAGGTTGATAACACGCTGCATATTTCTGCTTTGCAGTTTAATTAGAAGATGGACATTATTGGATTGCAAGTTGATTGCAGGCTACATATTGTTGAGTAGGTTAATTTTTCTTTGCAGGTTAATTAAGGATTATACCTTATTGCATTGCAGGGTAGATGTAAAATGTACCTTATTGCAATGCTGGATAGATGTAGAATGTACCTTATTGCATTGCAGGATAGATGCAGAATGTAACTTATTGCATTGCAGGGTAGATGTAGAATGTATCTTATTGCATTGCAGGGTAGATGTAGAATGTCCCTTATTGCATTGCAGGAGATGCAGAATATACTTATTGCATTGCAGGGTAGAGTAGAATGTATCTTATTGCATTGCAGGGTAGATGTAGAATGTATCTTATTGCATTGCAGGGTAGATGTAGAATGTACCTTATTGCATTGTAGGGGTAGATGTAGAATGTACCTTATTGCATTGCAGGGTAGATGTATAATGTACCTTATTGCAATGCAGGGTAGATGTAGAATGGTAGAATGTACCTTATTGCATTGCAGGATTGATGCAGAATGTAACTTATTGCATTGCAGGGTAGATGTAAAATGTACCCTATTGCATTGTAGGGGTAGATGTAGAATGTAACTTATTGCATTGCAGGGTAGATGTAGAACTTACCTTATTGCATTGCAGGGTAGAAGTAGAATGTACCTTATTGCAATGCAGAGTAGATGTAGAATGTACCTTATTGCATTGCAGGGTAGATGTAGAATGTACCTTATTGCATTGCAGGGTAGATGTAGAATGTACCTTATTGCAATGCAGGGTAGATGTAGAATAGTAGAATGTACCTTATTGCATTGCAGGGTAGATGTGGAATGTACCTTATTGCATTGCAGGGTAGATGTAGAATGTACCTTATTGCATTGCAGGGTAGATGTAGAATGTACCTTATTGCAATGCAGGGTAGATGTAGAATGTACCTTATTGCATTGCAGGGTAGATGTAGAATGTACCTTATTGCATTGCAGGGTAGATGTAGAATGTACCTTATTGCATTGCAGGGTAGATGAGAATGTACCTTATTGCATTGCAGGGTAGATGTAGAATGTACCTTATTGCATTGCAGGTTAGATGTAGAATGTACTTATGATGCAGGGTAGATTAGACTATACCTTATTGATTGCAGGGTAGATGTAGAATGTACCTTATTGCATTGCAGGGTAGATGTAGAATGTACCTTATTGCATTGCAGGGTAGTTGTAAAATGTACCTTATTGCATTGCAGGGTAGATGTAGAATGTACCTTATTGCATTGCAGGGTAGATGTAGAAGTACATATTGCATTGCAGGGTAGATGTAGAATGTACCTTATTGCATTCAGGGTAATGTAGAATGTACCTTATTGCAATGCAGGGTAGATGTAGAATGTACTTATTGCATTTCAGGTTAGATGTAGAATGTACCTTATTGCATTGCAGGGTAGATGTAGAATGTACCTTATTGCATTGCACAGGTAGATGTAGAATGTACCTTATTGATGCAGGTTAGATGTAGAATGTACCTTATTGCATTGCAGGGTAGATGTAGAATGTACCTTATTGCATTGCAGGGTAGATGTAGAATGTACCTTATTGCATTGCAGGGTAGATGTAGAATGTACCTTATTGCATTGCAGGGTAGATGTAGAATGTACCTTATTGCATTGCAGGGTAGATGTAGAATGTACCTTATGCATGCAGGGTAGTTGTAAAATGTACCTTATTGCATTGCAGGGTAGATGTAGAATGTACCTTATTGCAATTGCAGGGTAGATGTAGAATGACCTTATTGCCTTCAGGTTAGATGTAGAATGTACCTTATTGCATTGCAGGGTAGATGTAGAATAGAATACCTTATTGCATTGCAGGGTAGATGTAGAATGTACCTTATTGCATTGCAGGGTAGATGTAGAATGTACCTTATTGCATTGCAGGGTAGATGTAGAATGTACCTATTGCATTGCAGGGTAGATGTGAATGTACCTTATTGCATTGCAGGGTAATTGTAAAATGTATCTATTGCATTGCAGGGTAGATGTAGAATGACCTTATTGCATTCAGGGTAGATGTGAATGTACCTTATTGCATTGCAGGGTAGATGTAGAATGTACCTTATTGCATTGCAGGGTAGATGTAGAATGTACCTTATTGCATTGCAGGGTAGATGTAGAATATACCTTATTGCATTGCAGGGTAGATGTAGAATGTACCTTATTGCATTGCAGGTTAGATGTAGAATGTACCTTATTGCATGCAGGGTAGAGTAGATATACCTTATTGCATTGCAGGGTAGATGTAGAATGTACCTTATTGCATTTCAGGGTAGTTGTAAAAGTACCTTATTGCATTGCAGGGTAGATGTAGAATGTACCTTATTGCATTGCAGGGTAGATGTAAAGTGACCTTATTGCATTGCAGGGTGATGTAGAATGTACATTATTGCATTGCAGGGTAGATGTAGAATGTACCTTATTGCCATTGCAGGGTAGATGTAGAATGTTAACTTATTGATAGACAGGGGTAGATGTAGAATGTACCTTATTGCATTGCAGGGTAGATGTAGAATGTACCTTATGGCATTGCAGGGTAGATGTAGAATGTACGTTATGGCATTGCAGGGTAGATGTAGAAGATTAAAGTATAGTACATAAAAAGGCTTATCACTTTAACTTCATCACATCAGTATCTAGTCTGGATCTAATTATATTCTCACATGGTAACAAACATAGTCACGTGGGACATTTCATGAGTTATAGGTCATATGTTTAAATGCAGGGAATCACACATTAGCGATACCACGTGTTATCCTTTAATTACGATGACGGATGTAAATGTACGGCCGCGATATTTCATTGACGCCGAACGTTCATTAATTAACGAACGTTTGGTTGTAGGATACCACGTGGTATGGGGGATCGTAAATCTATGATCACAGTCATGGATTTATATGGCCCATAGTCACCAGTCACCAACATCGAATGGGCTCCCCACTAAGTTCAGCGTCTGCTATGGAGGCAGGCTAATTAAAAGATGGCAAGGGTCACTGGGACACTGGGTTGTTCCCCCTGCTCCTCTGGCAGTTACACCCCTGCTGAAGGCATCTAGGTTTTTCAAGCTTCGGTCATCATGACATCATGACATACATTGCATTCTGTCGATATTTTCGCCAAATGTTTTTAGGGCTATGCAGGGCTATTAAAAACGAACAGCTCTATATATACACAACAATGCTACATTTCGGGTTGTACTGGAATTGTCAGTCTATGTCCATAAGTGCACAACAGCACCACCTTCTGCAATATAATGCTATTGTCAGTGTGTGTCAAAAGCTACCTAAATATTAATTAATCATATAAAACATTGATATATTAATGTGCTTAAGTATTTAAAGTGCTTTAAAAATAGAACAAGTGCAACTTAACATGTAGCTGAATAAAGGTATAAGGCAGACCTTATCCATCTTATATGTGTTGTAACGCTATCACTTCATTCTGATGGATATATGCAGGAAGATATTTAAATTCAGGGTTTGTTTAATCTTTCTGTATTTATCCTGATGGATTTAGATACAGGGGGATATTTAAAAAGGAACTCTATACTGAAAAAATTACTTTGCTTCATCTTATTCTATAATCAATTACATGTAAGTAGCACGTACCCTGATTTGTGTTGCTGCATGCCTTCAATCCAGCACACATTTTGTTTAAGAGCAGTTCCCCCCCACCTATTTTAACCACTCCCACTTCCATACGACCTGACTTTTTCCCCACAAACCAACTGTGAAGCCTGCACACAGCACACAGCATTCCAACTGTCAAACCTTTGTAACCATTCTAGCTACAGTAAAACTACTCTCAGAAGAATAGTTTTTGAGAGCAAGGAACTTGATTGATAGCTGATATATAAAACGTTTTAGATTGGATATCTAAAGAAATAGGGGGCAGATCAACAAAAACGGATACAGTGGTTGTTGGGAAGAATTATAGTTTCCAGTTATGGTCAATTTAAAATAACCTATTTTTTGGTATAGATGCCCTATAATAAATCCAGTGTAGGTTATATTCTTGTACTCCATTGTTCAGAGTCTAAATAAAGTACCTTATTTACAAATCCCAAGTTCCAAATAGTTGGTTTCTTTACTAGGATTTCTCAAAATCCTAGTATTTTGAGAAATCCACATCATTTCCACATTTTCCCTTCGTTTCAAAGATGCTCAGGTAATTCATTTGTCTAAGGATTACTCAGGAATCTTTCTTTCAGATGTGCTTGTTATGGTTCTCATTCATCCAGGTCATGGTGTATCTGTTGTATTCAGTTAGATCAACTGGACTTAAAGATTAGTTCTTGAAGACATTTCGCTAATCATCCAACTGGGTCTCTCAATTCTAAATGACAACTGTCTGCCATGTACTATGCTGTTTCCCTGGTCTCTCCCACGGCAGTGGGAATCAATGGGTTAACTTCCCCTGGTCCTAACCAGCCAATAAAGTGGGCTGGCTCCTCCCCCCCACCATGCCTCTTTTCCTTTCCTCACATTTCTAGCCTCTACTCTACACAGAAACAAAGCTCACCCCCGTCTTCCTTAGTGGGTCTCCTACCTCTTCCCACTACAGACTACGCACCTGTGCTATGTCTGTGCAGGCCGACTGAAGCTGTAGCGGTCTAGTCGGATCACGAGCGCTGCTGGAACGCATACCGGAAGTCCGTACTCGTCACTTCCGGTTTTCATTTTAAAACGCCGGAATCTCCCGCGCGCCCTGCTGATCAGTTGGCTTTGCTTTCAGTTGCTGTTTTCAGCCCTGGCACTGCTTGAAACTTCGATTTGTTTCCAAAGTTGTAAGTATGGCTGTTTATGCAAGCTTGGCTTAGCTTGCTAGGAAACATATATATATTCAGCTAATACTTGATATAACTGTTTATTTTTCAGTGTCTGACCATTTCTTCCAAAAGACACAGCTCTGGATCCAGGGGGTGAGCAGGATGTTTTGCAAAGAGGTGTCTTCTTCTGTACTGCACATATATGTTGCATGTACTTATTGCCAATAACCATTGTTTTTTTTTTTTATATATTTTTCAGCCCTTCACCAAAAAGGTATGAATCTGAACAGAGATCTCACAAATCCTATAAAAAGTAGTGCGCTTTGTGCGAACAGCATGCCATTAAAGGGAAGAAATTATGTCAGGACTGTATTGATGAGAAAGCTAATGCTCCTACATTGCAACAAATATCTAACATAGTAAAAGACATTATGCAAGCATCTATATCATCTATGACCCAACAAGCAGCTGACATAGCCAAAGCCCAGGTATCAGCCAATCTACCTGAGACCAGTCACGGGGAAGAGCCTAGGACTCTTAGAGAGCCAGGGGAACTGACAAATACTGAAGATATGACTGATGAGATCCCTTCTACTTCTTATCAAACCGAATTGTTTTTGCAGGAAGCCTTAGAGCAAATAATCTTAAAGATGATATCAACCTTTGATGTGTGGTTTTCAATAAAACACTTTGAATTCACCGAAGGTGTGCGACTCCAATAATCCAGAATTGTTTGAATTTACCTCCCTTGGAAGTGGGGAGTTTTCAGGAGATCAGCACCCATCTAGGTTTGTGTGCATAAGGAACCTGTATAACATTGTCTTGTATGAGCGGCAGCCAATCACGGTCGTGGCTGCCGGGAGTTCATTTCGGCGGGGGAAAGAGGGAAGGTAAGTAAAGTTTGGGGAGCTTTCTAAGAATATTAATAGAACGGTTGGGGCTGGGGGGACAGGGAAATCCTATATACGCTAGGGGGAGGGAATCCTGAGAGGGAGGGAGAGGGGGGGAGAGGGAGGGGGAGAAGGGCTGCAGTACGCATGCCAAACTTCTCCCGGAGGCCAGGTAGGAGGCAGAGTCCTATATGGACTCTGCTATCCTCCTGGTGGGCAGTTTTTGGGACTTTGGGGGGGGGGACTACAGGAGAACCTTATGGAGCTGGGATGTGAGGTAAGGATTAAACTACACTACATGATGGGGCTAGTAGTTGGGGGGATTATAGTTTTGGGGGTGGATATGCCCTTTAAGAGTGTTACAGTTCAGTCCTAACACCACAGTGATGCATAACTGCCACGCAGAGTTTGAGACTATCATCACCCCTCAAACTTCCAGCCAACACTGCAGCAAACAAGAAGCGATCCATTGGACCCAATGTACCCTCTAAGCTGAGTGCTCGTGCATGCACACAAAATTCTGCAGGCCTGCACACACAGGTTAGGGGTGCACAAATAAAGATCTGCAGTAATAGAAGTGCAAAAAAAAAAAAGGAAAAATTGGATGCACACAGAAAATATATTTCTGCGGACATAGCACATTTTAGGTTAGTGAGGACATTGATTAAACCCCTCCTTATTGGTAGGTTTGGCAAGGTCCTTCACTACTCACCCCCCCCCCCCCCTTTCCCCCCCCCTCCCCCCCGGGAGCCTGTAAGGGAGGATTCTGGGAAATATAAGGCCCTAAAACCCCACACAATCTTGGTAAACCACATCTGTGGAAAATACAGATTCATGGCTTTTACAGGGTAGGACTTGGGAGCATAAGATACCAGTCAGCTATATAGCTTAAGGAAACAAAAATGCTCGACAGAGCGTAAGATGAAATGCCGGGCCCCCCAGCAAAACTATGATGGGGCCCCTATCTGTGCTACCGGGCTACATCTGCTCCTTGACACCCTGGCCCTCCTGCGGTTGCTCCACCTGGAGAGCCGCAAGCTAATCATCCCTGGTTTAACCAGTAAGCTTTTTAAGAAAAAACACGATGTGGGTGGATATTTGTATGGTAGAGTTTCTGTTCTGCACTATATACCTTTACAATTAAATTGCGCACAGCTATATGCATTGTTAACGGAGAAGATAAATAAGGTTCAGATGATTCCCTGTGTAATTACTCAACCTGCTATATTTTTAACCTTAGAAATGTTTATAAATAATGTGTTTGTGGATGGTGCTTCTCCTCCTTTTTTCCCAAGCTCCTCTGCTTCTTGTAACACATGGGAGATAAATCTTTTACAAATTGGCACCAACCCCATAGACTTGAATGGGGTTTAGATCACAACACCACCTGAAAAGGACCATGGGAATACTGAAGAAAGGGAGCATCAATAAATAGGGTGGTTTTAAGGTATTTGTTAACATTTATTAATAAATATATCAGATAAGGACCTTATTACATGGGGAATCAATGGAACATAATGTTTTAAGCATGGTACACACAGTTAGATCCTTCCTCCAGACCGTTCTCACTTCCAACCGGTTGGCCAGGAAGGACTGATGGTCATGGCAATAGTGGCCGCGGCTGACAGTTTGCACGTTTTTTGACAGGAACGATTGTCCATTCATCCGAACAGTCGGTCGTTCACGACTGAAAGCCCATGCAATTATTTTGGCCTGATCGACTGTAAAACTGAAGTATCTGTCGATTGGGCCAAAATATTGCATGGTGTGTACACAGATTTAACCAGACTTCCATTCTCCTTAGAGTGAGTGTTATATCCAAATCTGACCACTAGATGTTAGTAACATATTCATACATAATCTGCATAATCTTGATGTTGAGTTTAATTGTCTAGATTTCATATAATGGAGATTATTTTAGCTTTTTTTTTTTAGCATTTAATTAAAAAGCAGGCTTCCCCCTGAACAGTCAAATCAATATGTAAGTATATACCCTATACTGCAGGTGCTCAGAACATCAGGTAAACCACGGACTTGTTTTTGAAGGCTTGATCTCAAGTATAAGTCATTAACTGGAGGATGCAATATTGGCCACGAAATGGCCAAATCAGTGTTAAACTCATGCTACCCAATGTATAATTAGTTTAGCAAGGGTTTAACACTGATTTTGCACTGCCTTTGTTATTTCCATAACCTTTTTGGAAATAGCATGGCGTAGCCTATTCCATATATAGGATACCGGCAAGTTACATTTTGTTAAGTAGAGCAAAACTTCATGCCTATGAAATGGAGGCACAAAGTTATCATGCATTGCATTGACAGTTATCATGCATTGCAGTAAATGCAAAGGGTAACACCTCTTTGCTTACTACATTGCACCCTTGTAAACCCTGTGCGTTGCAACCCGGTGTGATATTCTTTTGCATGTGATCAAGATTTTTGGTCCGTATCTGTCAACTTAATTAGTCTATGGAGGGGCATAAAGAGTGTACAGAAGCAGAAACAATCAATATGACGTCCATAATCCCATGGAAAACGCAAACGCTCATAAAAGCAGATACAAGCAGACACAAGCGCATTGCAAAAGTTCATAGAAACGCACAGCAATTTTGGTGCGTTGTAGTGTGGCCTCAGCTGTTTAACTCCTTATGCTATGATAAATAGTAACTACTAGTTTATATAAACGTAGGATTATTTTTTTACTGTAAAAATACTGTAATTAAAATTGAAAATGTTTTCTGTAATCCCTTATCCCTTATATTATATAAATAAATTAATATTTTTACGGAGATTGCATTGAGTTTTTATATATAGCATTATTACACATAGGAAAGGTCCATATGTATGTGTGTAATTAGCACTATTTATTTAAAATCACCATAAGAAATAACACCATACAAAGTATAGTACTACTACCTACTACATACCCTCCAACATTTCAAAGGCAAAAAAAGGACACACCCCTTGTACCACCCAAACTCCTCCCACAGCCCCACCCCCCAAATTATATATGGCTCCTCCCCAAATCTGGATATTAATATTGCCAATTATTTCTAAATGTAAATAAGTAGTTAAAAGTTGTTGCTGGCAGACATGTATATTTAAAGGGTATGTCCACCCTTAAAAATAATTTTTTATATGTTTCTCCCCCTGTCCCCCCAGCCCCAACCGCTCTATTTATTTAATCAGAAATTGCCCCTAACTTTACTTACCTCCCCTCTTTCCTCCTCCGCGCTGACGGCCCTCTGCTTGCGAGAAAATGCAAGCAGAGGGGCGGGACCGGCAGTCGCGTCTGTGATTGGCTGAGCGGCAGCCAATCTCAGACGCGGCTGCCGGGAGTTCATTTCGGCGGAGGAAAGAGGGGAGATAAGTAAAGTTTGGGGCATTTTCTGATTAAATAAATAGAGCGGTTGGGGCTGCGGGGACAGGGGCAATATTACATATAAAGGGGTTTACACTAGGGGGAGGGAATGCTAATCGGGAGGGAGAGGGAGGGTGTGGGAGGGGGAGGGGGAGAAGGGCTGCAGTATGCATGCCAAACTTCTCCCGGAGGCCAGGTAGGAGGCAGAGTCCTATATGGACTCTGCTATCCTCCTGGTGGGCAGTTTTTGGGACTTTGGGGGGGGAACTACAGGAGAACCATATGGAGCTGGGATTTGAGGTAAGTATTAAACTACACTACATGATGGGGCCAGTAGTAGGGGGATTATAGTTTTGGGGGCGGACATGCCCTTTAAAGAAGGGTTAATGATAACAGCTACTGCCCCCTATAAATAGAGCTAGATAGATAGATAAAGATACATAGATAAAGATAGATAATAGAGTTAGTTAGATAGATAGATAGAGTTAGAAAGATGGACAAATAGATATAGATAGAGAGTTAGATAGAGAGAGTTATTTAGATAGATAGATAGATAGACAGAGAGAGTAAGATAGATAGATAGAGTTAGATAGAGATATAGAGTTAGATAGAGATATAGAGTTAGATAGATAGACAGACAGATAGATAGAGTAAGATAGATGATAGATAGATAATACAGCAATTGAATTCTATCTCTCTTTATCTATCCATCTCTGTATCTAATCTCTCTCTTTATGGATCCTATATGAGTTACATGACATTACACCAGTGTCATCTGTCTCCAGCCTCCCCTTCCCAACCCAGCAGCTCCTTCAGTCCATGTACTTTTTTTAACACTCACTGTGTGTGCTGCTTGCCATCGTTCTGTCTTACCACTGACTCTCTCAGAGTGACTGACTGAGATGGACTCGAGTGACTATACTCACAGCAGAATGGAGAGAGATCAGAGATGAGATCCGATCTGTGTCTCTGATGAATGCGAAGGCCGTGATGAACCGCAGAGGCCGGGCCGCGCACTGCCTGCACTGAGTCTCTTCAGTACGACACTGACTAGGCGTGCAAAGTCACGTGTGCACTGCAGTGATGATCCGGATCGCGCGCTCTGTTCCCCTCTCTTATTGGACCAGCCACCCACAGCAGAGCACATGTTTGCTCACTGTTCTCAGCTCCTCCTCCACCGCAGCTCAGCGCAAAAAAAAAAAAGGGGGTTGGTCCAACAAACAGTTAGCTCTGGCACACATATTAATCCAGCGGTACACATCCCAGGCACCCGGTACAAGCCGGTACTTCAATTTTGCCCAGTACTGCAGTTTAAAAAACGGTACAATACCGGGCAAATCGGTACACTTGGAGGGTATGATACTACTAATTTATATACAATTAATAAACTAAACTTACTTTACTGGACACCCCTAAGTTTGAATGGAAAACTCAAAATGATAGGTTAAGACACACCTCCAGGATTTCTACAGGGTCTTCATGTAGACACTAAAAGGAAGTGGAATTTTACTAACATCCAGTGAGAGGTTCTGATCTTACACTGTTAGCAAATCAAAAAAATCTCTTATGCACTTTCCATGACAAGACTGGAAGTGTAAGGAAGTTCCTGTATTACACCCAATTATGTGCTGTTTGTAAAACATGTGACAGTCTTAGCCAATTAGAAAATTCTTCAGACTCTCACATTTACTCCCCCTCCCCTCTCCATAGAAAGTAATGAGACAATCCAGTTATCCTGTTTCTGTTTGCTAGACAGGAAGTGTCTGTTTATGATTAAATGACTTTGCAAGTCTCTGAAACTACCCAGCATTCTTAGAGAAATGGGCAGTTTTTACCCCAATATTAATATATTAAACATGAGGCTGTGAGGTACCTTCAGTTATAAGAAGGCTCTACTTCATTTTATACCCTGTGGGGAGCTTTTAGCTCCTTTATCCAAACCTCTCCATAACTTGTCAAGCTAATCAGAATCCTGTGTTTCCTAACCCCATAGTGACTGTAAATCTGGAACTTGCTGTGGTAAATACCAATAAGTATGAACCTAGCATATCGCTTCTCGGCCTTTTGGCTAAGATCAAGTGTAGTATCTGTTCTTATCAGTGCTGGTTGGCAGGGGGGCATTCTCCGGAGGAAATGGGGGTTCTCCTGGGGAGCCTTTACGGGCTCCCTAGGGGATCCCCAGGGGGTGTCCCCTGGGCTGCCGCCTGGTAGGAATGGGTCTGCAGACTACACACATTTGGTCAAAGCCTTAAGCTGGAAGCGTCACTTCCCTGTCTTTTGGAATAAGACTGTGTGAAGCATCCAATCCTGGCCAGGCCTGGTTGAGAGGGGGGTGAGCATGGCACTCCCCAAGCTCCCGCCTGGTACTGAGATGATGCAGAACATGGTCAAAGCCTTGAGGCATGGGGGGTGTGAAAGCCCGGGCTTCCCTCCAGCACTACTGTGCACTGGGAGCACGTGTTTATAGCACTCCACTCACTTTCCTGCCATAGCTTCGGCTATGGCGGAAAAATCTTTATACCTCGGGCCGAAAGGCCTGGGCCTGTAATTGGGTCACACTCTTTATTAAATTCACCCCCTCCCTATTTATCGAACACATAGCACTTATACACTTAGCACTTATTTTCTGTTTTTCGTTTGTTGTGTTCACGTATTGTGGCGGGATTGCCTGGGTCCTTTTTAGGACCTTCAGGCTTTTCCCATGTGAGCCCCCCCTGGAAGCTTCCTGGTGGCAGCTGGGAGCGGAAAGGGAGGGCAAGTATGGTGGTTCCTGACGCCTACTGGCTGAAGGGACCAATGTAGCCTCCTCCTAGCCCCACGACTTAACAGCTATGGGCATAAGGGGGAGGCAGATGGATCCCGATCCACTTGCACGTTTGTTGCACTGTGGTGATGATCACAGAAAGCACGTAACCCCGGGCTTTCAAAAAAAAAAAAATTAACCTAGCATGTTATTCTGGATTCTGTATAGGGTCTCAGAATGTCCAATGGAGCTGTTCAGATTGAATTGCACAATGTGGCAGGATTGCCTGGATCTGTGTTCAGATCTGCAGGTTAATACCATTTTGTCTGGATACATATAACACTATCATGTGTCCCAACTGAGCATCTGCTTTATGTGAGAGCCCTGCCAGGACAGATGACTGTTGGTCACAGTAACGGACGACCGAACTTGGTCGCGGCTGGCTGCCCCACATCATCACATATTACCCAGCCTTAAGGTTCGATTGCGGTTTGCGGGTGCCCGTGAAGCACGATGTGTACGAACGGACAATAATCGTGCCATGAATGGGCACTTTATCGGCTAAAATGGCCGCTTTCTGGGAAAATCTCCCGTACGGGATTTATCAGAGGATGTGCGTAGGCACATAAGTATTTATCGCCAGCTATTAGTTGGTGTTTAATACTTACGTGTAAACAGGCACGCAACCTCTGGTAAATTACTTTGAAACGGCTGCACGAGTGCCTCTTCTGGTACTCGCACTGCTGCCGCAAAGCAGGGATTAACGTTGCGTCAACCAATCCACCCATATAATGCTTCCCTAATCCAAAAGTCTAATAGCTATGGATGTAAAGGAAGGGCAGATGAATCACTTGCATGTTCAAACCCTTGGGTAGGAAGCGCTAAAGCATGACCGTGGGCTGTTAATGTCTGTAAGTCAGGAAAATGTCTTTATTCCAGGATGTATGAAAACTAACAGGGTTATTCAATAAAAGTTCTTATCGTTGAAAATGGTGCTAATTTTGCCCCAACCAATCAGATGTTAGCTTTCAAATGTTAAATAAGATCTAATTGGTTGGGGCTAAATTAGCACCATTTTAAACGATAAGAACTGTTAGTTTTCCAGAATTCTGTGCAGTTAGGGAATGCTGGGAGTTGTAGTTTTAAAAATGTGAAAAGTTCATTAAGAAGACACTAACTGCAAAACAGAGAATGCTGGGATTTGTAGTTTTCAAACATGTGAAAGGTCACACCCTTAGGCTGTATTAGATCTAGACAGATGCCTTAGCTACAGGATATTAAGAATAAACTTACTGCAAACAGAGAATGCTGGGAATTGTGGTTTTCATAACACGTAAAAGGTCACAAGTTAAACACGCCTGCTCTATACCATTAGGCTGTATTATATCTAGACATATGCCTTTCCCACAGGCAATAAATAAGATACTTTGCATGTCCCCACCCATGTGAGAAATATGTGTTTATATGTTAGATAATTAACGCAATAACATGATTCTATGAGGTACCTTCTGTTTTAAGAAGGCTCTATTTTATTTTATACTCTGTGTGGAACTTTTAGCTCCTCTTTCCACACCTCTCCCTAACATGTATATTCAATCAATATCCTGTGCTCCCAAGTCCTAACCCATAGGTTAGTTAAACTTGTTGTGGTAAATACTAATAATGATGAACCTTGCATGTTAATCAGGATACTGTATAGGATTTAAGGTGGCTATAAATATATCCGATTTTACTTATCCAACCAAGCGCTCATGCAATATTAGTTTGATCTTGCCAGAACCACCTTTCCCATTCTTCTATGCCACAGACAGGCGGTTCTTGCAGGATCGGTCTAATGTCGCGGGAGCACTCTGTCGGGAAAGTAAAATCGGATATATGTATGGGCTGCTTTTAATTGCTCAAAGGTGCTGTTTAGATTGCCTGGGTCAGTTCTCAGACCTGCAGGTTTATTCCACATAGACCCTCTATATTCTAGCTGGCAGGTAGTATAGGTAAGGGAGTATATAAGTGTGTGTTTGTTCATTTAATATGATGGGATTATTTGTTAGGACCTTCAGACTAATTTTATTATTGCCCCCTTGGATGTTTCCTGATGGTACCTGTGAGCACTGCAACTACACATAGCAAAACATACACACTGGGGGATTAATTGTCTAAAAAAGTTATATTGTGGTATTGGTAGGGTAGAGTATTGTTATTTATTTATTATTTAAGTATTAAAGTTTGCCGTCCAAAAGGTAAAGGGATCTTTTGGTGCAGCACCCCCCAAAGTCTGCAATACTTACCCTCTATGATTTCCTTGAAAAGAGATCTTAAGCTAAAGTTAGTTTTTTGTGGCTTATTACCTCAAAACTTCACTATATCCATTTTGTCTCTATGGAATCATTTTTGTAACTATAAATATATATTGTTTTCTGACAAAATAGTTGTATATTGACAATATTGATTTTGTTGCTGCAAAATATTTTATTTGCCATTTGTGCCATGGAAAGATACGCTCTGCAATAAGTGACAAAATAGATTTTGTCACTTTGAAGTTTTTATTTTGTTTTTTGTGTCATGCAAATATGATTTGTTTCACTATAGTATTTTTGTAATATGAAAATATGCTCATCAAGTTGAACCCTTCCACAAAAAAACCCAACAAAAACTCAGCTCCCCCAAGCCAACAACAACAAAAAAAAGCAGTCCCCTCCACTCAAATGAAACATGTAACCTTGGATATGTGTTCAGAGATTCACCTTACTGCCCTCACAGTGAAAAGCCATTTACATTGCTTAAGCTTAAATGTATTTTGGCCTCTAATCTTTTGTTCAACCCTATGAGAGAACAGATCTGTAGTTCCCGCTAACATATTTGTATAGGGCTATCATATCCTCTAGTTAATGTCGCTTTTCTAGGTAAAACAAAACAAACGTCGACAATCCCTTCTCCATCCCTTCTATCAGTTTAGCTGTCTCTTTTTAATTATTTTATGTCTGTACTGTGGACTGGTGCCCCAAACTGCACTGCATACTAAAGAGGCCTTCCAAGGGCTCTATACAGAGGAAGAATTATGACCTCCTCCTTTTTATACAGGAATTAATTTTATTTTCTGTAGCAGTTACTGCATAGCACTGCTTAGAGCTATTAAAGCTGGGTGCAAACATTAATGATAAAGGACCAATCTCGTCTGTACAGTCATTTTCTTAGTAATGTGTGTGTAGCTGGGTAACAACCGGTTCCAACGCCAACAAACGTTCAGCATTGGCAAAAAAATTTCGATCTGAAAAATTCTCTCAGTCGTTGTTGTATTCCCCTGCTCTAGTATAGGGATTCAGCTATGATTGTGTGCGTGGGTGTGGCAGTCCTGAACGACAGTATGTACCCAGCTTTAGTCCATTGTCCACAATAACTTCTTAGTCCTTTTCTAGTTTCTAGTCAAATTGTAACTCTATCAGATTTAGGGTATAACTAGCCATTATGTTGTTTTTGCCAACATACACAATTTTACATTTCTCAACATTAAAGGGCATGTCCTCCCCCAAAACGAACTTTGGGGGTAAGGTAGGTAATCCCTACCCACCCCCAATCACCACAAAATTTCTTTAAAAAAATCCCCAGATTTCTACTTACAGAGCCTTCTCCCTGCAGCGATCCGATCCGGCCTTCTGCGTGCAAGCAGGGGCCGCACCGTCAGCCGTGTCTATGATTGCCTGACAGGTAGCCAATCACAGATGCGCCTGACGTCACTGGAAACACCGCGGGCAGGGGTTACCTACCTTACTTGGTAGGGACATCCCCATTATAAATAGTATAAGACCCCGATTAACTTGCAATTACTTTTCAGCACCAATACCCCAATCTCCTCCACCTGTTTCATCTAATGACAAGCACTTGTTTGTCAGGACACAGGTAATGATTTACCAAACACGGTCTCATTCTGATGTCTGTTCTCTCTGGAAAAGACATCAGAATGAGCTTTCCTTGGTGCCTTACCATGCAGACAGTACAGGCTCTGAAATCTTCAGAGAGGAAGGCCCACCAACAAGTTGAAAAAACAAAGCTAAGGTCATTTTTTTCACCTGGGTTTTGGAGTCATGGAACTGGTGAAGAACCTGTAGATGAAATTGAACAAATGATCCAGAGACTTCCCAGGAGTTGCATCTTCTTGATGGGAATTTAAAAGTTAAGGCATGTTAACAGACAACTGATTTGTGGTAAGTTCACCTAAAACACAATGAGAACAACCAAATGGTTCCTTAGATGTTTCAGAGCATGACTCAAGCTCCTGTGATAAAACTATGTGATAGTTTTACAATTTTTCATATCGGGTCTGACATTAAAACAAAAAAGGTGTCTAATGATATTGTCTGGAATTTAGTGTTTAGGTAAGATCAATGTATTCAAGATGTATGGTTTGTAAAAATGCACAGCACCTTTTCGATGTCTTCATTTATCGAAAGGCAATTTAATGGCTTACAATTCTGTTTCTGATATCATAGATCCGCTCTGCAGCAGAAAATCAAGATTGTTACACTGGGTATCTGAAGCCAATGACAGGAAGTCAGAAATGTATTCTTCTACACGGGCAGGACTCTGAAACAGCGAGCTCACAATCATTGCGAATCAAACATTAGGTTAAGTTGAAGCTGAAGATTTAGCACACACCTGAATGGTATGCATACAAACTTTCTTCAGAGTTGCTGTAATCCTTCATGCACATCAATAAGCTGTTGTGTTTAGTATAAGGCGTCACTAACAGAATCCATTCTATCTGCTCCATTAGCCTGTTGTAATGCATGGCCCTGGTAAATTTCAAATTATTTTTCAACACCCCAGTCTACACCACTTGCTTTGCCTATAGACAAGCCCCCCTTTTGGTAAGGTAAGTAGCTTGTTGCCGGGTGCCGGGTCACCACTGCCTGTGGTTTCTCATACATAAGCAAAGAATAAAGTCCACTGCGCACACTGGTCTTTTCACACATATGTGTTTATAACACACGTGACGTTTCGGTACCTCTTGGATACCTTCTTCAGACTGTCTGAAGAAGGCATCCAAGAAGTACCGAAACGTCATCGAATACAGTAGTATCCAGGTGTTCAGATGCGAGGTAATGAGCCAGAAGCAACAAAGAAATTACCAAAAAAGGAGAGGGATTAATAGACCAAGTCCCTTGCCGCCTGGGTGCCGCCCCTTGCTCCTTTTATAAGAAAAATAAGGAGCAGAGGGCTTCTGCGCTGACAGACTCTCTACTTCCTGGTTGCGGCTGTCAGGTGATTGGGTGGGACATCACATTGCGTCTTTATTGACAGCTGCTACCAGGAAGTGGAATGGCTGTCAGCGCAGAATCCCTCTGCTCCTGTAACTATTTCTAAGGTTACTTTTTTTTAGGCTGGACATGCCCTTTAATACACTACAACTCCCAGCATTCCCTGGTTGCATTCTGCAGGCAGAGATGGATCAAGATCAAATTGGGCCCTGGGCAGGGCTGACATTTGGGTCCGCCCTGTTCTTGTATTGCATGGATGTAGTACTAAAGCCCTTAAAGGGCAAGTCCAGCCCAAAAATGAAAACTTACATACAGGTAAATCATCCTCCAAAACCATAAATGGTAATAGTTTAAAATCTGAAATATATAAGTGTAACCTGAAATCCTGCACAATATCCTGTTTCCCCTGTTTCTGCTTCCTGGTACTTCCAGTTAGCAACTGTCAGTTATGGATTTGACAGTTGACATCACAGCCAATGACTGAATGTTAGTCCCCTAGCTGCCTATTCTGAGCATGCCCAGGCTCAGTACAGGTTTCTATATTGCTCAGTTTCCACGAGGCCTCCAGAAGCATAGCAGGAATATAGTAATGGGACAAACTATATCAACATATAACAAGAGGCCATTCTTTCTAAAAGATGTTCTTATGAGGGTGGAGTTGTCCTTTAATGTTTTCTGGGCTGGTTGCTAATACTACTTTGCAACCAAGGCATGCTGGGAGCACAGGCACCCAATACAGCAGGGTATTATGTAGGCCCCAATGGGACTCACTGGCACTGGTAACTATTCCATGCCTGTCTTGCAAACATCCATTAGAATTGCCTGTCTCATATTTAACTACCCCCTATTTCAGGTACACTTGGTATGACCCGTCAGGTCTCTGCCCCAAACACACTCCTCTATAGGCTGAGACAGTTTCCAATCGAACCCAGAAAATTAGCGCTCTTCACTGCCCTCCAATACACTGACATCTGTCAGAATTCGCCCCGCCCACAGGAGGCGGGACCTCTCGAATCCGTAGTACGCGTTCGCTCTCCAAGGCACGAGCTCGCGTCTCCTCAGATCCTTGCGCGCGCTCCCTTTACCAGACCGTGGGCTGTAATCTAGCGGGAGGCGAAGGGGTATCGGGGGCGCGCCGGGTCGACCAGTAGTTAACAGGAACGTTCCCCCAGCCAGTTCAAGAAAGATAAGGGGTACCGGACTGGTCCATCTCGTCTCCCAGGGGGGTCAGTTGGCTGCTGCCTCTGGTGTACAGTGGGAAGATGCCTGCGGTGTCTAAAGGAGATGGAATGCGGGGCCTGGCCGTGTTCATATCGGACATAAGGAACTGTGAGTAACGGGGAGGGGAATTCACTATCACTGGGGGAAGAAGGGCAAATAACAGAGGTCAAATGTGGCCTTTAATGTAATTGTCATTCACCTGCATTTCGTTCATTGACTGTACAGGGGTCACTGTGATCTCTAGGGTTTGGCTGAATAGGATCTAGCAGGGAAAATAACCGAATTTCCTCATGTTTAAGTCTAGAAAAGGATGATGGGAAACGTAGTTTATTAATGAGCTGCTTGTTAGATCAGCTGTGAAACATGGTTGATAAGAATGAATAAACGTCGAGAGGTCAAAGATCTTTTCTAGATGGGTATAACCTGGGAAATGGGCAAAGGGCAGAGAACCTTGACTTCGAACCTTGAAAGTTTAAGTCTTGTGCACAAGTATGATCTTTGCACCAGCGAATGACCCCTGATCACAACGCACTCCGGCGACGAACGTGCGTTTTGCCCGATAATCGCACATGTTTATGCGTTTGTTGATCCAACAACGCCTGACTGAACGCCTACACACGTGATTAACAGGCGAAACTGCTGTTTGCCGCACGTGTGCATGCGCCAGTTGGTCATTCATCTGCGAGGTTCATATGTGTGTATGAAGCTTTAGAAACTACAATTCCCTGCGCGTTATCGTCCTGCTGCGTGCATTGTACCAGAATAATTGGAGCGCATACGATTCCTAAAAAAAATTGTGATTGCATGCTCTCCGAAAACGGATCACAGCACATACAATGTGGCCACACCCATATTACAGATCGCAAGCACGTGAGAAACTGCAAGTGTGGCCTAGCCCATAGACTTTGTTGATTTTTTTAACTTACACATTACTAATGAGTGTTGAGGGAAGATGCACAGAATGACCATTTCCTACTAAATCAGAGCCTATTGATAACATGACAAATGAAAGATCGATCAGCAGGGGAGCAGTAAATCAAGTGATAACTGTCAGTGGGGTGGCACTGTACATACCTTCACCTCTTTAACATGCTCATGGTATTTGTGTTGGCAGATCCAGAATACATGCACAGATTTAGACCGGTAATAACCAAACTATCCAAACCCAATGTCTACAGTGAGGGATTGCTATAGAACAAACAGATGCTGATAATTGCACAAAACATTTTATTTTTATATATATGACCAGTTTTGTCACAGGATGCAATCTACAGGTCTGCAAATGCTCCACTGAACAGGTGGGTTTTCAGTCTGGATTTATACACCTCCAGTATAATGAGGTTCTGACTAACTGGGGTAAGGAGTTCCATAGAGTGGGGGTGGCATGACAGAAGGTTCTGTGACCAAAGGGTTTTTAGGTGGAACTCTTTCATGTATCCAAGGCCTAAAAGTATGCTGCGCTTTATGTGTAAGTAGGCCAGTTATGAACAGGGTCCTTGACTTTATGGGTAGCCAATGATGGTAGTGCAGGCTTGGTGTTATGTGGCAGTGGCTTGGCTGGTTTGTTAGCAGTCTGGCAGTGGCATTCTGCACTCGCTGTAGGCAATGATGGTCATTTTTTGGGAAGCCTGTGTAGAGGGCATTACAGTAGTACAGCCATAATGAGATGAAAGAATGAACTAGTGTTGGCAGATCCTGGGTTTAAGATGTTAATTTCTTCCAATGTTCCTTAGGTGAAAGGATCAGATGATGAGGACATAAACCAGCTGAGTCATCACCCCTGGGTATTACTGTATACCAATCATCTGGAATACTCACATGAAGTTACCCTCTGCTGCTCTGCCTCTTTGCCGCTGTCAGTGACAGTCCACAATGCAGTGGGAGACACACTTCCCATTGGCTACATTGTGGACTGCAGAGTCAAGCCAGAAGAAAACTTCATATAAGTATTCCAGCTGATCAGTAAACTACCCAGGGGTGAGGAATTAGCTGTTTAGGTCCTCACCCCAAGTTTTGCAAAGAAGAATGGGCAAGGATTTCAGTCTCTAGATGTGCAAAGCTGGTAGAGACATACCCTTAAAGACTGGCAGCTGTAATTGCAGCAAAAGGTGGTTCTACAAAGTATTGACTCAGCGGGCTGAATAATTACGCACACCCCCACTTTGCAGTTATTGATTTGTTAAAAATGTTTGGAATCATGTATGATTTTCTTTCCACTTCTCACGTGTACACCACTTTGTATTGGTCTTTCACGTGGAATTCCAATAAAATTGATTCATGTTTGTGGCAGTGATGTGACAAAACGTGGAAAACTTCAAGGGGCTGAATACTTTTGCAAACCACTGTATGTATTTGATCATGTTGCATTTTACACATCATTTTCATGCAGCATAATCAGATCTGGTTTATCAGTGTAAAACGAGATATGACAGTATGAAAATCAATGTGATGAATGGATATGCATTTTTTGTGCACCCGGATGCACCAGACAAAATGACATTCATAATTTGAATGAACACATGACCTCCATGGAAATGCATCAGTAGGTGAGGATACAACAAGAAATTGGTCACACTACTGTATCTGAGATTGCATTGCATTACAGAATTGTACAAGGCCTAGGTTACAATATGTGGCTGCTGATAGCTTAAAGGGTATGTCCACCCAAAAAAACAATCTACTTACCTCCCCTCTTTCCTCCGCCGCGCTCCCGGCCCTCTGCTTGTGAGAAAATGCAGGTGAGGTAAGGATTAAACTACACTACATGGTGGGGCCAGTAGTTGGGGGGATTATAGTTTTGGGGGTGGACATGCCCTTTAAAGCTGCATTTACTGATATTTCTAAGCCATCGGTAGTTCTACTTATAGCACAATTTCACTGCTTAACTTGAAAACAAGCTGATGCAATAAAAGGTGCACATTTTTTTTACCTGTGCTATTAATTTACAGCCACCAATCAGATGTTAGCTATTTACTGGGTCGTTACAGTTTAGAAACATCTGATTGGTTGCTGCAAATTAACAGCCAGGCCCAACTGTTGTACCATTTATTGCTTCAATCCTGCAAAAAATTTAATTCACATTTGCTGCTCATATGTTTTTATATTGTTATTAAGATAAAGCTAGTAATTTTTATTGTTAAAATAATGAAACAACTGCAAATTTGTACTGGTTACATCGGTGTTACTGTTTTGTTATTGAAATTAGGCCAGTGGTTCAGTTTCATTTTCGTAAAGATACTAGCTTCATAGCAGCCGAAGTTTTAGGGTCGGTAAGAATGTATTACCCTGTTTAAGATAAAACACAGACACAAGAGAAAATATTTTGCCATCTATAATACTATAGGAAATGTTGCATTTGTGGCTCTTATTCATTCAGCAGCATTTGAATAATATGGACATCTCTAAAATATTTAATTATATTTTAGTAACATGTTTCCCAGAATTCCATATTAATGTAATGCATATGATGTGCAGCAAAATTTAATCGCATTTGTTCCAATAACTGATCAGGACATAGATGGAGGGGCCAGTCCAGCTAGGTGGTTGATCTGCCTTGTGGTATGCAGCCTTATACTGTAGTTGGGATGGATGTTGTTTGGTGGTGCAGGTCAAAGGCGGTCACTTGTCAGTGGTCATTATCAGGAAAATTATTTTTATCATCCCTTCCTTTTAAAGTAAAGTTTTAAATAAAAACACACTTTCCATGTCATCATGGCAGTTAATTCACCTCCTCCTGGCCTAGCTGTATGGGAGGGGCTTGCTGAATGCTCCCGTTAAATATTTTTTGCAAACAGAAATTACAGCAACTTGTGTAAAATCCTGGTAAGATACAATGTTGGACTTGACTGTTGTGGCCCAACAGGTAATCTGAGACCATGGGCCCACCTGACATTTCATATACCCATTATCACCCATTTACATATCTGTCTTACTCATTTTTTTTTTTTAAATTATTATTATTGTGGATTTATATAACGCCAACATCTTCCGTAACGCTTTACAAATACATGTATACATTTACGTCAGGCCCTGCCCCGAAGAGCTTACAATCTAAGCACATTTATTTGACACATTTGAAACAACCTATCAGTATGTCTTTATGATTGTGGGGGAAACCGGAGTGCCTGGAGGAAACCCACACAAGCACGGGGAGAACATACAAATTCCTGTGTGTTGAAGGCGGAGCGAAACGTGTCCTACCATGTGATGTTAGGATCCGATTTTATCCCACTCCTCTTCCTTGCACTGTGTCTCTATTGTTGGTCGTAAGTAGTGTAACCCCCATGATGTATACTTATCTGACTGAGGATGACTACATGACTGTTATTTTGTACTACATTGATATTTTTGTGCACAGATGTATTACGCCTATACTCATTATATATTTTGAAGAGAATGCTGGGTGATTTTTTAATTGTTTTTAATATATATCCCTGCCAAGTATAATAATAAAGGATTTTTAGCTTTTCACATTATACATGTTCCTTCTTATTAGAGTGTTGTAGATCAGACCTTTTTCTATCTTTCTATAGCTTTGTATTGTTTTCTGAGTCTAGCACCTCCCTACATAGGTTTATGTATTTTCAGTGCCCTAATGTGCCTCTTTTTGGGATACCTTCCTGTACTTAATACCTGTCCAGTGCGACTTTAATGCCAGCCGTCGCACCAAAACTAGGGCATTGGGTATCCAACGAAATGAAGTTGCACTACCCAATATTAAATCAGTTAGTGAGACTATTAACCAGGAATTGAGCACTGCTGCTCTTGTTAAAGGGGGACACTATTGTTATTCAGTTTTTAACCTCACAGACACACACTTTAAAAAAACTTTGCTCAGCCATGGCATGTTATCTTCCAAAATGCAGCCTTTTAATACAAATTCAAAGTTTTTACCTTTCTAGTAAGGTACTAAATCCAAGTGTTTGTTTGTGTTGTTTTGTTGTTGTTTGTGCATTTAATCCCCCGTTTCTGGCCATAGTTTAGGCTGGTAGCTATTGCATTATTTTCTTTAATTGTGTTTGAAGCCTTTTACAAGAGAAACGGACAGTTGTTAGGTCCTCTGTTTCCTGAATTTCTACATCACCCAGGTCAGCAAATTGATTTCTGCAGAAGAATTCTTGGCATACCACAGATCCCTTTGGGGTGTGGATTTAACTTCATCCCTGGTAATATTCACTGGGAAGTTGGAAAAGTGAGAGCAATTTGCATACAACTGTATCCAGCTGCACTTGCTATTGGAATTAGATTAAGTTCAGTTTAATCAACTGCAGCTAAAAGAGTTACTTGGTCCCTGTGGATTTTTTTAAAGTTGTATATACATCTATAATAAAGTTGTTTTAAAGATTTTTTTTTAAAATTCTTAAAAAAATTCTTTGCGTAAATAAATGCACCCCCCCCCCCCCCCCCCGATTCCAAAAATTTTGGTGTAAATTTTAGCAAAGTTTCTAGCCTGACCTTAGTAAAAGCTGCAGCTTCCAATTACACTTAACTTGTACAGTGTACTTATCCTTTAAGAATGTCTGTTTGTAGAGCCACAATCTTGTGTGTTTACTGGCTCTACATGATGCAAACAGTTATTAAGAGGACTGATGTACTTTGGTAAAGAATACCAAATAAGAAGAATGTTGAGTGTCCTACTTATAACAGATCAGGTGGAAGACCAAATAGGGTTTCCTTAGAAAGAGATACGGTACCCAATACATTCTGTTGCCTCTAGATGTTTGAAGTATCAGCAATGTACATTTAATTTATGTTATTATTCAATGTTGTATGTGACAGAAACGAAGAAATAAAAACTACCAGTGTCCTGCCAAAAATGATCAATGGATGCCCACTGAAGCTACTCTCTCATACTGCTTCATAATGCTAAAAAGCAGGGTTTGGAATCCATTACCATTAGTATATATGCTATGCTAGAAATCCATTTCAAGTACTGCATTTATTTTACATCATTTTGTTTTTGTGCTGTTCTATTTACAACATTGCTTAGAAAATGTGGCACACTGATATTGTATGTACATGGAGACATTTAAAGGGGTATTGAATTTTCAAAAATTGTAACTTTAGCTACAACAAGATCCTACTACTCATTTGAAATCACAGCATTTAACAGGGAAAAACTGGTCACTCCAGAAGCAGAAATTAGAATATGTCCCATCCCTGACATCTTACTAGGATCTTTGGCTGCCTGCCTGATCAGCTTCTGCAACAATTTAAAGAATTGGCAGAGAAAAGAGGGGAGGGAGGGGGAGATGTGTTAGCAGGGAAGTGTCTCTGGTGAGGGTGTGCAGAACAATAAGACAGTGAGTAAGGCTGAGGCCACACTGCAACGCACAGGAATCGCGCACAAAATCGCGAGCGTTATCGCACGCGATTGTGTGCGCTTTTTTTGTGCGTTTTGCGTTCGTGTTTTGCGCATGCGTTTTCACCATTTTGCGTTATGGAAACGTGTTCCCGCAATTTCCATTTTAGTGAAAATAGCGGGCGCAATCGTGAGCACAAAACAAGTTCGCAAACGCGCAAAAAACGCGCTAGTGTGGCCTAGCCCTAAGGGAGACTGGGAGGAATTAGGAGCACTCACTAAACTTTCAAAATGTAATGCCAAAGCAAACACAGATAAATGTGAGTACCACCATTTTACTTCTCTCAAATTGTAGTTTCGGATGATATAAAGTTGTTGGCAGTGTTAGAGGGGGATGAGTCAAAACCCACATACCCAGTAAGCAAATACATTATGAAGGAGAGGTGAATTACCTTTATAAAATCATGTTCACAATGTGATAATTGTTCTTAGATATTTACAGTTTGCAGAATGTGACTCATCCCTGAAGTATTTCGTTGTATTGTTTTTGTGTAGTGAAGTAGACAGTGCGGCTTTGAAAGGACTGATTTAATCTGCAATTTCAGGGCATCTGTTAATAAATGGAATATTGTCTAAAAAATCACCACTTTGAATTACATGATAAAACTCTGTGAACTGGGGAATATTTATAAAGGCAGTAATGAGTAAAGGAATCTTTATAAATTCATTCTGCACTGTCTGATTTTTCTGTAGTTTGGTGACAAAAATGTTTCTTGCACTCAAACTGTGAATTTGAATTTTTTTGATTTAACCGTTTGAATTAATAACATTTTTCACTACAGAAAGCCCCAGCGTTACCTCTACTTTTAGTTAATGCCTCTAGGAGATACAACGTACCTGGTTGGAGAATTCCTCTTTCTTTCTAGTTGAATAACACTGAGCATGTCTGAAGTCAGTGAGCTAGGGAAAGAGACAGTAAATGTAAGGATTTCTGGTGAACTAGTATCCTGCCAAGAAAACCCTTTCTGTCCAAAATAGAATTTTGAAGCAAACTAATATTCAGAAGAATGTGAAAGTTAAATAACAATACAGAAAACCTCTCTGAAACCAACATATTTATTCACTGGTTATACTATTTTCTTTTAACATGGATCTAAAGGGGAACTTAACCCAAAATATTAATAATTTACTTTTTTACTTGCTGTGTGACTAATGCCGGAGGAGGGAGGACTTCTGTTGATGTCATTTTCACCAGCTCTCCACCACTGACACATTGAGGGAGGCAGACAGGGCCTGAGCAGCAAAGTTAAGTTTCAGTAAGTAACGCTGCATATCTTAGAACCCAGGGGTGAGGTCCTAGCAGTTTATGTCCTCTACCTGGGTGCTATGCATGTGTGGAGCAATGGGGAGGTGAGTGTAGTTCTCCTTAAATATCTACACATTATCTTAACCGTCCTTCCAGGTACACTGCAATCAACAATACAAACATTTATTACATAAAACATTTATTATAGTAAAATATTAATGATAATAGTAATAATAAATACAAAATATATTTAAAAAAATGGCCCAGCTGTTTATTGTCATACATAAGCTTTCCCTACTAAGTCATTTTTTAATGTGGAAGAGAAAGAAGTGTCTTTCTATTAGAAGAAGGGAGGTGCTGTAAGCTACAGGGCCATTGGAAGAACAATTCATTTTGTTCAGTGCATTTGTTACTTCCAGTTGAATTTATAATAGGCTGATGATTCTATATGAAATCAAGGCTCGGTTTACTCATTGTGATGGAAGAAATACATTTAGTTTGTTTAAAAGGTCCCTTAATGAGGCAATGTGTGGCGATTATTGGAAATGAAGAAACAATTAGTAACATTCACAGTTGTATTTTTTAATCTCTAATTTTGTATCTTAAATTCGTTCTCTGGGTCTGTACTCACAGACACACTGAGCTTAAGCCAACCAAGCCTCTCTCTGTTTGATTTCATTCTTCATAACTGATGCACTTGAATGATGCTTTGCTACGTTATGCATAGAGATGCCTACTCTTTACTGGTGAATGCTCAATAAAGCTGAAACTGATGTACAGATAGCAGTCTTTCTGCAGTCTGGTTATGTAGTGCTTTAAGAGCCCAACATATGGCGTGGCATTCACTAAAGGGTAACCATGAAACATGAAATCCTTTCCCATATGGCTTATTGCCATACAAATGCCAGGTTGACCAAGAGAGGGAATCTCCCTTTGCGGTGCTGGTGGATTCCCCATAACTAACGGTGCCCGTATACCCACTAAACTCAGTTGTACGATTGCAGCATCCACTGCTTCTTGACTATGACCTCGATCAAATTGTGTAGTGTGCCGAATCATTCTTACCAGAGGGGGACCTTGGGGAGAAAACCTTATGTCTAAATTGGTCCCCCTTCTTAACTGATAAGAACAGATACTACACTCGATCTTAGCCAAAAGACAGAGAACTAGAGCTTTATATGACTCCACACTTCCCTTCCCTACCCCCACAATGCAGTACTAGTGGCACCACTGTATTCCCATTTCCATATTGTTTGGAATAACCTTAACCTTTTTGGAATTGCAGTAGCCGCTATAGAGATCACAAAGCTGTTTGTCATCAAATTGGGCCAAAAAGAGAGAAAGTGGGAGACTTAAATACATCAATTGCTTCATGTTTTTGAGGTTGGGGTAAAGAGAAATAGCTCAGAGACCGGTTGCTACATAAAATGCTCATTTATAAAATAAAGCTGTTGATTTTATGCCTTTAGGGTAAAGAACATTTGCAAATAACAGGATTTTGTGTGTAACATTAAAGTGTCTTACCATTTAAAGCTTTGCTGGCATCAATCCACCCAGAGTCCGTTATAGCCTGTTTATCTCCTGGTGCTGTGTATGGGAGGATTGCATTATCTTTAGCCTTTCAGAAAATAAAACATTTCAAATGAGGTTTGGTTGTGAATATGTCTTGCATGTTGGAGCCTTCATTTCAAGTCTAAGCCTTTACTTTTGTAATCAAATTTAAAGTTGCATTCAGTCTCTGCTACCTTAGCCTTTTAGTAAACAGTGTTCTCCCCAGAATTTTTTTCCAGCCGGGTGGCATGAAAAAGTAGCTGGGTGGGGTGGGACGGGGAAATTTGGTGGTGGGGAAAAATGTGCACTGCATCATGCTCATTATATAGGACAGGGATGTCTAACTTTCATCCCACTATATGTTTGAAAACTATGACTCCCAGCATTCTGTGGTTGTAGAATGCAGGGAGTTGTAGTTCCTTTCTGAAGGTAACCCATGTAACAAGGCAGCACAAGCACATGTGCCACCCTTTTGTGGCCTTGGGGATCTTGGAAAAGCTAGTAAACATGTGCTAAATTAATCTTACAAGTGTAAAAAACGGGTCTGGACTGGGCAGTATTGGCAGGAGTTTTTACTGACCTATTGGCACCTATTAAACCTAGATCTAAAGTTCTCTCAAGGAATTTTTTCCAGTCGGGTGGCATGAAAAAGTAGCCGGGTGGGCCGCCCGGCTAAAAGACCCTAGGGAGAACACTGAGTAAAGCTCACATAGGCTGTCCTATAATGTGCGACCCTATGTGCGACTAAATTTGGAGAAATAGATGTAACATTATTAACACCCATAATATTGCTAAAATCTTTTTTCACCATGTCTTATTATAAAAATGGATCAATTCGGTTAGCCTGCTGTTGACATTAGTGAGCTGACATTTCAGGTTCTGTAACAGTCCTTCTTCTTCCCAGAATGCACACTACCTTGGAATGTTACTGATCGGCTGTTGGATGGGTCAAATATTCTCATCTCTCTACTGGGCAACTGAATCAACCCAGGCGCTGGGTCGAGGGCAATTCTCTATTATGGGTACTGCAAACAGGAAGTCAGTATTTTGGAAGCATTTATTTATACACAGACTAAATGCTGAATGGGCAGGTATGGTCATTAGGATGGGAAAATACTGCACTTTTTTCCTTAAAATTATATGTATTTGGACTTAACTTCCCCTTAAATAACCTCCCATCCTGAATCTTCGTATTCTATATGGTAGGAGCAAGAATTCCTTCACTTTTGTTTCATAGTTTTTTTTTCACTTTTGTTACGTAGTTATCAGCTTTGAACATTTTGCAGTGCTTATAGCTTTCTGTTTCTCGGAGTGAGTTGAATGCAATCTTATTAAACAGATCTCTGCACGCTGTAGCCAATTGTACAAGTTTTTTTATGCAAGTTTATTAATGGTTACAAACATACCACCAGCAAGAAGTTCACCTTTTTTTTTTTGTCGGAGTCTGGGCTCAGGCTAGACACCAGCTGAAACAAATTGTAGACCAGCCACAAGCAGTGAACATAAACTGCATTGATATGCTTGATAAAGGAGCACATGGCTCGAAACATGTTGCTTGATACACATTAAAGTTTGATGCAGTTTATGTTCAATGCTTGTAGTTCGTCTACAATTTGTTTCACTACAAATCTCTCTTGATATTATTCTTCCTCTTTACAAGGCACTGGTAAGGCCTCATTAGGAATATGTGGTGCAGTTTTGGAATCCTATATACATAAGGGACATCTTGGAAAGGGAAGCAGTTCAGAGAAGTTCAACTAAATTAATAAGGGGAATGGAGGGGCTTGAATATGCAGGCAGATGAGACAAGTTATGGCTGTTTACATTGGAGAAGCGACATTTGCATGGGGATATGATAACCCTATACAAATATATTAATGGGCCATACAATAAACTCTCTGGTGCATTGCTCACTAAGGCTGGGTAAACACCAGCAGATATTTTCGACTGACCGATCCTGGTGTGGGACGGCCAGGCCGTGACTGACCTTGATCAGTCCGCACGATCGATCATTTGCAAATTCATCCACGGTCAACGGACATTTGTCCCAGCCGAGCGCTCGCTTGTAGCGAGCACTCGGTCGGGACAAATAGTCCCTCCGTGTGTACCCAGCCTAACAGGTCATATCAGAAGACTCGTGGACATCCTTTAAGTTTGGAAGAAAAGAAGTTTCATCTTCAGGCTAGGAAAGGTTTCTTTACAGTCAGTGAAAATGGTGAAACTGTGGAACTGTCTTCCAGCAGATGTGGTGCTGGCAAGTTCATTGAAAGTTCATAAAAAAGGCCTGGATACGTTTCTAAAACTAAAAAATATTGAGAATTACTGGTATTAATCTGGTTGATCCAGGGATATTTTCCGATTGCCGTTTGGAGTCAGGAAGCAATTTCCCCCCAACTTTTTAGCTGTTTTTTTTGCCGTTAGGTAGGGTTAGAAAAAAAAAAAAAGGAGGGTGAATAGGTTGGACTTGATGGATATATGTCTTTATTCAACCTCATTTATTATGTTACTATGTAAAACAGGGACTCAAGCAGAGCTGAATGTTATAGCATGTCTCTGCTACAGACTGCCACTACTCTTTCTCTCTGGCTTTCTGGTAACAAACTCTGCACGTGTGCCATAGGTTTGCCATCACTGTTCTACATTGTTAGGAATATCATTGCCTACCAGGAAGGACTAAGTCACTCACACCTCCATTTTGATGGGTCAGTGGAATAAGGCTGGCAGTGTTTTTGGCTACATACCCAATCTCATGAAATTTGCTAGTGCTGACCTTTAGCTAGTGATAAATGATGGCACTGGCATTTCCCATTTTTTAGTATGTGTCAATGGAGAACTGATGTATGCGATATTCAGTGTCAACCCTGTCCCAGACTGAGCCATATCAAGTAAAATGTTCTAACAGTTCCAGTGCATGGATGGCATGCTATGTTTCTACAACTAGCTGAGAATGAAGGGACTTTGTTCTCTTTAACTTGTTTTTGTTTAGTGGAAGAAAAAAGTGATGTGTTGTTTCCTTTCTCCTATTCATCCTTGTGACGTTATTAGACTTTCTGTGGAAATGTTTAGATAACCTTGGGTGATGATCGGTTCAACTTGTTCTGGTTCAGCCATTTATTGTATGTTACAAAGGTGTAAAACTGTTCCCAGAGGCAGAATTTGGTTTACAATTTGTTGCTTTGTATATCTCCAGTTATCCATTCAGCCACCAAATCTCTGCATTAACTTTCATAATTTATATTATAATGATTGTACAGTGTGCTGGTGATGGACTGTACAGTGGGCTGGTGATGGGCTGTACGGTGGACAGGTGATGGGCTGTATGGTGGGCAGGTGATTAATTAAAGCCCCCCCCCCCCCTATTACACGGCATCAATGTTTTGAGCGATTCTGCAAAATTTACTATTTATCGATAGCATTATTCTGATTGACTGCTCAACAATATTGAGGGGTTTATCAGAAAAACAAAGATCAAACCAGAAATTTTCCAATTGACCCCTTTTTTTAAGTCTCCTATCTCCCGCAGATTTCACTTTGAATGGCTGTGTGTGCGTACCTTAATTGTGGGTAGGTAATTAAATAATTGTACAGTGGGCTGGTAATTGTGATTTTTACTGTGAGTGCTGGTAATTGTGATTTTTACTGAGTGATTGTCTTCACACAATTGGTTTAGTGTCAACAACAGAGCTAAATATCTGCTTTTCTGCATCAATACGGTGTCAAATGTGGCACTAATACATATGTGATGCAACCACACTATTGTAGAGCATGAATTTATTATTAATCTTTGCATTGTATGAAAACAGGTTGTAATCTTTCTTCTAATGTATTTCAGGCAAAAGCAAAGAAGCAGAAATAAAAAGAATAAACAAAGAGCTGGCCAATATCCGTTCTAAATTCAAGGGTAAGTTATAACCTGTTTTGTTTTGCAGTATTTTGTCACTTGACATTTGAGATTGTCACTGGTGATTTCAGGCCCCTAGCTGGATGAGACTTCTAGCATTCTGTGTATGTTGCCTTAAGATTCCAGTCTCAAGGAAGAGAATGAATGTGGGGCACTGATCACCCAGAGGCACTTTAGCTTTTACTGTCAAATCTCTGACGCTGGGGTCAGTTTTAAAATTCCAGCCTTGCTATCAAATTGCACATCAATGATTTATCTTTGGATCTCCATTGTTAAACATTACAGTGATTATTTTTTTTTGACACTGCACTGCCGATCTGCATTGCTCAATATTAAGCAGAACTAGACAATGCAGATTTTAATTGCAGCTTGCTTTCCTTATAAACTGCTTGTAAACTGAAGCACAAAGCCCTCGCTGGTTTCCCTAGGTCTCGCCATTCACCCTGCCCAGCCACAAAAATCACAACATGTTAGTTATCATAAATAAAAACCTGCAAGGCAGTGATCAGTTGCGTATTGATGACGGGTGCTTAATATTTACTTTTTTTGTCTAGATAAGCAGGAAAATATTTCATTTATTTTCGTTTAACTGATAAACACATTTTTCTTTATCGATGTCTTTCTCTACTAGTTTGGTTGTTTTTTTGTTATGTCTTTGATTACTGCTTGCTAATAATTATTAAAGGGCATGTCCACCCCCAAAACTATAATCCCCCCAAACTACTGGCCCCACCATGTAGTGTAGTTTAATCCTTACCTAACATCCCAGCTCCATAGGGTTCCTGTAGTCCCCCCCCAAAGTCCAAAAACTGCCCCCCAGGAGGCTAGCAGAGTCCATATAGGACTCTGCCTCCTACCTGGCCTCAGGTAGATTTTTGCCATGCGTACTGCAGCCCTTTTCCCCTCCTCTCCCTCCCTCTCCCGATTCCCTCCCCTAGCATTTAATCCTTGTAGTATAGGCTTCCCATGGTCCCCCAGCCCCAACCGCATCTTTTTATTTAAGAAAGTCCCCAAACTCTTACTTACCTCTCCTCTTTCCTCCGCTGAAGTGAGCTGCCGGCAGCGCGTCCGTGATTGGTGCCGCTCAGCCAATCACAGACGCGCGGCTGCGGTCCCGCCCCTCTGCTTGCATTTCTCGCAAGCAGAGGGCCGGGAGCGCGGCGGAGGAAAGAGGGGAGGTAAGTAAGAGTTTGGGGAGATTCTTAAAAAAAAATAATGCGGTTGGGGCTGGGGGACCAGGGGGAAGCCTATTTAAAAGTAAGATTTAAGGGTGACATACCCTTTTAACAGCTATTTTATCAATGTAATGCCCCCTAACATGACAGTGCAATGCTTAATAGGACACAGCCCCCAAATTCGTTTTCTGGAAAACTGGGGCAATGGGTCAGTTCTGATTTTCCCTTTACTGGGTGGAACTTCGCAATAAAAAAGGACAATGTGTGTAATAAACCTTCTTTGTTACACACACAACTAAGCAGATCAGTACAGAATGGCTGTTAAATCAATTAGAAATAAACTAAGTTTTATTATTTATAAAATGGGGTCATATATGGCTTATTAGAAAACACTGCATGAGGATCTGCATAAGGCTCCCGCTTTGGCACCACTTGGTTTCCTTCTAGATGTCATCCCATCCCAATGCTGCCCATACATTATTTATTTGTTCCGACAATTGCCTGGACACATCATTTTGCAATCAATACTATGCTGTTATGTGGAAAATGAATGGTAGAGGCTGTCGAAGGCAGGAAGGTTTAACAACCAGAATTGATGATCAAATGTCAATTCAACCTTATACCAGTTCAGTGTATGGCCAGAATTATCCAGCATTAATCCCTGACAGCAGGGGTGCTATGAGGCACTGCTAGACTGCTTGCAATGGAATGTTTCTAAAGGTTGTTAGAATAAGTCCTTGTATATTTATCTCAGGCACCTGTGGAAGAGTAAGCCCACTCCTCTTAGCTTCTGCTGTTTCATCTTCCTCTGTTGCCATGGTGTTTTTATCTCGTGAATTAACGTGTAGAATCTGCTGGTTTCTGAACACTGTATTAACCACTGTCCTGCCTGCAGGAGAAAGAGTCAGTTATATTAGTTTATGAGTATAACCATACGGCAATCAAATGGTCAAGAAAATTAGTAATCTAGTTTTTAACTTTTTTTTCCCAGATATTTAGATCATGTCATATTTTTTCATAGAAAATTAGTTTCCTGAAAACCGTAGGCTCATATAACAGTTTAAACTAGAGACAAACCTTTTTATCAAGGGCTGTGTTTGTAGATTGATGAAAAGAACAGGAATTGTGCAGAGAAGGGGTCAGAGGGGATTGCTTACTCTGCACAATATGAATAAAACCCCACTGAGGGTTCCTACGAAAACCAAAAACAGGAAGTGCTGAAGTGCTTTAAGTCATGATTGTCCTATTTTAACCTCTCATCATCCCCATTTATCTGTTGCGAATTATAAACCATGAGCGTTTTTCTTGGTTGAAATTTTTCGATTTCTAACCGGCAAATCTCTGTTTCGTTAACATGATTTTATGTCTTGCCCTTATTGGACCTGAAATAAAATATAATAGGAAAACAAAATTATAATATTAAGAAAAGCTTTTCTGTACCATCTGATTGCTGATGCTACCACTGCTTTCAATAGACCTCCATGAGTAAAAACACTCTCCTGTTTGGTTCGATCTCTTCGCACACAGGCCCATAGAGCCGGATGGAGGCTCTGAGCATGGACCTGTAAATCCAGAAGCAGAAATCATAATATGTTCCCATCCCTGACCTCTTAAAAGGATTTTTGGCTGCTTGCCAGAACACTTTCTGCAACATTTAAGATAATCAGTAGAGAAAGAAAGGCAGGTGGGAGATATGTAAGCAGAGCAGTGTCAATGGTGAGGCTGTGCAGAACTTACAAGTGTCGCAGACACTGCAAGAGGGCAGTGAGTAAGGGAGGGTGGGGGCAATTAGGAGCACTCACTAAACATTAATAATTTTAATGACAATGCAAGCACAGATAAATATGTGAGTATCCCCATTTTACTTTTCTCGAATTGTAGTTTCAGATAATGTAAAGTTGTTTGAGTGAGTATAGTAACCATTTAAAGGAAACAGAATATAAAGTATAGTTTAATTAAAGTTCATTTTGTGTTGACAAGCACACAATATTTCTGCTACCTCTGCTTGACTGACTGAGTTGTGTCCTGTGAGGGGGCTGAGACTAGTATGAGGCAACTGAGGCTGCTAGTTACATATTAAAAAGAGAAAACCTGAGACAAGTTGGCTGAAAGATCATATAGGGTTATTACAACCTAATGCCAATTATAATAAGGGACATGGCTGTTCGCACCAAGATTACGTTGCATATAAGCTTTGTTGATGTAGGAATATCAAGGTGGGAGTTTTGTGGATTAAGTCAGATGGCACTTACTTATTTATGGGGTAAACAGCATAGCAATATACGGGGTTGTTCTATCTAGAAATTGTCTGTCCGAGGTTACATACATAGTTTGGCTCAGTGGTTAGCACTGATGCCTTGCAGCGCTGAAGTCCTAAGTTCGATTCCACCCTTGGACACATCTGCAAGGAGTTTGTATGTTCTCCCTGTGCTTACGTGGGTTTCCTCCGGGCACTCCGGTTTTCCCCACAATCATAAAGACATACTGATAGGTTGTATGTGTCAAATAAATGTGCTTAGATTGTAAGCTCTTCGGGGAAGGGCCTGATGTGAATGTATACATGTAATTGTAAAGTGCTACCGAAGATGTTGGCGCTATATAAATCCCCAATAATAATAGTTTGTGTAGAAAAAAAGACAATAGTGATTTTGCGCCAATCCCCGATATTGTTAAAGTTTTTGTGATCACATTTAAAGTAATAGGTTAGATTACCATGCTCTTTCTGCTGATTGGAATGTGAAAGCTGTATCCTTGTTCATCCTGTTGAAGACGGCTATTTCCTGTTTTATTAACAACATGTAGTCTTGTTCTGCCTAATCATTGATTGGAGAGATAACGGTTGACTGTCTTCGCTGTGGTCTGAACAATATATATACAATATAACTAGCAAAAGTGTGCCCGTGGTACACAATGGAAATTGTGTGTGTATGTTTTCCTGTGTGTGGATATACAATCTTTACATTAAACAAACATTTCTCATTCCCAGTTTACCTAAAGAGATGGATTTATATACTCTTATACAGATCTAATTGAAAAAAAATTAGCTTTAGAGCAATTTTTAATAACTGATAACTGCTTTTTATTTCAGTATTACAGTAAACTCTTGGTATACCTGCCTGGCTTCAACACTAAGCAAAAAGCTAAGGACTTGCAAGCGAGCACCTTCATCCCAACCATTAATAGTGGCTGGCAATTTAAATTGTTGTAGCCAATCAGTCCACTACCTAGTTACCCTATCAAATGGATCAGGTTTAAAAATAGGTTTGGCAATTGGGCCTGGTAGAGCTACTGAGTTTAATTGGGGAATTCCATCTGCAGGTACAAGGACAGGAGGATTTAAATCCAATACTTTCAGTAGCAGCCTCCATAGCTTAATACAGAGAACAAATATACAGAGAAAACAGGAAGAATAAACTATAATACCAGCACCGCTGCCACCAATTTGTACCAGATCACAGCTTTATGTAATGATTATGGGTAGCATGGCACACAGTGGGTTACACTGGTGATCTGGCACAAAGTAGACAGTGCACATAAACAGGTTCCCACATAACATGTGCAGTAATCAGGGGTGTCCCTGTCTATGACCAGGCCTGTATATTGTGTGACCTTGTAAGTTGGTGTACACTTATCTGTTGCCTCAGAGTTTTTATCCAATAAGGTAAATTGTCTGTTCAATAATCTGTCCATAGAGAGCAGCGATGTCTTGTCTTTTAATACTCACTGATACCACCTGCAGGCTTGAGGTGGAATATAAGGAGCCTTGGTGTATATGTCCATTACAATACACATCACATCCTGTGTAGCAGACAGAAACTTTTTTGGGATTACACTTTCCCCAAGTCACCATGGCAGCATCTCACCAAAATGGGTTAATCCCCCGTAGGTACCTGGACAGGAAGTTACAAAGAACAAAGGTATAAAGGTACCCTCCCCTAAACATACCTTGTCTTTTTTCCTTCCTGTCCATGGACGCTACAGAAGGTTTGCCATACAGCTTACCGGCCATCACGGCTTTCTGTTTCCAGCCCAGGTCTCTCTCCTGGAGCTGATGCTCCCCTGTGTCGCCTCCTTCGTGGAGTGCCTAGGGGAAAGAACGCCCGCGGTGACCGGGCGACAGGGGCTGTCCGTGCAGAGTCACACGGGGTTCCCCTTCCAAGATGGCGATGTCGGCCGGCGCGCTGACGTCACAGGTGCGCGCCGGCAGCCTATTGGATCCCGGCTCCTCCTGTCTATTGGATGCTGCTGTGGGACGTTGTCATTGGTCCTTGCGGCAGCGGAAGGAGGAGGCGCCGATCTCCCATTGGAGGCGCCGATCTCCCATTGGTTGGGAAATGGCTGTGTTGCCCCGTTCGGGGGGCGGGGCTTAGCGCATTTAAACTGTAGTTTTGGCGCGCTCGTTCCCTCTTCTCCTCAGCTGTGTTTGGAGCTGGGTTTTTCTCTACATTCTGGAAGCTGGTTTGCTGTGCCTCTTGCCTGAAGCCTTTCTGTTATTCCAGGAGGTAAGACTTTTCTTGGTGGCTTTTATGGTGGGTGCAGCAGCATGGAACAGGCTTGATTCTTAGCTTATTTCCATAATTCTGTTTCAGCGTTTGGTGTATCCTCCAGTATGGAAGCTGGTAGCTCTACCAAAAGTCACCCCAAGGGATCTAGGTAAGCTGGGGTGAGTATGCAGAGAGTGGGACAGGTGCTTCAGAGGTAGGGCTCTGATAGCTGTTATTTTTCTTGCAGCCTCTCATCTCAAGACCCTGCACCCAAGATACAGTCAGACACTGCAAAGAATGTGGAAATGGAAGAGTTATCGCAGAAGCCCTCTACATCGGAAAAGTCCATTTGATATGCTTATGAGGTGTATTCAACAGGCCGTAGCAAAAGGCTTGGAATCCTCGGAGCCTAAAAAGAGGGCAAGGCAACAAGAGGAGAGGTCTGTACAGTCAGACTGGGAGTGTTCGGAGGATGAGGGGTCGGAGGAGCAGTCGCTCTTGTCCGAAGAGGAAGATGTGGAGATCGAAACAAACTTTGATTTATTGGTCATTGAACCTTTAATAAAAGCAGTCAGGAATTCCCTTTCACTGACAGTAGAAACTCCTAAATCATCAGCAGCGGACAGACTGTTCCCGTCCATAAAAAAGAAATCGGCAACCTTTCCATTGCACTTCTCGATGAAAGAGATCATAGATGCAGAATGGAAAAAGACGGATAAGAAGTTTTCAATCACTGGGAAATTTCTAAAAAAATATCCATTTCTGGAGGAAGAAGCAAAGAACTGGGATCTTCCTCCGAGAGTGGATGCTGCAGTTTCTAGGTTGGCACGGAGAACTACGCTGCCGGTAGAGGATGCAGCAATCTTCAAAGATCCTATGGATAAGCGAATGGAATTCTCCTTAAGAAAGGCTTATGTATTAGCTGGAGCTTCATGCAGGCCGGCCATGGCAATGACTTCAGTGTCCAGGGCCATGAAGCTTTGGATCCAAAGGATGGAGGAAGCGATAGGAGCAAACGTCAAGCGCCCTAAGTTGACAGAAATGCTTTCTGAAATGAAGATGGCGACAGATTTTTTCGCGGAAGCCTCGGTTGATTTGGTCAGACTTTCCGCAAGATCAATGGCTCTGTCAGTGTCAGCCCAGAGGGCGCTATGGCTGAGGTCTTGGTTTGCGGACAACACGTCAAAAAATAACCTCTGTATGCTGCCTTTCGATGGGGATATGTTGTTCGGCAAGAAGCTAGACTCCATTATTAGCAAGGCCTTGGGGGGAAAAAGTACTTTTCTCCCACAAGAACGTAAAAGCAAAAGACCAAGGTTTGAGCCAGCTTGTTCTAGGGACAAGTCCTTTCGTGGGTCAAGATTCTACAGGCCAGGGAGAGAGGCCAATAGGTCGGCCAACTGGAAGACGGGAAAGCAATCAGCGAGTTCCCAGAGAAAGAACACCTTCTCTGGAGGTCAATCCTCTCAACCATAGGGGTACGACGGTCCAGGTGGAGAAAGTGGGAGGAAGATTGTCCATTTTCTCCAAGGTCTAGGCCACAAATATCACGGACTCCTGGGTGTTAAGAATATTGCAACAGGGTTACAAGATCCAGTTCCGATCATACCCCAAGAAGCATCTATTTCTGCCATTCAGACGCCCGTCCTCCCAGGAGGGATTGAGCCTTATTCGGGATTATGTGTCCCAGTTACTGATAAAGGAGGCCATCGAACCTGTGCCGTTAACAGAACTTCGAAAAGGCTTCTATTCCAGACTTTTTCTTGTAAAGAAGGCCACGGGGTCTATGAGAGCGGTGTTGGACCTAAGAAATTTAAACAGTTATGTCAAAGGTCAGAGGTTCAAAATGGAATCGATCATTCAAGCTGTGTACAAGGATGCATGGCTAGTCAGTATCGACTTAAAAGACGCATACCTGCATGTACCGATCCACCCAAGTTGCAGAAAATTCCTACGCTTTGCAGTCGAGGAAAAACATTTCCAGTTTACAAGTCTGCCGTTCGGCCTGTCACAGTCGCCAAGGGTATTTACCAAAGTATTGGTAAAATTGGTAGCGGAGATCAGGAAAAGAGGGATAGAGATTTACCATTATCTGGACGATATCATAATCGTAGCCAGAGCAAGACAAAAGGCGGAAGAACATACCAAGATGGTAATCCAGATCCTCGAGGAACATGGATGGATTATCAATATAGAAAAGAGCAATTTAATACCCAGTCAGGAACTGGTATATCTCGGAGCTTTGTTCCAGACCAGTCAAAACGTTGTAAAATTACCATCCATACGACAGCAAAAAATTATAGAGACTGTTCAAGATCTTATTCAAAAAGCACAGGGGACACTGCGCTTATTAATGAAAGTGCTGGGACTCATGGCGGCAACAGTCTTTCTTACCAGGTGGTCCAGGTGGCACATAAGTCTCTGCAGCAATTTCTCTTGTCCAAGGTGAAAATACCGCACCAGAATATGAGCAAAATGATGTGTATTCCAGCAAAAATATTACAAGGTCTCGAATGGTGGTGCAGGCTGGAGAATCTGGGAAAAGGGTTCCCACTAGAGCAACCAGAAGTCCTGTCCATCACGACAGATGCCTCGGCGAACGGCTGGGGGGCTCTTCTTCTAGACACCTTTGCTCAGGGTCACTGGCACAGAGAGGGGGAGTCTTCAAATCTGTTGGAACTGAGAGCGGTCAGAATGGCTCTACACAAATTTCAGGATATGGTCAGGGGCCGACATGTCCTCATAAGGAGCGACAACACGACAACAGTAACCTATATTCGAAAGCAGGGGGGCACAAAAAGCAGAGTGCTTCTCGAGGAGGTGGACAAAATCTTCAAGTGGGCGGAAGAAAATTTTCAACATATAACAGCTGTCCACCTGGCAGGAAGAGACAATCTTCAGGCAGACTATCTAAGCCGACAAGAGATGCAGCCAGGGGAATGGAGTCTACATCCTCGAGCATTCGAGAGGCTAGTAGAACGTTGGGGTCAACCGACAATAGACCTCATGGCAACCCACAAGAACAAGAAGTGTCAACATTTCTACAGTCGCTTCCCTTGTCCTGGGGCCTTGGCGGTGGATGCCCTCCAACAGGATTGGAGCTCAGGTCTCCTATACATCTTTCCACCAATACCTCTGATATGGAGAGTGCTTCAAAAGATTCGAGCCCAGGGAGCGCAGGTAATTGCAATCTTACCAAATTGGCCAAGGAGACCATGGTACCCTTTGCTTCTAACCTTGGCAACAAAACCTCAGATGGAGTTGGAAAGAATACCTTATCTCTTGACTCAAGGCCCGATAGAATACCAAGACTACAACAATCTGAGGTTAGTGGCCTGGAAGTTGAGAGGGAGAGTTTGAGGGGTGTTGTCTTCCAAGAGGAAATGATACAGTTCCTTCTGAGGTCCAGGAAAGCTTCAACCTCTGAGAAATATTATAAAGTATGGAATCTCTTCACAAAATTTGCCAGAAGAGAACATTTCTTACCACTCCAGGCCAGTCCAGCCAAAATAGTAAAATTCCTGTATTTAGGGTTTAAAAAGGACTTAAGTATCAGTACTTTGAGGGGCCAAGTCTCAGCCCTGGCAGCTATCTCAGGTACGAATTGGGCAGATGATCCCTTAGTGCGGAGATTCTTTGCAGCCATGATAAGGACAAGGCCAAAAGCTTTTGCCAAACCGCCACCTTGGAATTTACCTCTAGTGCTTCAGGTTCTAACAGAAGCTCCCTTTGAGCCTTTGGAGAAGACTTCCTTGTGGTTGTTGACCCTTAAGGTGGTGTTTCTAACAGCAATAACTTCAGCTTGTCGAGTGGGAGAAATTGGAGCACTGTCGGTTAAACAACCTCACATACAATTCTATGACGACAGGGTCAAATTGAGACCAGCCTTTCAATTTCTACCAAAAGTATAAACGGAGTTCCATCTTGACTAAAAAATACCCTGGCATTAATCCTATCCCAGTCCAAAAACCGAGAAAGAAAGAGTGTGGCATTGCCTAGACCTAGTCCGAGCTCTAAAAATTTATATTGAAAGAACAGAGACTTTCAGGAAGACTGATCACCTCTTTGTGGTTCCAGGGGGTTATCGAAAAGGCCAGAGCCCGAGTAAAAAAACCATAAGCAGTTGGATCGTCACATGTATCAGGAGAGCTTATGAAGTAAGAGGCTTAAAGATCCCGGAGGGGTTAAAAGCACATTCAACTAGAGCGATATCCTGTTCCTGGGCGGCCGAAGCCAAGGCGCCGAAAGACCTCATCTGCAAGACGGCAAGGTGGTCATCTATGAGGACGTTTGTTCGCCATTACAGAATGGATGTGTTGGCGAAGGAAGATGTAAAGTTTGGACGTAAAGTCCTTCAGTCTGTAGTAGCAGATACTAAATAAATTGTGTGTTTAAGCATACTTTTTGTCCCTCCCATTATTTGAGCTTTGGTATATCCAATTTTGGTGAGATGCTGCCATGGTGACTTGGGGAAAACACGAAATCATTTCATACTCACCGAGATTTCGGTTTCCCAGTCACGTTCATGGCAGTATTGTAAGAGAATACATTTCATAACTACATGTTAATGCCATTTACATGGGGGGGATTACACAGCCTCTTTCTGCTGGTATAGTTGTATGCAGCTCTGGCACCTTGAGATCATCAGAATGAAAGGGGTGTCAGTGGGAAAGGGGCTTAAATCAACGGGAGCCAAGATACAGACATGAACAGTGAGTGTTACTTGTTTGGAGAGATGTGAAACTGACATAGACAATGATAGAGGACACACAGTAGCACAAATGGGAACCAGCATCCTTATGCTTAATGACCTGTTACCAGTATTAGCATGAACTGGACTCCACAAGGGTTCATATGAAAATTTTGTTTTTACTATAATGAGGTTTGTACCTGTAACAAAGGACTATGTACCTATACTGTTTTATATGGTCATTGTACCCCAAATGAGAGGGTATACTTTAGTAGTGGCCTTTAAAAGAGGGTGTGGCTGAAATGTGGCAAAGCACACCTAGTAAATTCCTCCCTTGCAAATCCTTTGCTTGCTTTTCTCTTGTTCTTATTGCAGTAAAATGTATGTGAATCTGCCATTCAATTCTGCACTTAGCTGCCAGTCTATGTTTATATGACCCAGCACAAGGGATTGAATCTTTACAGACATTTCTATGTTCTGGGTATTAAATAAGACTTCAGGAGACATTGCACACATGGAAAAATCAAGCTGCCCTGACATCTGTTTACTATTTTACTTTAAGTAAATGGACCATCATGCACTCCAGGGGCACATTTCCACCAGCTGTTGATTTAACTGCTTTCAAGTTTGTGCACCTGTTCTCTTTCAGACAGCAGAAATTATTCCAGGTGCAAGGAGAATAAAATGGAAATGGGAAAGAAAATCAAGGTCACTTTTATATAATATTATTTAGTGGTAGCAGAAAAAGAGGAACAAATAAAGTTTTCTTATAATGATACATTGCTTTATTGTGTTGCTTCTGTTCAATAAATGTTATGAGGAATTCCAAGGAACAAATATTCTGGTGATGACCAAATTGGAATTCCTGTGATATAAACCATATTGATTGTGTTTAAATGCAATGACCCAATGTAAATTCTCCTGCTCTCTCCCTTTCTTTAGGAGACAAAGCTTTAGATGGCTATAGCAAGAAGAAGTATGTCTGCAAGCTGCTGTTTATATTTCTGCTGGGCCATGACATTGACTTTGGACACATGGAGGCAGTGAATCTGCTGAGCTCCAACAAGTACACAGAGAAGCAAATTGTAAGTCCCAGTGTGTTTTATGTGGATGGAATGTACCACTTTCTGTTTTGTTCCCTTTTTATTCCTTTCATTCTCTCTAAATGCGATCTATGTATATTTTTATTAAAAATATAATATATTCTTGCTTATTTTCTTAAAATTTTTAGATTTATAGGGGCTGTAACTAATAACCCAGTAAGCTGCTGACTCTTACAAATTTATTGCCATTAGGAAAATGAAAGGAACCGTTTCATTTGTTCGCTGTGGATTTATATTGCAGGCAATGTTTTACTAGCGTTATTGTTACAGAACCCCCTGCTTTACTAGTGGGATCCCTTGATGATATAGCCACAAGATATATACCAGCCATTTACCAGTTTAAAGCACTAATTAATTACTTTGTTTCCCTCCCCCTGCAATAGTTAGTATCTCAAATGCTGTAATACAAATGTGTCAGCTGCATGGGTCTTGCATGTCATGTTAATTAGTTTATATAGTGAAGATTTGGGGTTAGGCAGGTTTCTCACACCCCAGCGTTGCAGCTGATTTGGGGTAAAGTTAGCAGTGTTTGGCTCAGCATTTTACTTGAAAACAGCAGAATTAATTGAGGAAGTCACATTGCTAAATCAATATGGTTCTTGCTTGTTGGCTTTTTGCAACTATTTTTTTTAAAACTAGCTTTATCTTATTGCTACAGGGTTACCTATTTATCTCCGTGCTGGTAAACTCCAACAGTGAGCTTATTAGGCTCATTAATAATGCCATCAAGAATGACCTTTCCAGCCGCAATCCAACCTTCATGGGCTTGGCCCTTCACTGCATTGCTAATGTGGGCAGCCGAGAGATGGCAGAAGCATTTGCTGGTGAAATCCCCAGAGTTTTAGTGGCTGGGTAAGAATATGTGTTTTTAACCATCTTAAACTGTGTTTGTTTAAAGGGACACTGAACTCTTTAAAATGATTTCTCTGGAATGGTGGAAACAGTATTTCTACCTCCCGTTCTGTGCCATAAAAAGGGCAGTGAACTCTCAAAGAGCCAATCATAGAGCAGCTGACAACTCTCCTGCTTCTCCTGTTCTGCGCTGTATCAGGATGTGTGAGATAAACAGGAGTTGCTTGGACAGATGCTGATGGCTCTCTTGCTCCTCCCCCACAGTGACACTATTCCCATCTCTGAGTTAAGGTGACCATACACATGGAGGATTTCCATCAAATCCCAGGTTTTAGTGAACAGTCTTGATGCTGATGAACTACCGCCGTCTGCATTTTGACCTTCGGTCTGAACAGAAAATTTGCCTTTGATCATTATCATCTCTCTTTGCTACAGTATAGGGAGCCAGTAACATTGTTGGCGTGTATGCAGGCAATTAACGATGGAATAAGAGGTAGGAATGGGGGGTCTCCTACCTCTCAGTACCTTCGGCTGAATAAATACTTAATACCGTTCATTTTCCACTTGTAATAAAGGAATTAATTTTTAAGGTATATAATTACTAGAAGATTACGGTATTAAATCTAAATTATTATATTAAATAATATCCATTATATTGAAGTACAGTAACCTTTGGGACAGAACAAACTTTTTTTATGATAAGATAATAAACATCTTAATCCAGTGTTTCTCAACCTTTTTATCCTTATGGAACCCTTGACATTTTTTTAAATATCTTAGGGAACCCTTACATAGAAATACTACTATTTATTTATCTCTTTTAGACATCAATACACTAAACACATACCGTAATTCATACAAAATATAGAACATTGCTAAATATATCTGTATTCATCACAATGGTGGATTCATACAGTTTCTGTCGCAATCTGTTAAGGACCCCTGGTTGACAAATGCTGCCATAATCCCTTCCTTCTCTCTTTTTTTTAAATGTAACTCTATTTGTTGATCGGTTGGTTATACAACATGTTTGCCATATGCATAGTTTAAGCCTGCCATCTGTCTTATTAGCTGGCATGAAGGTTGCTCGAATGTGTTAGAAATTGAAATGATGGAATAGTGGTGTTGGGGGTTTGTTAGAATTTGCATAAAAAATCAAATTAACTTCTTAATTTTACTCTGTATTACAAAAGCTTTAGAATATTAAAATACATCGTAATGTCTTCTGTGTCGAGCTTTTATTCATAACATTTTTTATATATGTTTATTGTTATGATAGCAATAATTCTAATACAGACAATAATTCTTGTTGCCTGCTCTCTGCTTTATTCACTGTGTATTAGAGACACTATGGACAGTGTTAAACAGAGTGCTGCCCTGTGCTTGCTTCGTCTGTATCGCACCTCTCCAGACCTTGTCCTCACAAATGAATGGACCTCGCGAGTTGTTCATCTTCTCAATGACCAACACTTGGTAAGAAGCTAATATGCCGGGGCTTTTCATGGCGAGTGTTGCTTATTTAACTTTGAGATGTTCTTTTACCTTTTTTTAGCTGTTGGTTGTGGAAGATTCTAAGTTAAAGGAGAACTAAACTTACATTTTTTAAAACCTAATGTGAAAGTTTTTCTCCCCAGAACACCTATACATTGTAAGATTCTTCTCTGGTATGTTGCATTTAGTACATGTGAGAAATAGATTCTGTAAATAAGAAAATTTCCATGTTGTTTCCAGTACAATCACAGCCCATGAAGTCATCAAAGAACCATGCCCCCTGACCCCAGTATTCACTGTCTCTATGCACAGAGTGTTTTCTATAAAGATGTCTCTACACCAATATGGAATCCCTGATAAGACTTTGAAAGCTGCTTGTTACCCTGCAGTTTATTTACCAGTTAGTGTGAGTCGCTGGAAAATAAACTGAAGGGTAACAAGCAGCTTTCAAAAGTATTATTTTTCTTACATCCATCCATGCAAAGATTACTTTTCTTTTTGTATTAAAAGTAAAGGATTATATAATTGTTAGGACAGGAGCACTGTATGTGTTTAAAAAAAATTGAAATCCATTTTCTGTGTCAGGGAGAGGGAGGATCTCTGTGCTATAATGTGATTGGCTGTCAGCTTCTAGGAAGCAAGGCTGCAACTTCCTTGTTTTGATCTGTTGAGCTCTACAGAGCATGTGCCTGTACGCAGACACTTAGTTGAGGGTTTACCCAGCTAAGGTTGATTGTGGGAGCTGACCCCTAGTACTCACAGGTTATTTTCATAAATCACCCAATGGCAACAGCAAAGGGAGAGAAGAGACACAGCTTGTTGTATGTTTGTGAATGTGCTCTGTCTATAAGGACAATGTTGTCTGGAGACTTTAGTTCCCCTTTAATGACTTTCAGATGCCAGGGAGGTTCTCAGTCATCTCTGGTGGATGCTAAATAGTCATTTTATTCATTTCTTAGGTAAAGAACTAACCATTGGACCCTTTTTATAACAATGAAGCTGTAAAGCTTTTGGTGGGTGAGCTTAATTAAAGGATGAGTCCTCCCCTAAACTTTAAAAAGAAGGTTCTTTACACACTAATACTATAAAATAGTCCAACAAAATTGGTCTGTATTCAGTGATAAGTGCTCATATGTTGCTGCTGGCAGAGAATAACATTTTGTAATACGCCCTTGTTAGCGGTGTTCTCTCCAAGCAGTGGGCGTGCTTGCAGAGTGCATCTTCCCATTAGTCAAATTGTGGAACTGACAAGGAGAAACTGGTGCTACTGGCTGAACTTATGGGACTTGTAGAAAGAACTCGTTTAGGTCCTCACCCTGGGTACTATCAGTTGAGAGGCAGGGCTGGATTTATACTTTTTTCTCCCCTAGGACAGCTTGAATGCTATCTAGTTTCACACGAGCAGCATATTTTCGCTCAGGTAACATTTTCTTAGTATTTGCCAGGTTTTTTTTGAGGTGCTCACTGTTGCCAAATTGTTACACAGTTTTCTGAGAATAAACATGTTAACTTTGAAAAAATGTAAATCAGTCCAGCTGCACTAATTACATTTTATTAAAGGCAATTACACCTTCAATGTAATAGGCTGATAGCAGTTCCTTCTGCATTGTGATTGGCTAGAAAACTTTTGCTTGATCATAAAGCCATCCATTAGCTGGCATTAAGAAGCTTCTGTTATTGTGTCTTTTGGGATACCTGTGCAGCCACTGCAAACCCCAACTTTAAGTTAGGTTTATTTTTTAATTAACATAGGAGCCAAAAGTACATTTCCCTGTATTTACCGAAGGCATTTGTATAGTGCAGTCTACATAGGATTGGGACCTCATGTCTGAATGCCAGTCATAAGTTGCATAAAATAGCACAGAGCGCAACATTTTTTCCAGCGCCATCTTTCATTACTCTGCTGTTTTTTTCCACTAACACCCCCCCCCCCCCACACACACACACACACACATACATACATTTTCATGGCAATTCGGGAGGCAGGAGGAATCAGGATCACTCTCCCTGCCTATTCACTGGAATACAGATACATTCTATTAAATACAGAACACTGAATCCCTAGAGCAATAAATGGGTAATATAATCTACTATATGGGATTGCATTAAAATCACTTAACCATGTCCCAATGCAATAAATTAGTCCTCACCATAAAGTGCTCTAACAGTGAGGTACAAGGCAAGTCCATTCAATGTTTTCCTTCTCTCTACACTAGGGGGTGACCGTGTAACCAGTTGGAAGATTAGTTACTATCAGTGAGATACAAGGCAGGTCCATTCACAGCTTTCCTTCTCTGTACATTAGGAGGTGACAGTCTAACTAGTTGGAAGATTAGTTACTATCCGTGAGATACAAGGCATGTCCATTTGTTGCTTTCCTTCTCCCTACATTAAGAGGTGACAGTGTAACCAGTTGGAATATTAGTTACTTTTGTTTCTTTTTTGATCCCATGGCAAGTTCAGCCTTTACCAGTTGTTAGATTTTACCACCTAGGGATTCATGTTTTAGTAAAAACTGGGGACTTCAAACAGGCTGCCCCTGTAGATCCTGACGCCCTAGGCCCATGGCATATATGCCTTTATGGGAAATCTGGCTTTCTTGAGGGGGTAGCATGGGGTGGTGTCGGTGTTTTTCTTTAATAACACTGTTTCCTAAAATTGCCCAGTGGAGCAGTTTAACATGTTGCATAAAAAATTCAAAAAAGTCTTTTGAATATGCCCAGATGATCATTTATGTTAGAGAGGGGTAACTGCTAATTTTTAATTGTTCAGGATATGACTTATGCACAATTGTACAATAAACTGTGTTTATCTTATGCTTATGAACATTTTACTACTTCTTGTCTTTCAGGGTGTCGTCACTGCTGCTACCAGCTTAATCACTACATTGGCACAAAAAAACCCTGAAGAGTTTAAAACCTCCGTATCCCTGGCTGTATCCAGGCTAAGCAGGGTAATGAAAAATGGCTGCCGTTTTATTAATTTAAAAATGACTTGACCTTTTTTACATTTTAATCTGGGTTTATATCTGCATACTCTAGTAAACTAGATTTAGTCCTGTACAGTACAAGCCATTATTAGAAAAAGAAATCCATTTTATGTGCATTTGAACTGGTTAAAGGGCATGTCCACACTTTAGAACAAATTTTAGTATGTGATAGTTATAGCTTCCCCAGCCCCAACCGCTATAATCTTAATGTCAGAAAGTCCTTTGATAGTTACTTACCTTCCCTCTATCCTTCGCCGCACTGACCCGGACCTCTGCTTGCATGGAACTGCAAGCAGGGTGCGGGACCGGCAGCTGCGTCTGAGAGGCAGCCAATCACGGACGCGGCTGCCGGTAGTTCAGAATGGCAGGGGAAAGAGGTAAGGTAAGTAAGTATCGGGGGACTTTCTGACAATAAGTTCACAGCGGTTGGGGCTGGGAAAGCTATATCTATCACATACTGAAAGGGTTTGGAGCTAGGGGGAGGGAGAAAGAAACGGGTGGGTGAGGGAGGGGGGGAGGCCTGCAGTGTGCATGGCATAATTCCTATATGGACTCTGCTATCCTCCTGGTGGCCACTTTTTTGGACGGGGGGGGGGGGGGGGAATTACAGGAGAACCATTTGGAGCTGGGAAGTAAGGATTTTATTACACTACAGAGTGGGGCCAGTAGTGGGTTAAATTATAGTTTTGGGGGTGGACATGCCCTTTAAATAGTTTGCTCTAGTTGTTAACACTGCGTAGCTGGTACAGTTTGATGATTTGCTGTTCTATTTCATTTATATAATGCATAATGTTAACTTATCATTGGAAACTCAGTTCATTTAATTAAATGTAATAATGTCAAAATTATTTCCTCCTATAATCTCTCTTTTTGAGACTTTAAATAATTTTTTTTAGAGGTTTACTGCCAGCAGCTGAGTGCACTCTCCCTACCTAAAATATTGTTACAGGTTGGGAAGGTCAGGTTTCCCAGACCTGTAACCATGTGTTTCTTTGAAATAAGGCTGCCAGTAAAAATCTACACATAAGGGGAGGTAGGATTTATTGCTCCTACCAATTAAAGAATTGATGGAAAAGAGTTAATTTTGGGGTATGTGTCAAGCCTTTAAGGCAAAACAATACACAAGAGATTGTTAGATTTTTTTTTCAGCTGCCCAGGTTGCAGTTTATAGTTTTCATTCACTGACTGTGCTTTTTTCACAGATTGTCACATCGGCCTCCACAGACTTGCAGGATTACACCTACTATTTTGTTCCCGCTCCCTGGCTTTCTGTGAAACTGTTAAGGCTGTTACAGTGTTATCCTCCTCCAGGTGATAGAATCAGTGTTCTATATATTTTGCTTGTGAGCGAGCACATTATTGAAGTGCAAGCACAATGTAAAATTCACAAGGCTGAATGCAGTCAGAAATCCTTCTGTGCTTATTACTGTTTGGGGAATTCAATGCTACAAGTCATTATAAGTCATAACACTAGAAGTCAATGGAAAATGTAATTCTAATTTACAATAAATAAGATAACAATCAACATTGTTTTGTGCACAAACTAGTGTTTTGTAAATTGCTGAATAATCTTTGATACGTAGATCAACTAGACTTGACATTTTAGATATACCACAGATATACCACGACCTGGTTGAATAAAAACCTTCACAAACATAGAGGGATCTTAAAACTGACTATCAGTGGTACTTTCTTATAATTCTAATTCACACAAGTCGTGCACTTGGTACTTCCCATGGATTAGAATGGGAAACAATAATAGAAACTCATATCAACTTACCGAGAGTTTCTTTTCCTGGCCATCCCTCTGGGCAGCAATAACATAATGGGTAGCTCCCGCCTCCTCCAATCAGAAGAAACAGACTGAACTGGAAGTTATAAATGGCTCCTCCTCCACCTCCTCTGTGTATTTAGTTTCAAAGCTTCTAAAAAGAAAAATAGGAGGAAAGAAAGAAAAGAAGGGAAGGGTTGCTGTCCAGAGGGATGGCCAGGAAAAGAAACTCTCGGTAAGTTGATATGAGTTTCTATTTTCCTGGCCATCCCTGTGCAGCAATAACATAATGGGTAAGTACCCAAGCAATAATGAGGGAGGAAAAACAAAAGAAAATTTTTTTAATTTAGAGGCTTCAGTCATAGCAGTTAATACACTGTGACCGAAAATTGCATTCTTAGCATTTCTTAAATCTAACTTATAATGCCTAATAAAAGTATTAGGCGTAGCCCAATTGGCCGCTTTACGAATATCTTCAGCTGTTGCCCCTGCTTCTGCTGCCCAAGTTGCTGCCATGGCCCTTGTGGAATGAGCTCGGATTCTTAATGGAGGTGCCAGGTTCTGAGCTAAGTAGGCCTTTTGGATGGCTTTCACCACCCACCTTCTCAAGGTTATAATGGATGCTGCTTCCCCTTTGTTACTTCCGTTCGGTAAGATAAACAGTCTTTCCGATTTTCTGAATATAGCTGTCTTTTCTAAATAAAGCTTTAGGCAAGTACAGACATCCAATTTTGCCATTTCTGTCAGGCTTTCATCTAAGACTGCCGGCAGAATAATAGGTGGGTTTAGATGAAATGTGGTCAATACCATAGGAAGAAACTCTTCTACAGGATATAAAGTTACGGAATCATGCTGAAAGATTATGTGGTTCGAGTTTGAGGACAATGCTTGGATTTCACAAATTCTTCTACCGGAGGTTCATGCTACAAGGAGAAGAACTTTATATGATAAATCTACTAAGGATGCCTTAGCTAAAGGTTCAAAAGGTGCAAGCGTTAGAGATTTTAGCACTACCGGAAGGTCCCATTGAGGACATATATTCTGTTTCGGAGGCTTGATTCTGACAACTCCCTGAAGGAACTTCTTGATCAGAGGCTCTGAAAAAAGTGTAACTCCCCTAACAGCAGAAATAGCCGAAATTTGTAATTTAATGGTGTTGAAGGATAGACCTCTATCAAGCCCATTTTGAAGGAACTCTAATATTTCAGGAACGGAAGCCTGAATAGGATTCACTTTCAGATTACAAGCCCAAGAACAGAAAACACTCCAGATTTTATCATATCTGTTTATGGTAGAACTTCTTCTAGCTTTTAAGAGGGTTGAAATTACTTTAGAGGAGCATCCTAATTGAGTAAACCTTCTCCTTTCAATTTCCATTCTGCTAGGCTCAGTTCCCCCGGGTTGGGATGTAGAAGGCTGTCCTGATAGAGGAGATCTTTCCAAAGAGGAAGGTGAAATGGCCCATCCACTGTTAACCTCCTGAGTAGAGGATACCAGGCACGTCGTGGCCAGTCCAGAAAGGATTGCCACTATTACCGTCTGGGATATCAAGATTTTCTTTAGCACCTTGAAAATTAGAGGAATTGGGGGAAAGATAAATGCAAACATCCCGTTCCAGTCTTGACTGAGAGTGTCCCTCGCCAGGGCTTCTCTGTGGTGATACCTGGAGAAAAAAAGTTGAAGTTTCCTGTTGTATATGGATGCCATGAGATCGACGTCTGGGAGACCCCATTTGTTTGTCAAGATCTGAAAAATATAAGGATTCAAGGACCATTCCCCCTGATTCACTTTCTCTCTTGAGAGGCGATCGGCCAGTTGGTTGTCTTCCCCGGGCACATATTGGGCTGTGATATCTAGTAGATTTCTCTGAGCAAATTCCATTATTTGTTTCAGTTCGACCATCATCCGAAAACTTTTTGTTTCCCCTTGCTTCCTTATATACACAGCTGCCGCTTGATTGTCTGTTCTGATACAGACTGATGTTCCTTGTATTATCTGTTGAAATTACTTTAGTGCTTGAAATATGGCTTTCAACTCCAGGACTCCTGACGGGAGAAAATGTAACTTCTCTATCCACAATCCCTGCGCTGAAAATTGCAGTGTGGGCTCCGAGAACACTTCGATCCATTGAGGATCTGATAGAGGAGTACCCTTGCGAAGGTTGGCTGGATATGTCCACCACCGAATGAAAACTGAAGATGAGGAGGTAAAGAGATTTTCTGGGACCAATCTTGAGAGAGGTTGTTCCAGTTGTCTAGGAAATGTAACTGAATTGGTCTTTATTCTTTTGGAAGGTAGGTAAACTAAATCTAGAATTGTATTTATGTTCGCTCCAAGTTATACCAGAGACTGGGATGGTTGAAGTTGGCTCTTCTTGAAACTTATTATCCAAACGAATTTCTGTAGGAAAGATAATACCTGATCCCTGTCATGAACAAGCTGAACTTCGGATCTTGCTACTATTAGTAGATCGTCCAGGTAAGCGTAAATTTCTACCCCTAACTGTCTTAGTTTCGCTATTAGAACCACCAACACTTTGGAGAAGGTTCTGGGGGATGTGGAAAGACCGAAGGGGAGACTTCGAAATTGATAATGCCGACTTTCTAGAGTAAATCTTAGAAACTTTTGATGTTCCTCCGCTATCGGTATATGGAGGTAGGCGTCTTTTAAATCTATGGTGCATAACCAATCCCCTGGATTTATGGCTGCATGAACTCTCTGAAGAGTCTTCATCTTGAACCGTCTGCAAAGAATGAATCGGTTTAATCTCCTTAGGTCTAAGATTGGGCGAAAGTCCCCAGTTGCTTTTGTGACTAAAAATAGTTGAGAGTAGAATCCCTTTCGATGCTGACTCTCTGGAATTTGAATCACTGCAGGTTTTTTCAATAAATCCTGAACATAAGCTCTTAATGTTTGAGCCTTCTCTCTTGCCAATGGAACTTTGGTGGCAAAAAAGTGGTTTCTTGTTGGTTTGTAGCAGAATTCTAGGTGGTAACCGTTTGTTACAGTCGAAATAACCCAGTCATCCTTTACATTTTCCTTCCATACTTCCTGGAATTGTTGAAGCCTGGCACCCACCAGGAGAGTATGGACAGGCCTTATATCATAAGGGCTTGGTCTTGGGTGATCTGGGAGCAGCAGGTCTTTGTGGACGAAAAAGGCTAAATTGACCTCCCTTCCAGTTTGCTGAACTAGAAAATTCCTTCCCAGGGCGGTAAGACCGCGTGTCAACTCTCCTCTTCCCAAAAGATCTTTCTGGTTGCCTTTTATATTCCCTAGACTTCCTGTTAACTTCCTTAAATGGAAGGAAGTTAGTTTTACCGCCGGTTTATTTGGAGACGATATTGTCCAAATCTTTACCAAATAGCCTAATTTTACATAGGGTGTTTTTAGAAGGGGTGTCAGCAAACCACGTTCTGAGCCAGAGGGCTCGTCTACAAGAAACCGATAAAGCCATTTCTCTGGCCGAAAGCTTCACCAGATTTGCGGAAGATTCCAAAGCAAAATTTGTGGTTAACTTGAACTTTGGAATAGTGCGAATAATAAAGTCTCTATCAACTTCGTTTCTTAAGGATTCTTCCAGTTTGTCTGTCCATAATGAAAGACATTTAGACACTGACACTGCTGCAGCCTTACACCCTGCTCCACCTGTAATATAACTCTTCTTCAAATCAGACTCTATACGCCTGTCCATGGGGTGACGTAATGCTGAAGCATCATCAATAGACAATGCTGTTCGCTTTGAGAGATGGGCTACTGGCGTGTCTACTATAGGAGGCTTATCCCAACAAGCTACCTTATCTGGTTGATAAGGATATAATTTTTCAAACTTGCCTTCTATAGGGACCCTTCTTGACATTTTTTGCCATTCTGAAGAAACAAAATCAGCAACCTCAGGATGAATAGGAAAATTATTATTTTTCTTCTTTTGAAAAAGTACCGAAGTAGACGGTTGTTTGTAGTCAGTGATTTTTAAAGTATGTCAAATTGACTTAATTAAAGACAGGATTTGCCTTAAATCAAATCCTGATTCTTCAGTATCCTCATCGGATGATGATTCTGACAAAGAGGAGTGTTTGTCTGTGTCAGGTTGGGAATCAGCAACTGTAGCAGCTTTAGAGGTAGATGGTTGACCTTCCTTAAACCCTTGCGCCACAGCTTGAGTGATTCAACCTAAAATATCCACTGGTTGCACTGACTGCACTTCAAAAGGTTGATTAACTTGAACAGGTTCCACTTCCCCTTTAAAAAATTGTTTAATGCAAACAGCACATAAGCCTTTATCCTTAAATGCAGGATTAGTACAAGCCTGACACATGGGAGCTTCCTGTTCATCAGATGAGGAGATTCTAGCTCTCTTCTTCCCATGGCTGAAACAGAAATACAGAGCTTAGTAAATAAGCTATAGGCATTAAAAAGAACAGTATTAAGTTAGCGTCTCAGAAATATAAAAAAGAAAGCATCTCTTTTTACCACTTTTTAGGTGATTTAGACCTCCCGGCAGCCGGCTCCATGATAAGGGGCTTTTGCAGCTATCCGCAGCCTAGGCAATTTCGGCCAGCTCAGAACACCGAAAATATACATCCGGCATGTGACTTCAGACGCATACGTGCCGACATCACGGCGCGTGCGCGAAAGAAGATGTGGAAGGAGCCGCGCATACCAGGATCAAGTGGTTCCTGCTTGAAAACGCGCTAGGCGATCACAACAGCCAGGACATCGGCCAGAGGAGTAGCCAACAGAGGCCAGAAAGGTGCGGGCGCAAGGCACACACACACACAGGTGATCTTTGGAGACAGAAAAAACAAACAAAACCGAGGAGGGGGAGCATGAGCCATTTATAACTTCCAGTTCAGTCTGTTTCTTCTGATTGGAGGAGGTGGGAGCTACCCATTATGTTATTGCTGCGCACGGATGGCCAGGAAAGCTTTTTTCTTTTCACAAGCTGAGCCACCAGCAACAACCCATGTACTAATTCCTTACATAAATCAAGGTGGTGCAAATGTTTGATTAATCATGCACTGTGGCTTGTAAAACAAAGCTAGAGCCGTAAAATACAATGTCATCCTTTAAATTGAGAAGCATATTTATGAACCTCCTGGCCACAGTGCAATGCAAGATAAACTAAATACTGCCTCATCTGACCTGTGTATACACGATGATTGTAGTACAGATATTAAACGGTGTTCACATTATTAAAAGGAAACTGGTTTGTTTGAAATTAGATAATGAATTAAGCTGTTCGAGGCATATTTGGTTGTGTGATGTGTTGCTATGTTCTGGATGCTTTGCAGAGGATCCTGCAGTGAGAGGGAGACTGACAGAGTGTCTAGAGACTATTCTGAACAAAGCCCAGGAGCCCCCTAAATCCAAGAAGGTTCAGCATTCCAATGCCAAGAACGCTGTACTATTTGAGGCCATAAGTCTGATAATTTACCATGACAGGTGAGATCTTGGACTATAATAGGTTATTGGAAAGTAGTTTTTTGCTACTGAAGAAATTGACAGAAGCAATGAGGTTTGTTTTTTTTGTAATAATTCTACATGGTGTTATTATTTTTTGTTAAATTACTGGTAATTTATAACACAAAACAATGGTTTTCACTGCATATTTCTGTGATGTTCTAGGTGCCACCTGATATTTGTGTGTTTATCATTAGCCACCTGATTGGCCATTGTTATCTCTTAAGGTGCCCATACACTACATACTCCCCTTCCGGCAATGTTACTCTGATGTCAGCATGACCTCTGATGAACTGCCTGACCTGTTCTTATTTGCAATCACAAAATAAATAGGCCAAACAGGAATATTGAGCGAACGTCTGTAGGCAACCAAAAATGCATGAATTAGACATTCGATAGCTTAGACGAATTACCTTCTGTCTGAAAAGTGTATGGCTGGAATAATTCTTTATTCATTTCTGTAATTGACTTATTGTCCCCAAATGTAACTGCACAAAGAGTAGAGAGAGCTTAATTTAAAAGCGTAACCGTAAATGGGAGGTAGGGGTACTCGCTTTCTAAAAAATTTGCCAGTATAATGGATCTTTTGGGCTAGGCGTCATTGCGTGTTTTCTCACTCGCTTACGGTCACACTTGCGATTAGTTAGCAGTGCAGGGCATGTTTATGTGGGTGGCCACACTGCTGCCATTCGTTTTCATTGTGCATTCAATCAGCATATTTTTGCTAATTGCAATGCACTCCAATTATGCAAAACTGCATATCACATTGTAAATGTACGGTACCATGTGTGGGATGAGCGCCGATGCGTGCGTTTTTCACGTGTGTTGCCGTCCAACACAGTGGACAGACTGTCAGACTTAACCTGTTTGTAACCGCTTCAATGTCGGCATTTCTACCATTCACCAAGCTGTGGAAATTCATTTCAAATTTATCTTTTTGTTCTTGCATATTAAACATAAATTAAACATAGATTGTATAAATGATTTCCTATCCTTGAATGTTACAACATCTGCCATCAGCGATTAACCAAAGATTTTCTAAGTATAAAAAATCTATTGCCCCATGTTGTTACATACCTCTCAACTTTGAAATAGAGTCAGCCTGGGGCATGGGTTGGCCTATCAACTCCCTTCCAATTCCACTCCTAACTTGCCCAGCCAGGGCCAGAATGCTCAAGTCCAGCCTGCGGTGATGCTCAAAGTTCAGCAGTCCCGGGGAAATTAAAAAGGTTAGGGATTTGTTTATTAATTTATAAACCATCTGTACTCTGTAAGTTCCAATATATAAATGGATACATGTAGTGTCACTGCATTTATTCCACTAATTGAACCCTGCCTGGGTTGTAAATGTTACTGGTTTTAAAGAAGTCAACCCTAAAACAATTTCCCCATGACTTAAAGTGCAGATTAAAACAATGTTGTATTACATGTCTTTGTATGTTATTTCTAACTAATGATTTACCTGTATGAATTCAATAAAACCATTCACATCCGCGCACTGAATAGCTGATTAAAGGTCCCCTATCTCCCTTCCTGGGTACATCACAATAAGCAAGTCTGAGCTCAACAAGCTAGAGAAGGGGGCAGTACCTTCTGGGCTCTCTGTACTATAAGATTTATGTGTATATCACTTATTAGGGATGACATAGAAAGGCAAGTGGTGCATTTTATTACATGTAAATAAGGGAAACGTGTTTTAAGTGGCCTTCTCTTCTAATATTCTACAGTATTTCAAAAATATGTAGCCAGCCAACAATGAAAAATGAACAGTTTGCTAGTTCGTGATCTCTACCCTAAACCCTCTTTTTCTGCTGTTTTTAATCTTTTGTTACTTTTGTTTTTTCCCAGTGAGCCCAATCTTTTAGTCAGAGCATGCAATCAGCTTGGCCAGTTCCTTCAACATCGAGAGACCAATCTTCGTTACTTGGCACTAGAGAGCATGTGCACATTGGCCAGCTCGGAATTCTCCCATGAAGCTGTTAAGACGCACATTGAAACTGTCATTAATGCACTAAAGGTCGGAAGAACATTTTCTGTTTTTTAGACAAAGTTCTTCATGTTTTTTGTAACACCAATACAAAAATTTAAATGCGCACAAGGGAAGGCTTTGTATATTATTCTAGGAAATTAAAGGAGAACAGAAGGTAAAATTGCATCCTGCATTGGTGCTTAAATTTTACTGTTTTTATGTTGTAAGAGATCTGAAAAGTAAACTATACTGAGTTTCTTTGCCTGAAGTTATTCCAACAGTCACAGCAGAAGAGTTTCTAATAATAAGCCACTTGACTGAAAGCGTCAAAGTGTAAGATGCTTTGGATTGGAAACGGGGGACAGATCAACAATTTTAAGAGGAATTATAGTTTCCTGTAATTGCCAAAAAAATAAAATTCCCCTATGACCCTTACTTGAGTATAAGTCGATCTAAGTACAGGCCGAGGTACCTATTTTTACCTGAAAAATTTGTAAAAACTGATTGACTCGAGTATAAGCCAATGGTAGAAATTATGACCACTACTGCCTTTTGATTCTGTATTGTTTTGTGGCTTAAGTTGCCCTTTAAATGGACAGCAGAATTCCCATACAGTAGTCCCATATGGTAATAGCCAAATCCAGTACCAGTAACCCCCAGTTCCTTGGCACTCCGTATATTTGGAAACTACAACTCCCAGCATGTTTTGGTTGCTGGGAATTGTAGTTTCTAAACATGTGGAGTGGCATGGTTCAATAAACTTTTAATTAAGCTTACCATCATTTACATTTCTCCTGACCCCCATATAGTAAAGGGCACTCTGACCCCCATTTAGTAGGGCACTCTGACCCACATATAGTTAAGTGTAACCTGAGAGTTATAGTTTCAAGCTGTCATTTGCACTGAACTAGCAGGCATTTTTTGCCTCAAACTGAGAAGACCCATCAGATTTACAGCCTCTAGATGAGCAGTGACAGTGCTGAGCAGGAAGGAGTGTAAAGGTACATCAGCACCTTTAACTTTCTATGTAGATAAAGGATTTTTTAACACAGTGCCACCAACTGGTTACTATCCACAGTTTTAAAGCCTGAAAATCTCGACTTATATTCGAGTATATACGGTAAGTTCTGTGAATTCATTTTGGTTTAAAAAAAAACGACTTCTCCTCTCACCAATGAGGTTGGTAATTGGGAAAGCTGTCACTTGCACAGACGTTTGTCAGATCACAGTGGTGATAAAAGGTTGATAAAAATTTAGAGCTGTAAACCTCTTAAAATATAACATTTTCAGAAAGGTAGAAATGATCTTTCTTCGTTTAAATCTTGTAGGGCACTTGTGTTGCCCCAACATGTTATTACAGCTTCTTACACTGTTAATCATTTTGACAGTATTTTTTTTACTAATTCTGATTTTTCTGCCCTAACGCTGCCTTGCTTCCTTTTTTATTAAACATTTTCTTAAAAAAAGATACCTTTGAACACAAAATTGATAGGAAAATTTATTCGGTACCAGAGATATTTTTGGCTATTGCTTGTTTTGATTTGGAACTGCGAAACTTTTCATTGAAAATCAAAAATGACATCCAAAACTTCGAAAAATTTTATCAAACACTTGAAATTTTTTATCAAAAATGCTACTGAAAATCCAAAAAATTTGGATGCAATCATTCAAAAAATAGGTTTAGTGGAACCGCTATGGGAATGAAACTCATTCAACACTTGTGGACTGTATTTTTGCAGGTCGATTATAAAATGATTTTTTCTATATGAAATTATTATAACCAATGTAGACTTGGTAGCCTTACATTATTCCTTACCACTTGTGTCTGGCTAACCATTTTTATTTAACCTTTTGTCTTTGCTTTGCAGACAGAAAGGGATGTGAGTGTGAGACAGAGGGCTGTTGATCTCTTGTACGCCATGTGTGACAGGAGCAATGCACAGCAGATTGTGGCAGAGATGCTAAACTACTTGGAGACAGCAGACTACTCTATCCGTGAGGAGATTGTAAGAGACCAGCACATACAGACATGTATATTATGTGCACATACATGTATTTAGTGGTTTCTTGTATGGTATTTAATGAAACACTACAGGTTAATATGAACTTTACCCTGATTTTCTGCTTATTTTGTTAATTTACACTTGTACTTGTACACTTTATTATGCTAACTGAGAGTGAGGGTTAAGAGCTGCAGGTGTATTTGTGATTGCAAACCGGGTTACGTCACACTCTCGCTGGCTGAACATAGAAATATGAGGTGGGCTCAGTGAACTAGAGGAGATCTTCCAATAGGAAATCTAGCATAAATGTGTGCCATTAAAGGTGAATATAGATCATCCCTTTAAATAAGTACAAATAATTTATATTGTAACAATGCACAAATGCATTCAATAGGTGATATTTATATAGTATGGAAGTTATTTAAAGGGGCTGATGCAGGAGATGCAAAATTTTGCCCAAGAAATGTTGGCTTTTTTGTTGGGTCACAGTTATTAGCACAGGGAAACTTTTGTACCTTTTTATTGCACCAGGCCCTAAATCTCAAAGGAACGGCGCCCATACATTAGAACTCACCTCTTGACCGATCCCACAACATTCTCTTTCCTCCTTTCCCTTTCTTCTTTGCGATCATGCAAAACGAATGCGCCAGTATGGCCATCGTGATCGTATGTCTGTAGAGAAAAGGAGCGGGAAATGCGCTTCCTGGAAAATTGATTGAGTGTCGTGGGGTCAGTCGGCAGGTTAGTTCAATGTATTAGTTCAACGTATGGGCACCTTTTTATTTCTGCACTTCCCTGCACAGCAAAAAGTCGGTAAGGTATTTATTATTCCCCCCCCCCCCCAAAACACAAAAAAATTTGTTTTTGCATAAAACAGCCTATGTTTTTTTTAACTTATTACTATAACTAGGCTGGAAATTACCCATGGGCGGTTACCTTATTAATGAAAAAGGACTCTCCTGGGTTTTACACTTTTCTCCTTTTTTTTGCTCTATATTGAACCTAGTGTTACCTATTAGCGTTGCCATTAAATGAGCAGATCTGAACAGGTATTTTCAGGTTCTTGCAGTACGCAGGGTTAAACTGCAAAATACTTTATTTGTGAAAATTTTCAGGTTCTTAGCGCTACTTTTTACAATGTGATTTTCGCTATTTATAAATTTGGTGAAATGAGATATAAAAAGTTCATAAATCTAATTCTGGCTGAAATGAGCAGCATTGTGAAACAATTCTCAGAAACTCTGCAGGTTTTTGTCCTTCCTCTGAATTAGTTTTATCTCTGTACAGACAGGCCAGAAACAGGTTATCCAGGAGTCACTAACAATTTGCACTGCCTAAATGAGCAACAACAATAAGGAAGAGACTGTTTTCTCCTTACAGGTATTGAAAGTAGCTATACTTGCTGAAAAGTATGCTGTGGATTACACCTGGTATGTGGACACGATACTGAACCTGATTCGTATCGCTGGGGACTATGTGAGTGAGGAAGTCTGGTACCGTGTTATCCAGATTGTCATTAACAGAGATGATGTGCAGGGCTACGCAGCTAAGACTGTATTTGAGGTGAGACCATAAAGCCATACCAAGACCATAGATTGATATTGCAAACAACATAACACAAGAGGCCTCTAAGGATTGGTACAAGCCGTTTAAAGGAATAGTTCACACAAAAAGTGAACTATTACTTTAAAGCAGTGATTGAAGAAGGGAAGGTAAGGAATAGGTCCTTTTACCTTCTGTTCTTCAATCCAGGATCGAAGGTGAGTATATTTACCTTGCGTACAATCCACTGCGGCTCATTTGAAAATTGCTGACCGCTTCCTGGTTTAGTATACTATAGTGTGCATTATAGCGCATGCGCGCTATAGTAAAACTAAACCAGGGAGTGGTTGAGACTTGTCAACTGAGCCACAGTGGATCATACGCAAGGTAAATATAATTACCTTCGATCCTGGTTATATGATTGAAGACCGGAAGGTAAAGGACCTATTCCTTACCTTCTGTTCTTCAATCACTGCTTTAAAGGAATAGTCCCTTTTTGTATGAACTATTCCTTTAATCTTTTGGCTCGGTCAACCACAGGAACAATAATTTAGCAGATTTATGCATGATTTATATGTTTTATGCCACTGCCTCTTTTTGTATTTCTTAGTACAGTCGTGTGTGTGTGTGTGTGTGTGTGTGTGTGTGTGTGTGTGTGTGTGTGTGTCCATTGTAATAGGCTGATAGCAGTTCCTTCTGCATTGTGATTGGCTGTAAAACTTAAATTTTTGTTTATACTTTTAAATAGTGAGCACTGCTCCCTAGAACAATAAATGGGATATTATTTATACAAAATGGATGTTTATAGTTCAGACCAAATTAAATTAAATAACTACAACTACATGGGATTGTATTAAAATCAATTAATCATTAACCTTGTCTCAGTGCAACAAATAAGTCCCCACCAAAAAGTGCTGTATCAGTGAGATACAAGACAGGTCCATTCACTGTTTTCCCCCTCTGTACATTAGGAGGTGACAGTGTTACCAGTTGGAAGATTAGTTACTTTCAGTGAGGTACAAGGCTGGTCCATTCACTGCTTTCCTTCTTTCTACATTAGGAGGTGACAGTGTAACCAGTTGGAAGATTAGATACTATCAGTGTGGTACAAGGCAGGTCCATTCACTGCTTTCCTTCTCTGTAAATTAGGAAGTGAATGTGTAGCCAGTTGGAAGATTAGTTACTATCAGTGAGATACAATGTAGGTCAATTAATCATTAACCTTGTCTCAGTGGAACAAATAAGTCCCCACCAAAAAGTGCTGTATCAGTGAGATACAAGACAGGTCCATTCACTGTTTTCCCCCTCTGTACATTAGGAGGGGACAGTGTTACCAGTTGGAAGATTAGTTACTATCAATGAAATACAAGGCAGGTCCATTTACTGCATTCCTTCTCTGTACTTTAGGAGGTGACCGTGTAACCAGTTGGAAGATTAGTTACTTTCAGTGAGGTACAAGGCAGGTCCATTCACTACTTTCCTTTTCTCTACATTAGGAGGTGACAGAGTAACCATTTGGAAGATTAGTTACTTTTGTTTCTTTTTCAATCCCTTGGCTGGTTCAGGCTTTACCTTTTGTTACATTTTACCCCTCTGCTTTTTCTTGGCTGACTACCCAGATTTAGGATTTACATTTAATATATACATTAACTCTCTGCTATTACTGCAGTAAGCAAAACGTGTATTTGTAAAACCAGACATGCGGTCCTATTGATCCTGACACCCTAGACCATTGTCTAATTTGCCTTGTAAGAAATCCGTCCCTGAATGATGAAGATGTCCAAAAGTACCAAAAATTATGAATGCATGTTTAAAATTAAATAAATAATTAAAATGATAGAATTGCAAATTGGAGCCAATCAGTGTGGTACAAGGCAGGTCCATTCACTGCTTTCCTTCTCTGTAAATTAGGAAGTGACAGTGTAGCCAGTTGGAAGGTTAGTTACTATCCGTAAGATACAAGGCAGGTCCATTCACTGCTTTCCTTCTCTCTACATTAGGAGGTGACAGTGTAACCAGTTGGAAGATTAGTTACTATCAGTGACAAGGCAAGTCCATTCCCTGCTTTTCTGTACATTAGAAGGTGACAGTGTAACCAGTTGGTAGGTTAGTTACTATCAGTGAGGTACAAGGCAGGTCCATTCACTGCTTTCCTTCTCTGTACATTAGGAGGTGACAGTGTAACCAGTTGGAAGATTAGTTACTATCAGTGACAAGGCAAGTCCATTCACTGCTTTCCTTCTCTGTAAATTAGGAAGTGACAGTGTAGCCAGTTGGAAGATTAGTTACTATCCGTGAGGTACAAGGCAGGTCCATTCACTGCTTTCCTTCTCTGTACATTAGGAGGTGACAGTGTAACCAGTTGGAAGATTAGTTACTTTCAGTGAGGTACAAGGCAGGTCCATTCACTACTTTCCTTCTCTCTACATTAGGAGGTGACAAAAGTAAATAATCTTCCAAATGGTTACTCTGTTTCTTTTTCAATCCCTTGGCTGGTTCAGGCTTTACCATTTGTTACATTTTACCCCTCTGCTTTTTCTTGGCTGACTACCCAGATTTAGAATTCACATTTAATATATACATTATCTCTCTGCTATTACTGCAGTAAGCAAAACATGTATTTGTAAAACCAGACATGCGGCCCTATTGATCCTGACACCCTAGACCATTGTCTAATTGGCCTTGTAAGAAATCCGTCGCTGAATGAGATGTCCAAAAGTACCAAAAATGATGAATGCATGTTTAAAATTAAATAAATAATTAAAATGATAGAATTGCAAATTGGAGCCAGCACACTGCTATTTATATTGATACTGAGATTTCACTGCAGGTTTGGAAATATAATATTATATTTTATAATATTTTCCGCAATGTCCCAAACTACGTAGCCCATTCTTTTTTGTTATTGACTTACAAAATGAATCGAAACATCAGAAGGTACAAACCGCTGCTTGTAAAATGGTGTCTTTAGACTTTAGATAAAGTAGACGTTTGTCTATGGATGAATGGTCTAATCTGTTTATTGTCTGCCTAGTGTGTGGCCAGCAAGATATGGTTACACACAGCCCTACTATTGTACAGGACAGTAACACTCCCTATACAATGCAACAGGGAGCCAATCACGACTTTGGGAAATTTTATGTCTGTGGCCAAACGTTCAACTGCAATGGTAACAGTCTTTTATCTGCTACACGCATTAGAGAAAAAGGGTGATCCTGTCGGTACTGATGGGATTGACCCTTTATCATTAATGTGTGTACCCAGCATAAGCCAGGTAGATCGCTATGAGACTGGGATTGTACAAGCTGTACTGTATGAGGTGGTTATTTTGCTCTGCATTAATCTCTCAATGTGAAGTTACAGTAAAACTGAAGTCTACATATTTATTAGGCTTTGCAGGCCCCTGCATGCCATGAAAATCTTGTTAAGGTTGGAGGATACATACTCGGGGAGTTTGGAAATCTCATTGCTGGTGATCCTCGTTCTAGGTAAGGCAAAGGGTTGATTTTATTCCTTTTCTTTCTTTATTATTATTATTATCTTGACGTGTGTAGGAAGTTTCCTGTAGTAACTAGCCAGGTCAAAGGATAAGTGCACTATAAAATCAAGTTATGTTGATTTGGAAGCTGCAGCTTTAAAAACACTGTTGCCATATTTTATTTTACCTATGCCCCTCTAGAGCCTACCCTTGTGCCTTGAAAGTTGCTGACATCTTGTTACTGGTTGCTGAATGTTAAGCTCCACCCCTCTGAGATTTCCTCTGCTTTCTCCTGCTTGAGCCTCAAACGATAATGCCTGTGAGTTTCGTGCACTCTCCTGCTTGAGCCTCAAACAGTAATGCCTGTGAGTTCTGTGCACTCTCCTGCTTGAGCCTGAAACGATAATGACGGTGACTTCCGTGCACATGCACGTACACGGAACTCACCCTTTGAGGCTCAAGCACGAGAGTGCACAGAACTCGCAGGCATTACCGTTTGAGGCTCAATAAGGAGAAAGCAGAGGAAGCTTAACATTCAGCAAACCAGTAACAAGATGTCCACAACTTTCAAGGCATAGGGTCATAGGTAAAAAAAAAAAAAATGGCAACAGTATTTTTAAAGCTGCAGATTCCAACTGAACATAACTTGATTTTACAGTGCACTTATCTTTTAAACCCATTTTATCTCCTTGCTTTTCAATCATGCTTGGTGTTTGAGATGATTAAAGTTACTGTGGACTCTATACAAGTACCCTCTATTAAAAAGAGCACATTAATATCTTTAAAATGACCCCGGATCATACTTCTAGCTGTAATATATGCAAAATTATAACGGTATAAAGGGTGTTATTGTGAAATCAGCAGCACCATTGCTCAAACCCCCCCCCCATGCCGTGGGCACGAGCATGCCCGGTTGTATCCTAAACTGCTGTAATTGCTTTTCAATAGCTTTTACAAAATACTTTTTTTTTTTGGGGGGGGGGGGGGGTTGTTGGTGTCTTCTTTAATAAGTAGTAGGAGCTGCTGGTAGCATTGAATCTCTCTTGCAGCCCCTCATCCACCCTCTCCATTATAGATCTAGCACCACCTAAATGTCTAACTGAATGCATACATGTTCCTTCTGGCATGGATTAAACTGGAATGGAATCTGCATTGATTTATTTAATCAGTGGATGAGAGAAAGTTAATTCTGCTTTCCCTCTTTATTTATTACATGTTTAGGTAACTAAAGATTTTACTGCTGGGGTGGAATACCCTAACAAATAAAATGCACTTCTTTGGTGAAAACACGTTATTTTCCTTCTGTCTGTTAAATAAAGGTTCAAATAAATAATCAAATTACAGATTTGGTTTTTAGTTTTTTTTAAACTTTGTTTTGCTATGTGTAGATGCAGTGCTCACAGGAACCATCAGGAAACATCCAGGGGGGCAATAATACAATTAGTCTGAAGGTCCTAAAAAAAACCCAAATAATCGCATCATATTAAATGAACAAACACACACTTATATCCTCCTTTACCTATACTACCTGCCAGCTAGAATATAGAGGGTCTATGTGGAATAAACCTGCAGGTCTGAGAACTGACCCAGGCAATCTAAACAGCAACTTTGGGCAATCAAAAGCAGCCCATACATATATCCTATTTTACTTTCCCGACTGAGTAGCTTCCGCGACATTAGACCGATCCTGCAAGAACCACCTGTCTGTGGCATAGAAGAATGGGAAAGATGGTTCTGGCAAGAGCGTTTGGTTGGATAAGTAAAATCGGATATATGTATAGCCACCTTAAATCCTATACAGTATCCTGATTAACATGCAAGGTTCATATTTATTAGTATTTACCACAACAAGTTTAACTAACCTATGGGGTTAGGACTTGGGAGCACAGGATACTGATTGAATATACATGTTAGGGAGAGGTGTGGATAGAGGAGCTAAAAGAGCCTTCTTAAATAAAAATAATAAAATAGAGCCTTCTTATAACAGAAGGTACCTCATAGAATCATGTTATTATAATAGCATTGCCTTAATAATCTAACATATAAACACATATTTCTCATGAGTGGGGACATGCAAAGTATCTTATTTATTGCCTGTGGCAAAGACATTGTCTATATATAATACAGCCTAAGTAAGTTTTAAACACCAACTAATAGCTGGCGATAAATACTTAATTCACCCAAAATCGCACAGCCTCTGGTAAATCCCGTACGGGAGATTTGCCCAGATAGCTTGTGCCTCTGGGTGAATCTCCCTGTTAGAGTCATAAACTTCCAAATACCACCTACCTGGCAGTTATAATCTATAAAGTCTAAATTTTCGTGCACACATGCAATCGCCGGTGCCGGCACAGGACGTTTCGGATTATATTCGTGCCATGTATCGACAGAACGGCCATTTTAGCCGATAAAGTGCCCATACATGGCACAATTATTGGCCGTTCGTACACATCGTGCGTCACGGGTTGGTACCCACGATCGCATGTGTATACAAACCTTAAGGCTGCGTAAACACCAGTAACGAACCAATAGTGCCACAGATTAGTCGGCTGGAAATATGTGATGGTGTGGGAAGGCCAGCCGCGACCGAGTTCAGTCATCAGTATCAGACAAATGGGTCAGTTAGTAAATCACGGCCAATCATGCAGTTCCCTATGGGACCACATGATCAGTCTGTCACATGCACTGCAGGCTGCTGCCACTGTTACTGTGACCAACAGTCATCTGTCGTGGTAGGGCTCTCACACAAAGCAGATGCTCAGTTGGGACACATGATAGTGTTATATGTATCCAGAAAAAAATGGTATTAACTTGCAGATCTGAACAAAGATCCAAGCAATCCTGCCACAATGTGCAATTTAATCTGAACAGCTCCATTGGACATCCTGAGACCCTATACAGGATCCAGAATAACATGCTAGGTTCATACTTATTGGTAATTACCACAGCAAGTTCCAGATTTACAGTCACAATGGGGTTAGGAAACACAGGATTCTGATTAGCTTGACAAGTTATAGAGAGGTTTGGATAAAGGAGCTAAAAGCTCCCCACAGGGTATAAAATGAAGTAGAGCCTTCTTATAACTGAAGGTACCTGACAGCCTCATGTTGAATATATTAATATTGGGGTAAAAACTGCCCATTTCTCTAAGAATGCTGGGTAGTTTAAGACGCATGCAAAGTCATTTAATCATAAACAGACACTTCCTGTCTAGCAAACAGAAACTGGATAACTGGGTTGTCTCATTACTTTCTATGTAGAGGGGAGGGGGAGTAAATGTGAGAGTCTGAAGAATTTTCTAATTGGCTAAGACTGTCACATGTTTTACAAACAGCACATAACTGGATGTAATACAGGAACTTCCTTACACTTCCTGTCTTGTCATGGACCATGCCTAAGAGATTTTTTTGATTTGCTAAGAGTGGAAGATCAGAACCTCTCATTGGATGTTAGTAAAATTCCACTTCCTTTTAGTGTCTACATGGAGACCCTGTAGAATTTCTTCATTTTGAGTTTTCCATTCAAACTTAGGGGTGTCCAGTAAAGTAAGTTTAGTTTATTAATTGTATATAAATTGTTTTGTAATTCAGTAGTAGTTAGTAGTACTATACTTTGTATGGTGTTATTTCTTATGGTGATTTTAATTAAATAGTGCTAATTACACACATACATATGGACCTTTCCTATGTGTAGTAATGCTATATACCCCCACCTAGTTAGTTGCTCCTAAAAACTTAATGCAATCTCCGTAAAAATATTAATTTATTTATATAAGGGACTTATTAAACATACTGTATTGTTACATCATACATATATAAGTACAGTTTTATATTCTGTGTTACATCACATATTCTATTGAACAGACCTTGTACATTATATTAACAGTCCTAAGAACATAGGTATCTCAAATTTTTATTTTAAACTTAAACTATAAAGGGGTTGGGTATAGGGTAGGTGGGGATGGGTTGGTGAGTAGGTGAACAGGGGGAGCAGTTATTATTTCTCCTCTAGTATTAGTTAGTATTGTTGGGTTTTGCAATAAAATTACTTCCTTTATATTCAATTTATCATGTATCTATATCTCAGTGTGTAATAGGTGGGTGTTACTCAATTACATACATTTGATTATATTTCTATATGATTATATACCATTATTCTAGATCAGTCCGCCAATATAATTATACCATGGTCTCCAAATTCTTGTGAATTTATCTGGGCAGCCTCTGCCATGATAAATTAGTTTGATAATAAGGGGTCACTTGTTTTATCATTTCTTTCCATTGTTTTAATTTAGGAGTCCTAGGGGACATCCATTCAAGTATTTTGTTACGCCTGGCATAGAATAGCAGTTCTTTAAGTAGTAGAGTTATTGTTGTTGACCATATGTCTTCTTCAGGGATACCAAATAGGCATAAGTTAGGTTCTACTGGGGTTGGGAGACCTGTTATTTGGGTTATAATATACATAATTTTGCTCCAGAAGTGTGCAACCACAGGACATTCCCAGATTATATGCCAGAAACCTGCTCGAGGAGAATGGTACTTAGGACATTCATCTGAGTTAGTAGGAGAGATGTGTGAAAGCCGGCATGGTGTTAGGTAGCTTTGGAGCATAATATAGAATTGTATCATTCTATTATTGGCGGCTTGTGAGGTTTTTATATGGGATTCAGCAAAATCTTCCCATCTTTCGACGGTGAGAGAGGGAATGTATTTTGACCGTTTGTTTAATATTTCAGTTGAGTGTTGGGCTGTTCTATGATTAATTAGCATCATATAAATTCTTGAAACTGAATGACATTCTCCTTGTTTTTTAAATAGTTGGATAATTGGATGAGTATGTAGTTCAATTATTGTGGATTGGAATTCAGAGAACATACAGTAACGTAATTGAATGTATCGGAATAGAAAGGAGTTGAGAAGGTTAAAACGTCTTTATAGTTCAGAGAATGGTAGCATTTTCTTGTTATGTATTATTTGTGAGAAGTGTTTAATGCCAATTTTTTCCCATATGTGTGCTATTGCGAAGGATGCTAAGTTAGGGTATTTGTTATTATGCCATATAGGGGTGTCTTCTCCTGGGCCTGCTAGCTGAAGTATATATTCTGCAGACTTCCATATTTTATGTTGTTGTGTATGGAGGACCATGCCATTATTAGGTAATAAATTCTTTAAAGAGTCTAGAAACGTTAGTGGTGAGTGAGGGAGATAGGCATGTAGTAGATTTTCGATATCAAAAGATGAGGGGGAGGAGTATCCTGGGGTTCTGGTGGAGGTGTTATGACCCAGCTTTGAAAATATTTCAATTGACCGCCAGATAGTAAAAATAAAAGTCTGGCAAGGCCAGTCCTGCTGAAATTTTAGGGCATTGTAGAATTTTCAGTTGGACTCTAGCTCTACCTGGTGACCGTAAGTAGTATGCTTCGTAGTTTAGTGAAGAATGAAAGTAAGATTTTTGGTAGTAAAATAATTTTAATTAAATTTATTTTGCCGATTAGATTTATAGGAAATTGTTTCCATATCGTAGTTTTAGCTTTGGCTAACTCTAGTAATGGGAGGATATTCTTTTCTAAGAATTGGGTGGGAGATTTGGTTATTTGTACTCCCAGGAATCTAAATTCTGTTACCGTTGGTATCACAGTGGAGATATTCTGAGGTATATTAATATTTGGGTCTAAGGGGAATAGATAGGACTTCTCCCAGTTAATATATAGTCCTGAAAACGGACTAAAATTAGATATAATATTATAGGCTGTCTGTAGTGATTCTTGGGGGTCAGCCAAGTATAATATTAAATCATCTGCATACATACTTAATAGTGTTAAGCCTTTAATGTTTTGGTCTGCCCAGATTTTGATCTCTAGTGGTTCAATTGCGATTGCAAAAAGGTATGGTGATACAGGGCAGCCTTGTCTAGTACCTCTGTATAGTGAGAAGAAGGGGGAAAGCACATTATTCACTTTTATTGCTGCTTTAGGTTGTGCATACAGTAATTTGATCCAATTTATAAGATTGGGCCCAAAGCCGAATTTGTGTAGGCAAGACCACAGGTAAGGCCATTCAACTGAATCAAATGCTTTTTGAGTGTCCAACGATAGCATTAATCGTGATCCAGTATTGTCATGGTCGATTTGACTGTGTATCAATGTCTTTCTAATATTTATTGACGTAGACTTTCCAGCATTAAAAACCGTTTGATCTTGGTGTATTATTCGTGTAATGACTTTTTTTATCCTCATGGCTATTATTTTTGCAAGTAATTTGTAGTCCACGTTTAGGAATGATATTAGTCTGTATGACCCACGTTCTTTTGGATCTTTCCCCGATTTTAATATTAATGTTATATATGCTTCGTCCATAGATGGGGATAGAAGGTTATCTCGGAAGACTTGTAGTTATGTTCTTAATAGTTTGGGGAGAATTTGATCACTATATTTCCTATATATTTCCACTGGGATGCCATCTGGTCCTGGCGATATGCCATTTGTTGTATTGCTCAGGGCTTCCTTAAGTTCCTCAAGTGAGATATCCGCATCTAACTGTACTCTATCAGACTGGGTGAGTTTAGGAAATTGTATAGCATTAAGATAGTGTGCTAATTGCCCTGTGGTTGCTGTGAAGTGGGTATTATATTGGGATTGGTAATAGGTGGTAAAAGAGTTCAGTATATCAGAGCAGCTGTGAACAGAGCCCAACCTGGGGTCATTTATTCCTAGGATAATGTTCTGATCTGGTGGACCATGGGCTAGACGAGCTAGAAATTTGGCTGACTGGTTACCATGTTCAAAATATTGTTGTCTGAGAGAGAATTTCTTTCTGTTAGTTTTCTCCAGGACAGTGTTGTTATACAGTGATTGAGTCATTGTCCACGCTGCTTTGTTTTGTGGAGAAGGATTATCTACATATCGGGCTTCTGCCTGTAGTAGAGCAGATTGTGTTTTTCACTTTGCATGGTGGTTTGTTTTATTTGGTGGATGAGTTAAAGTGACCTCTCAGTACAGATTTAAAGGCATCCCATTGTATAGGGATTGGTACAGGTTCATGATTTAAAGATAAGTAAAAGTCTATCAGGGAGATTCAATAATAGTTCTTATTGTTTAAAATGGTGCTAATCTTGCCCCAACCAATCAGAACTTATTTAACATTTGAAAGCTAACATCTGATTGGTTGGGGCAAAATTAGCACCATTTTAAACGACAAGAACTTTTATTGAATAACCCTGTATGTATTCTGATGTAGGGTCTGAGGCAGGAAGTACCGTGAGCCAAAAGGGATGGATTTTCATCTGTTTGGTTTTATTGATAGTGAGATTGTAGTGAGATGTATACTCTTTAGTATGCGGGGTTTTTTTCCTCCATGTATCGAGCAGATTAGGGGGGTTATTCAATAAAAGTTCTTATCGTTTAAAATGGTGCTAATTTTGCCCCAACCAATCAGATGTTAGCTTTCAAATGTTAAATAAGATCTGATTGGTTGGGGCTAAATTAGCACCATTTTAAACGATAAGACCTTTTATTGAATCTCCCTGTAAGTTCACTAGTAAGTTTATATAAAGCAGAATTTGTAGTTTTTAGAGGGGTTGTGGGGGGACATCTATTTAGGCTATTTTCCATAATATCGTTAAAATCTCCCATTCATAATATTCTGGCTCGTGGGAATTGTAGTGAAAAAGTTATTGCGGCTCTGAGAGGTTGTAGTGAAGCAGGTGGGGGATCATATATGCCAAGGATAACATATAACATAGATTCTATCGTAGCAGCGACACACACATAAGTGCCGCGTTTATCGGTTAATACCTTGTGGATCTCATGTCGGAGGCCTCTGGTAAAGATAATTGACTCTCCTCTAGAGTATGAGGAGTGTGTACTGTGTGCAGCCCAGGTGATCCAGGGCTTGTGCATATATCTCAGGGTACCCGGCATGAGATGAGTTTCTTGCAGACAGATAATATCTGCTTTTTGGGAATAGAGATGCGAGAAGACAGACAATCTTTTACTAGCATAATTTAGTCCTGGCACATTCCAAGATAATATATTTATATTATTGGACATTTTCTTCTATTTATATTATGAAATACATAAATTCTTAACCATAAAAGTAGATCTTTTGGGATCTTGAGCAGATTTATATTCGATTTACTAATTATTTTGAATGTTTTAACCAAGGGTAAACATATCCTTTTTGATTTAATACATTTGTTACCTTTCACAGTCTGAATCTGGAATATCATATAGTACATTTCTCCAATCATATAGAACCAGTTCTTAACAATAGATGTATGTAGTATTTGCAATATACATTTATTAGCAGACATTATTTCTCACCAACATATTGGGGGGGGGGAGATTATAACGGTTATTGAACTTGTGCCCTAAACGTTTGGGCAACCGATAAAACTTGTAGTAACTGTTTGAACAGACCACATTTATGTGGGTTTTTCCAGGGGGTGCACTTAAAGTGCAGTTTCTGCAAAGCACAACCATTTTTTAAAACCAAAGTCTTGGTAATATGGTGGTATTTCATGAAGAAAGAAAGGGTGCTCCCGCACCTGTAATTAGTCTTAGCATATTGATTATCTATAGGTATTTGTAATAGTAATTTGTATATAGTTCATGAGGAACTTGGTTGTTGACGTAGCTAGACATCATGTCTAGTAGCTAGGTTATATATAGGTTTTGAATTGTTCAGAGTGTTGTTTAATTTAGGTGGGGTATAAGTTTAAAGTTATTGGTCGAGGTAATTGTATAGTGTCATCAATAATTATGATTTACCTTAAGTGTTGTGGTTGGTTGCATAGAGGTGGTGTAGATTACCTGGAGTCTAACCAGTCGGTTGCAGCTTTGGGGTTTTCGAAAAATGTAATGTTACCTTCAACTTCTATTCGGAGTTGTGCTGGGTAGGCCATACTTATACTTGATAATCATTTTCTGCAGAAGTTTTTTAAATTCAATGAAGGTATTCCATTTTTTCTGGAAAAAGATCTTTTTCTGGAAAAAGTCTGGAAAGATCTTTATATTTCCATTTTCGAACAGGAGGTCTCCAGCTGTGCGTGATAAGGATGAGGTCTCGGTCCCTCCAGCTGTGCGTGATAAGGATGAGGGCTCGGTCCCTCCAGCTGTGCGTGATAAGGATGAGGTCTCGGTCCCTTGCGTTTAGCAACCTTGCAATAAGCGGTCTAGCTTTATCACCGGGCGCTGGTGCTTTGGCAGGAACGCGATGTGCGTGTTCTATAGTAAGTGTGGGAGTCAAGCCTTTAACTTCAAATTGGGTGTGTTTCCATCTTTCCAGAAATGAAATAGGATCTTGTCCCTCTGCACGGTCAGGAAATCCAATGAAGCGTAAATTTTGCCTATGTGACATCGAGTCATCGAGTTTTTGGCGGATGAGGGTCAACTCTTGTTGGAGTTGTGTTATGAAGGATCCAAGGGGTGAAACTGTATCTTCTAGATGGGATATTCTTCCCTCTGCTTCCCCCACTCTCCCCCTTAGTTTTTGCATGTCTTGTCTCATTAGGGATAGATCAGATTTTACCTTCCAGGAGTGTTGTCAGTGATTTTTTTGTTGTCTGGATAGCTGCCAGTACTTCTTGTTGGGCTGTTTTTCCTTTTTGGAGGATTCAGAGGGGTGATCTGATGAGGCCTGCATGGTGGGTCTGGACGGGTCAGGCAGCTGAGGATCAATAGGAGCGTGACTGCTGCTTCCGCGGCCTCCTCCTCCACTCGCGCCTGCCAGGCATATCTATGCAGTTTCTATGTAGCCGTAGCTACTTTTTGAGCCCTCGATCTTGTCATCCACTCTGTCTTTTGACTCGGTCAAGTGAGTTTGCGTGTGTTTATTTGCTTATGATGCTTGTATTAACCCCGGGTATTTGTTTGATGTGGGAGCTCCTCAAAGCTGCGTCCTATCTCATGGTGTATTGGCTCCGCCCCCCCTGAGATTTGGTTTTTAGTTACATTTTTAGAAATTGTTTCAAGTTTTTGAAAAGGATCTTTCTTTAGCTAGGATTAAAAAAAAAATGCACAGTATAATGAACCTATTTGTAAAGTTTCTTTCCTTCTTCCTTTTCAGCCCTTTAATTCAGTTTAACCTACTGCATTCCAAATTCCACCTGTGCAGTGTCCCCACCAGAGCGCTGCTTCTTTCAGCCTACATCAAGTTCATCAACCTGTTCCCTGAAATTAAACCCACCATACAGGATGTGCTTCGTAGTGACAGCCAGCTCAGAAATGCTGATGTGGAACTGCAGCAAAGAGCTGTGGAATATCTGCGTCTAAGCTCTATTGCAAGCAATGACATTCTGGTATGTTTTTGTTAATTCTTTTATAATACAAATTCCAATTTTATGAATTGCTGCTGACCTGTCTATCTGCATGTGTTTAGTGCCGACCAGCTTATGGCCTTACTATAAACAGTGATGAGAAGTTAAAGAAATGGTTATCCTTTAAAGAAGAACTGTGGTCTATGAACAAATTAAGGTTAAGTAAATGGCTGCTGTATTACCTTTTAAAGGGCATGTCCATCCTTAAAACAAAACTGGTCACATGTCCTTTATCTGCTCCTGTCAACCAACTGACACTATTTTTTACCAGATATTTAAGGATAATTATTGCTTCCATTTTGGCAGAGTAAGCTGGCTCCTCCCTCCATGCAGTTAATCAAGGCTTTTACTGCTAGTATTACAACCAATGATTGACTGTTGATTCCCCTGCACATGCTCAAACTTATAAAAAGCTCATTGAGCAAACAAAGGAGAAAGATACCTTTTCCAGAACGGAAAGAAACTAATGATTAAATATCTGTTTATTACATGCATTCTTAAATAGATAACATAGCTGTTGGAGTTGCAGGCAGATAACTGACAAGTCGCCAGTTTTTTTTTTTTTGTTTGTTTTAACGGTGGACATGCCCTTTAAAACAAGCCCTGGTTCACATGTTAACATGTCGCAAGCACTCTTTGCATTGTTGTTCTCTGTGGTTTAAGCCTGCTTATTCCCGACTGCACAGAGAGGAAGTCCTGCTTGATTGATGACATTCTCTACCATTTCATAATCGAATATTGAAGGGGTAGGAAGTGATGAATAAGCATAGTTTTCAGTCACATGCATAAAATTTTCTGCTACCTGTATTGGCATAGGTGATTATATTTAGGGAACCCTGTTTGTTTGTATATATGAGTGAAAGCAGCCTTCTTATTATTGTCCTTTTCAACATATTTGTAAATAATGATCTATTTATTTTAAGGCTACTGTTTTGGAAGAGATGCCCCCTTTCCCTGAACGAGAATCTTCTATTCTGGCAAAGCTAAAGAAGAAAAAGGGCCCCAGCACAGTAACTGACCTGGAAGATAACAAAAAGGAGAAGACCAATTCTGATTTAAATGGGGGCACTGAGCCTGCCCCTGTCAGCACAGCGGTATGTTTAATTACAAGGCGTGCACTTTTTTGCTTTTATTCGCCCATCTATGCTCTGCAATTTCTTTTGAGGGTATTAAAAATAGACGCTTCCATTTACCCCCCTATAAGCAAGATTGAACGCCAGCCTTTACTGTATGTATGTATAGTTTATTTATAAAGTGCCACTTGGGGCGCAGAGCTGTACAGTAATAAAATACAATAGTCATACAAGGGGGATAATTACATAGATAGTTCAGTGCATAAATTTATAAATTATATAAATAAAGGTGCTAGGGCTTTGTCACAAGAGGAAAGGAGGTCCCTTCCCCGTAGAGCTTACAATCTAGTTAGGTAGGTAACATACAGATACAATGGAATGGGTATAAGTGCCGGAGCGAGAGGTATGCAGTGCAAATAAAACAATCATAGACTGCTGGTTTTCAGATAGGTAGGATGTAATAATACCCAGTAGACATCATGTAGTTCTTAACTAGAAAGGAAAAGTATAAACTTAAGTTTGGCTTTAAACACATTTTTGTGTTTAAACCCACATTTTGGAAGGCAACATGCCATGGCTACACTAAGCTCTAATAATGAGTCTCTCTGTGCTGTCAGCCTTAGAACTCTTATTTATTTTCATTATTGTGCTTTTATTTTGAAATTGTGTGTGCATGTTGATTTGTCAGTGACACTGTTTAATTTAGAGTATCCTCTGATCAGCTGTATCTAATTAATGGAGGGTAATGTGTGTTGGTTATGCCTGGAAAACAAAAGAGGAACCAGATCACTATTTGGATGAACCGGTAATATAAGTGAATTAATCCCTAAAATTTATTCAGACATAAAGAAATCCAATGTTTCAGAGGGACGTGTCCACCCTTCCTCAGGGATATGTCCCCCCCAAACCCTGAGGAAGGGTGGATACATCCTCCTGAAAGTCTTTGGAGAGGTGGATACATCCCCCCGATATCCCGAGGAAGGGTGGATACGTGCCCCTGAAACCCCGAAGAAGGGAGAAACTCTTAGGAGAGGTGGATACGTCCCCCTTGAAACCCTGAGGAAGGGTGGATATGTCTCCCCGAAACCCTGAGGAAGGGTGGATATGTCCCCCCGAAACCCTGAGGAAGGGTAGATCTGTCCTCCTGAAACTCTTGGGAGAGGTGGATATGTCCCCCTTACTACCCTGAGGAAGGGTGGATATGTCCCCCCGAATACCTGAGGAAGGGTGGATACATCCCCCATAACCCTAAGGAAAGGTGGATATGTCCCCCCAAAACGTTGGATTGCTTTATATCTGAATAAATGATAGGGATTAATTTCCTTATATCACCTGCTCATCCGAGTAGTGTTCTGGTTCCTCTTTTGTGCTGCCGTGGAGGTTGGTCCTTTGGAATGGGATTTGAACAGAGCAGCACCAGATAAAACAGGTGTGAGAATGTTCCTATTCATAATCTACTATATGTTGGTTATGCCTAGAACACAGGTTGCACATTTGACATTAGATGCCCTGCTGATCAGGCTTAGTAACAGTGCATCCATCATGTGCTAGTCAGTTGGCATTAGAACTTGGGCTGCTTAGAAGTGATGGTCCAAAGTTAGCCACTTGTACATTGGCTAACAGCTGATGTGATTGGGTATTGTGGAGATGGCATGGACTGTTGAATGAGACAACTGGCAGGTGGGCTTTTTGACGTTTGCTTCCGCTGTTCTATTAAGAAAAGGAGGTAGGGTTACTTACTCTTAACTCTATGCAGAAGAGTGGAAAAAAAACCAAAACAGTTTTGTGTTAATAACATTCTGTGTTAAACGGGAAGTTCAGTGCAAATAAGAAAAAATGCTCATCCCAATGACCTTAATCTGCCCATTCAGAATTTTGTCTGTGTATAAATAATTGCTTCCAAAATACTGACTTCCTGTTTGCAGGACCCCTAACAGTGTCAGTTATGGTATTGCCCATAACCCAGCACCTGGGTTGATTCAGTTGCTCAGTAGAGATCTGAGCATGTTTGACCCATCCAACAGCCAATCAGTAAAAATGACGGTTAGAACCATTCCAAGGTAGTGTGCATTCTGGGAAGAAGGACAGTTACAAAACCTGAAATGGCAGCTCACTAATGTAACAGCAGGGAATAGCAAATGGTATGAAATCAACTGATTTTTTAAAAGTGGAAGAGAATATGTAGAATAACTAGTCATGCAAATATAAACTAAGAATTAAAAAAAAATTCCACTGAACTTTCTCTTTTAGCTCATTGAAATGATTTGCCTATAATGTGAAAAGTGAACTGTATTATTTGTTGGTTTTGACAAGATCTATTTATTTTAGAGGCTTTAGTGTAGAAAATTGCCCCCTTTTTTCCTCTGCAGTCTACTCCTTCTCCCTCTGCTGACCTGCTAGGGTTGGGAGCTCCCTCTAGTTTGAGTCCTAAAGGAACAACTGCACCTTCCTCTGGCCTTCTTGTTGATGTGTTTGCAGATGGCTCCCTTCCTGTTGCTGCTGTCACAACAGAAGCAGAAGAGAATTTTTCAAGGTATCTACAGATGCATCTTAGTTGGGGGGGGGGTGGCCATTATAGGTAAAAAAGATTTACTGTAAAGGGACAATATTTGGGAAGGTTCAAGTTGATGTTGTACCACTTGGGGTAGTGTTTTATGTGAGTCAATACCAACGTTTCTATAATTACTAAATGTGATAGAATTCACCTTCTTCTGAGCACCTTAATTATTTTGTGCTGAACTACTGTTGAGGATTTCTTATTCAGTACTTTTGCATTTGTGTCCTACATAATATATTTAGTAATGGGTAGAATTTGTCTGTGACCAATTGAAACCAAATATTTATTAGTTGGATTATGGAGACTAATTTTGCTCCATGTTGCTGTCCCTTTCCTCATCTCCCTCTTTTCCTATATGCCTACAATGGCTGTAAAGTGATGCCCCGCCACCTTTACGTAGGGCGTCATGTGACCCAGACCCCTCTGGGGAGGATGCAGAGGATTTCTTCCAAAAGTAAGACATGTCGATATCACTAGAACAATCAACTCTAAATTCCATTTCATTGTGACTCCCCATTCTCCCGTGCTTGGCAAGGACTCCTCTCCCATCACTTATTACTTGGTTAGCAGTCTTTTTTCTTTTACTTTTTGCATGCATATTTTTGTTATATTTTTTGCCCCTGTGACTTAGAATGAGGAATAACACACACACATTTATGGCCCCATGATGTAGAATGACAAATACACACGCACACTTCATGACAGATGTGATGTAGAATGAGGAATAACACACACACATTTATGGCCCCGTGATGTAGAATGACAAATAACACACACACACATTCATGACAGATGTGATGTAGAATGAGGAATAACACGTTCATGGCCCCTTTAACGTAGAATGAGAAATAACACACACACACACAAATTCATGACCCCTGTGACTTAGAATGAGAAATAACATGCACACACACTTATCTATCTATCTTTCTTTCTTTCTTTTTTTTTACTTTTTTTTAAAAAATTTTTTTACAATTTTGTTCCTATCTTTCTATTTGCTGTGAATTTGTTTCCCTTAATTTTGTCCCTTTAGGTTTATTTGTAAGAACAATGGGGTTCTATTTGAGAACCAGCTGCTACAAATTGGTTTGAAATCAGAGTTCCGTCAAAATCTAGGTAAGCTTTTGCTCTTTAAAGGGAAACAATTCACTGAACAACACAGAACCAGAAGTCATGGCACCTTATAAAATATAAAAGAAGTAATCTGTGTCTCTGCTTTAATTTTGATGTGGGTGCTGGGAAATTTACCTAAGAATACTTATTTACCTAATTTCCCAGTATTTTCCAGTTTGCTTTTCGCACTTGCCCAGTCCTATCTACTGCAGGATCTTGCTACAACTGGTCATATCTTTCTAATAGTCTTAAAGTGCATCTATACTGGAAACATTTTTTATTTTAAATTGCCCATTACTGGAAACTATAATTCTTCTGAACCACCACTGTACCATTTTTTTGTTGATCTGTCCCCTATTTCTTTAGATATCCAATCTATTACAATTTCAGATGTCAATCAAGTGCCTTGCTCTGGTAAACTAGTCTTCTATGAGCAGTTGTGCTGTAGCTGGAATAGTGGCAGAGTTTTGACAGTTGGAATGCTGTGCACAGTTTTGACAGTTCCTTTATGGGGGAAAAAGTCAAGTCAGACTGAAGCGGGAGTGGTTAAAAGAGGGAGGGGGAATCTGCTCCTCAGCAAAAAATGTGCTGGATTGAAGTCATGCAGCAACACACACTCATCAGAGTAAGAGCTAATTACACATATTTATTTATAGATTAAGATGAGGAAAAGCTATTTTTTCAGTATAGTGTCCCTTTAAGCAAATCCTGTTACATTTCAGATAGACAAATAAGCACGTGACTGAGGTCAAGAGGTGTGGCTGAACAATACACATGCAATGTTATCTTATTCAGTTCTTCAGGTGGTTCCATGTATTTTATAGATGAAATTAGATCATGGAGAATAGCGTTTTTTTTCCCCAATTAAAAAAATGCTATTGCCTAATTAAAAATGGTGGGTTTATGTGTGCTGACCATTGATGTTTGTTCTGCTATCTGCTTGGTTTAGAGCGGGGCAAGGTCACATGGGAAACTGAACAGTGAGCCTTGTGGGATGGCAGGGCTTAAGGAAACAGACTAATATTCACCATACACCCAAGGCTTGTTTTAGGTTGGGTATCGGGGGTTTGTCCTGCTGGATCAATGAGCGATGCCTAACCAAGTGTCACATTATGTATACTAGGCTTTAGGTATTAGATTAATTGGACATTTAATTGTCAAATCTAATGACTTTAAAGACTGTCAGTTTAATCCCCTGACGTTTGTTAGTTCATGACTAGCATTAGGGCTGTGAAGGAACACACACTATATTAGTCTACATTGTAACTACCCCCGTCCAATGAAACGCCACGTTCTTACCAATGTTTAATATTGCAATTTGTTGTCTCTCGCGTCAAGTCGTAAATAATGTGAAAACTAAGATCATAAATAAAATAACGTTTGTGTCATGCACTTTACATTACAATCCTTAGCAGGATGTTCAAATTCCATGTCACTTAAACTGTATATATACAAGCTCTACACAGAATATAGAAATACATCTATATATTTATATAAACTCTATATTTTGCTATTCTAACACACATTCACATAGTTAACAACCAGTAATAAACAAATAACATTTAGTGTTTGCCTCTGAACGTCTGTGATACATACACTGCGATGTGTAGTTTTTAGGGGCACTCAAGCAAACAGCTCTGCACAGTCTCAGATTACCTTGTGACTTTCAATACAATAAAGGTAACTTAATTATCAGTGTAAAGATATTAACACTTAAATAGCTATAGAGTCCTAATCTCTAATAAACTGACGTTTAAATATTAATTTGTTCATATTAAATATGTAAATATGAGCAACTACTACATACATTTCAAGGGTAGAATGCTATTCATACCCTTACTTGTCTTTAAAACTTATGTTGGCATACTCTGTTAAAACATTAGATCATATTTTCATTTGTCAAATCTATCTAATGTCTTTACAGAGGATTTTTGGTCTGGCCATTCTTATCTTCCGACATTCCTGCCTGGCCCATTCATTTTCTTGATTGAAAAAAGAGCGGGTCATGCGATTCTTTGGATGTTGCACAAATGTTGGAAGAACGTTTCAATCCCAGAAGATTGACAGTTTTACAGAATAGATATCTCCTTAATCTAGCTATAAAGGGGAAGTTCAGTGCAAATACATATGCTTTTTAGAACAGAGCAGTATTTTTTCATCCCAACGACCTTAATCTGCCCATTCAGCATTGTGTCTGTGTATAAATAAATGCAACTGAAATACTGACTTCCTGTTTATTGTGTGCCGTGTTCTAGATAACATCTTATTCTGCCATAATCACGGTCATATTTTTTTTTTTTTTTTTTACAGGTCGTATGTTTATATTTTATGGAAACAAGATGTCCTCCCAATTTCAAAACTTTACTTCAACATTATTGTGTTCAGATGAACTCTCTGCCAATATCCTGTTTAATGAGCTCCTGTGTTTTATATAACACAAATGTCTAAACATTTAGCATGAAAGCAAGAAAATAATATATATATATTTATGATTTTTATACAGCTTAGACCATCTAAATACAGGAACGGTTTGTGAATATGCCAAATATGTGTGAATTTGTATGATGTGACTTCACAGAGAAACATTTCTCTTTTTAATTTTAATATAAGTTGGTTGATTTTAAATCCTGTGTTTTAATTTCAAGCAGTTATCACCACTTAAGGCTGCTAGCAGGGCCTTCCGACCATATCACTGGTTGTCTACAAATTGATACATTTTCTAATCCCTGTGGTTTATTTTCAATAAGGCTGTTAGCGGTTTTATTATTTAGCCTTCAACTATGTTTGTTCCTTGACTTCCGCCCATGTCTGAATCTCCAGTCAAAGCCAGTAGAGTCTACCCTAGATGGAGGGGCTCAGATACAGCAGGTGGTGAACATTGAATGTGTTGAAGAATTTTTTGAAACTCCTGTTCTTAATATCCAGTTCAGGTATCTGTATCATGGAAATTCTTCTCATCAAATGCACTGAAAAAAAGAGTTCTGTCAATTATACACGTGTGTATTATTTCTATAAATTTGCAGAAAAAAACCTAGAATTTTAAAGGGCAACTCCACCCTTAAAACAAAAAACAGATCACTTGTCAGTTACCTGCCCCCAACCTCAACCAATATATTCAGCATGTTGTTTGATTACTAACCATATATTGAAGGCTAATTATTGGCTCCATTCTGGAAGAGTAAGCTCCTTCCTCAAGGCTGTGACTGCTGACATGACAGCCAATAATTGATTGCTGGCAGATACTTTTACAGAGTAGAACTAGAATAGATTAAATATCTGATTACATGTAATATACTGGTAAAAATAGCAGTTGGGGATGCGGGCAGATAACTGACAAGTCACCAGTTTTTTGTTTTAAGGATGGACATGCTCTAAACAATTAAGGATGGTAAGGCTAAGGCCCTACTACAACGCACTAAATCGCGCACGCAATCGAGCGTTATCATGCCCGATTTCTTGCGTTGTGCCGTGGTTGCGGATGTGTTTTTGTAATTTAATATTCTAGAAACGTAAAAAAATGGTGCACACGAATGCATGCACAAACGTGTGCGCATCAGAAATTGCCCTAAGGCAGTAATCCAGAAAAACATCCATAGAGTCCAGCTCTCTCATGGTATGGAAATGGCCAGATTAATCACCTGACCTGATCAGTCAGGTAATTGAGTGTTATGAACCCAGCAACACCGATACATGCACTATGGATAGTTAGAACAATGAAAAAAATTATAGGATGTGTTAAATGTTTGTAGCAGCATAAGCGCAGTGTTAATGCAATCACTTTGCCACTAAAGCTGGCCATACACATGCGCTTCCCATCGCAATATGCCGACAGATCACATTGGTATCTGTCGGCACGCATGCTGTGGGAACAGCACACACGGACCTGACCAATTCCCATACGCGGTATGGGGATCGGTCAGCAGTACACAGCATGATCGGTATCAGCTCCCTCCGCTTAAAGTAAAGGTAGCTGATGCCGACCGATAGAAATTTTCCCTCATTCACAATCGATCGGAGTGCTGACTACGGTCATTCGTCGGCACTCCAATCGGTTGGGAATATCCACTACACACGACTGATAATAGGTAAATCCTGTCGTTCCCTGACGGGATTTACCCATTATTGTTCCTATGTATGGCCACCTTAATTTGGCCCTTATAATTAAATTGTAATAGTGTCCTCCAGTCATCTAGTAACGTTCGCTATGGGCATTACCTCACAAAAGGATTTTATTTTGAATTATGTTCTTGGGTACTGTTCCAGGGTGTGAAATTTTAAGGGTATGCCCACCCCAAAAATGTAATTTTGTATATGGCCTAATGTCCCCAAAAAACTTGACTCCCTCAAGGTCTTAACTTTTCAAATCTGCTCATAAATGTACTTTTCCCTTGGCTGCCTTCTGCCTGTCTTCCATGCCTTTTATGTGCACGGAAGCAGCAGAGGGGGCTGGACCAGCAGTGTCATCTGTGATTTGCTAAGACGCGATATCTAAACCAGACACGGATGCTACTCTGGCCCCTTCTGCTTTTAGGGGAGGACATACCCTTTTATATAGATGTAAGCTATTTTGGCAAGGTATATGCTGTACTAACCCAAATTGCTGGATGATACTATTAGAGATAAATTTGTAGAAGATGTTTTGCTTGGAAAAGACAAGGAAAATATTCAAAATGCAATAAGGAGAAAAAACTAATTAAAACATTTAAAACAAAGTAGCAGGGAAATAATAACAAGGAAAGCAAAAGATAAAAGGTTTGTCTGAAAGATGATTAATAAGAAGGAACTTAAAGGGGATTAAACAGAACTTTGCCATTTTGTTCCCTAGATATGGAGGTGCGTTACAGAATGTGTCGGTGAAGCTTCCTATTACACTAAATAAGTTCTTTCAGCCTACAGACATGGGTGCTCAAGACTTTTTTCAACGCTGGAAGCAGCTCAGCAGGTAAAGGATGTTTTATATTTACCCATTTAATAATTATTTTATATTTGAAACATGTTTGATAGAAGATATGTGTGGACCTGGTTTGGGAGCTGCTTTAGAAGCTAATGTATACAATGCTGTTTCATTCAAATAATGGATTATTATTATTAATTAAAGGTGGTGATACATTTGGTCAGTTTCCTTATAAGTTGCCTTCATTTAGGCTGCTGTGGCAGGGTAACAAATTGGTTGGTTGTGGGCCAAACCAGAAGAAGGTGACTTGTATTGTGAGGTCAATGGTTGTTGCACAGTTCAGAAACAGTAAAATAGTTTAGAAAAGTGACTTTTATAACCATGTGGGTAACTTTCCAATGTGAAAATTAAAGGAGAACTGTAGTGCATATGAAGTTAAAATGAAAAGTACCTGGGGCAGTGAGGTAGGTAGGATTGGTACTTTCTATTTCCCAATACAATTTCTATGAGGAGTGGCAGCACAAAGAAAAATGCGTTTGCCAGTCTTCCGGAGTGCTTAAGCACTATCTATAATAAAGCCTGTACGTGCTGTAGCTCCTCAACAAAACAATATTAGTATGTAGGAATTATCAATACTACCTCCCTGGCTCAGGTACTTTTCATTTTTAAATGTAAATTTTTACAGTATAGTTGTTTTTTTAAAGGGAGAGGCTTTTCTATGAGATATTTTGTCATTTCCTCCACAGCCCCAATCAAGAGGTCCAGAAGATTTTTAAGGCCCAACTTCCAATGGATTCAGAGATCACAAAGGCAAAGGTGAGTCATTTAGAGGAAATCTATAGCCTGCTCCTGGGTTAGGTTTTCAATAGCAATTCATGTGTAACCAAAACTATTTTACTGCAAATCGTACAACAGCAGATTCTTCATGCATCTAAAGAATGAATGTTTTGTTTGTGGTGTAAGAGTGATCTTTTAAACATTGAGACTATTGATTATTTCAATAAATTTCCTATGTGGACCATGTTCAGAGGCATCTTTTGGTCTTGACATTTCATTGTTTCTTTGTTATGGTCTGTGTACCACCACATCCGTCTGTGCATTTCTTAACATTACAGTTGCATCTACTTAGCCTCCAGTACAGGGCTAGGATCAGGGATACATATATCCCACACCATGCGAAACAGGTTTATGTCTTTAGATAAAGTAGCTTTAACTCAACTGGTTTAGCTTGTTAATTTTCAGGCCTGTTTATAAATGTACATGGACATTCTGTTTACTTTTTAGATCATTGGATTTGGCCCAGCTTTTCTGGAGAACGTCGATCCTAATCCATCCAACTATGTAGCAGCTGGGATTGTCCAGACCAAATCTCGACAAGTTGGCTGCCTTTTAAGACTTGAACCCAACACGCAGGCCCAGGTTTGTTACCTTAATAGGTAAAAGATAATCTGATTATTCTTTACATCTCTACATTTCCCCCCTCATAGATTTCAATATACTGCATTGTAAGCATTTTAATCTTCTCTCTATTAGATGTACCGGCTCACCATACGCACAAGCAAAGAAGATGTGTCTCAGAGGTTATGTGACCTGCTTTCTGAGCAGTTTTAATCCACCATCTTAATAAACCTTGAAGCCCCTTGTCTCTGTGAACTCCCACTCCAGCCTTCCAGTTCGTCATCTCAGTGAAAATAAATATTACTGAAACACTGTCGCCTTATTGCTTTTGCACATCGCAAAGATCAATATTGATACAAAATATTATTCATTCACAAATTCCTGTAGTAATGGTTTTATATCAGTTGAAGTTCAAGTTTATCTTAAAAAAAAAAAACCTTCAAAGTTAAGGTAAACCACAGAGCAAGGATAGATGTAGCAAATCTTCCTGTACCATTTTGACAACAATGTAAACCTTGATAGATTAAAAGGGACATGGTTTTCCAGTACCGTTACATTAAAAAATATATCAAACATCCTAGTTTGCCTGTTATGAAAGCAAAAAATCGGCACGAATGACTATAATCTGCCCATCCAGTGAGTTATCTATGTACTACCCCCCAATAGTGTCTGTTATGGTATTGGTCCCTGGGTTGATTCAGTTGCTCAGTAGAGATCTGAGCATGTATGACACATCCAAAAGCCAATCAGTAGAAATTACTGTTAGGAACATTCCAAGGAAATTTGCATGCTGGGAATAAGGACTATTGTAGAACCAAAACTGTCAGCTCACTACTGACCATAGCAAGGCAAATTAATGAAATCAACTGATTTTTCAAAAATGTAGACAATTCATAGAATACCTGCATGTGTAGTATAGATAAATAATAATTTTTTCCGCTGATTTTCCCCTTTTAATCTAGTAAAATGGCCACATCACTTTATGTAAAAGAGACCTAAATGTAAACATTTATGGGGGAAAAAAAGAACCTAGACCATTGTCTCTTTCCTTCAGTATTTGTACTGGTCTCCAAATGGAGCCGAGTGGTCACTGGCTTTACTGCACTTCCATTGGTTTGAATTATCAACATTTTTTTTGAATAAAGACATGTCCATCCAGTCCAACCTACTCGGCAATACCCAGATTTCCTGGATTACAGTTGATCCATCCTGACTCCAAGTGGCAATGAGAAATATCTCTGGATCAACTCCAACTTTATGTATCAATACCAATAACATGCACCATTATTTTAGTCCTTGAAACATACTCTAGAATATGATCCTTATTTTTGAATATTTGAATTGCATCAGCTTTTTTCCAATCCCGAGGCAAACTTACCTTTAATTCACACGACTAACATCATGGCCAATAACTATTGCTTTTATTCGTAAGATGCATCCTTGATGAGGTCAGGAGGCAGCAACCTCTGCAGCAGGCACAGTTGGATATCTGGATGAATTGCAGACTTTGTGTGTCAATCAAAGTTGCCCTTTAATTTTTTGAGTGCATTATTGATAAATACTTTTTTGAAGGAAAAGCCTCATCTCCCATGTAGTTGGGCCACAAGGAACTAAAACAATACTTTTGCACTTAAACCAAACTGCAGCATGTTTCTCGATAATAATTGACCTTTAGCTCTGTAAATTACACTTGATTGTTGCGACAAGGTCATTTCCACTTGTGAAGTGCTGTTAAAATCTCTGTAAGAGCATTCACATTAACCAGATCCATGCCAACCCTGTTTATACAGGTACTTGTGTACTGGTTTGAGTAGGTAATTACACAGGTGCTTGGTTAGATTGCTACCTATATATTTGATATGAATATATATGAATTTTATATAAATCACAATATTGTAAACACTAGAGGGCAGTGTTTCATTTTTTTAAGTTTAATAAGCAAACAACTTTTGCTAAGACTTTTTACTATAGAGGAGTTTACAATGTTTTGGCATATGTTAATTTTTATATTGATTTTCTATTGTTTAAATATAATGCTTTTAGACACTCCAAAATTCTATATTAAATCAAACCTGACTGTTTAAGGACTAGGCAACACTTAAACAGCCGTTCCCGTCTTTAAAGGCGCACATTAGTGTTGGCCAATTGTTGTGGCCACACTAGGGGCCATATTTAAAAACCTGTGGTATCGCAAGTTTGCGATTCCATGGGATATCCTTAATGTATGACTGCGGACGTAAATTACATTTTGGGCAAACAATTGTTATTCTACTAACGTTCAATTGTAGAATACCAAGCAGCAGTAAAATACCACAATGGTATTCTATGGGCGAACTTTAAGCTACGTTCGCGGTCGCCATAACCTAGGTTATGATCGCCATAATTGTAAAAGGCCTTTATAAATAAGGCTCTAGATGCATTGCCATGCACTGTGGTCTGTCAATCATAGCACATGGGATTTTTGCAGGAACACGGACTCGAGCAACAGACGCACTATAGTGTGGCCTCGGCCTCTAAAGCAAAAATCACGTTTTGTCTACCCTATGGACAGATTCCCATAATAATGGCACACTTGCAGATGTTAACAATTATCACCTGAAAATAAAGGCATCCATTAAAGGACAAATAAAGCCTCTGTAAGCTTGTGAAGGTTCTCATTCATCCAGGTCATGGTATATCTGTTGTATTGAATTAGATCAACTGGACTTGAAATGTAGTTCTTGAAGATGTTTCGCTAGTCATCCGACTGGCTTTCTCAGTTCAGAATTACTTGTACAAGAATCTGTGGCAATTATGTACCCTGGAAAATCCCAATTAGCATATCACAGCCAAGTGTTAAGGGCGTGATTGGATAGTGGCTAAGAGGTGTTATAGGAACGCCCAGAGTAAGTTGTCAAAACAGCATTGTACATGGCAGACAGTTGGTGTCAAACCCCCCACCTCTATTTAGGCTTGGTTTCTTTATTTTCACATAAATTGCCTCCTTAACACCTCTCTTGAACCAGTCACATTCCTTTGCCAATATGTTAACATTACAATCTTCAAAGGCATGTCCTTTATCCTTAAGATGCAGGTACACGGCTGAGTCCTGACCCGAGGAATTGGTTCTTCTGTGCTGGGCCCTACGTTGATGCAGTTGCTGTTTGGTCTCCCCCCACCTACAAATCAGCATTCTGCACTGCATATATGATGTCGCTTTTCTTGTGTTTCGGTATTGGGTCTTTCGAAAGACTGCAGATAAAACTTCTGTAAAAAAACTAATTTAAAAGGAAAAAATAGCACCTTGACAGAAAAGCAGCAAGCAATCTGTTTCCCGTCTTTCGTTTTGTTATGGCTGTTAAGGAAGTTTACCTTATTAATACAGGCCATATTCATAAAGGCACAGTATTGATATTTTGCTATACCGCACCTTTAACGTGCCTTGCCGTGATTGTTCATTATACTAAAATAATGATATTATCATTTATCATTACACAGTGTAATAAAGATGTACTTCATGACTTTATTATTTGACACGTACTGCCATTTTCATTTAAAGGCTACATATGGGAAACATTGATTCTTGTACCACCTTCAGCTTTGGTTGTAAAGCAATTGGGATGGGTGGTTTTCCAGAAGGTTGTGGGAACATCAGAGGTAAGTCCATTAAATGAATGGCAGGGAGAAGTCCTGCAAGGAATCTAATATCTGTAAAATGTCAATTCTTAGATTTACAGGAAAGCTGAAGCTTAAAGTAAATGCCATTCATACTAACACCTTTAAAAGAAAACTTTAACCTAGCAATATGATTGTTGTTAACGGTCAGTCCCATTTACTTCTATACTTCTTTGTATGTACAAAGTTTTTGGATCCCACGCACTCCATACTGCTGATCAATGCCCGGGTGCCCCCATAGAGGGTAGGTATAACAATGGAGGATACAGAGCACTCCTTGGACTTCTAGAACTCTTTATTAGAATGCATACGCAGGTAGGTGAACCTACGCGTTTCAGCCCGTGAACAAAGGGCCGTCCTCAGGGTTACAGACCTACATATAAAGTGCCTATAAATAGAAAACAAACTCCCGCCCAGTCACTCCCCCCATGTGACGAGCAGCGTCGCCAACCCCTCGGTGAACATGCCCCTATGTTGAACACTCCCTAATAGATAACCCCTAAAGTGCAAGAGAAGGGAAAAAACCCTCAGGGCAAATACCAAGCCCCGGAATCCGAAGAATGTGATGAAGAGTTAGCCTAGTACCACCTTATGAGAACAAGCTGAGCACTGAAAAAGCATGTGAATACAACATCGAGTAACCTCACCAAAGTGGATCCACAGCCCCATAGACAAACTAAAGTGCAAGTGCTTAAAGATAAAAATCCTAAAATACATGAAAATATATATAAAAAACGGTAACATGTCTAAACGTTAAACTAAGTAATCTGGCTACATAATCAAAAGGGGAAAGTCAAGAAAGTTACTAACGTAAGTAGAGTTTTATAGAAACATTGCAGGCTAATATGATACAATACGCCTAGTTTAATGGCCACTATTAATACAGGATTTGAATCAAAGGCAGGGGATCCGGATGGGCTCCCTAATGTCTAAGGGAAAACATAAATTGGGGCCAGATTATGTGGGTACTCAATCTGCAAGATTATTTGCAGGAGGCATCTGCATAGGGGTCATCCTCTCTGTATGATTATAAATAACAAGACAAGGGCAATTGTTCATTCAGTCCCATCGGGGACATGGTGCCCAGTTTTTTTATCCAACGGATTTTAGGCTGCAGTAAGGCCCTTTTTCTGTCCACACCCTCTCGTGGGCGTTCTTGTATGTATGTATGCATTTTATTTCTTATATAGCGCTTTATATTCCGCAGAGCTGTACAATTGTTTACTCTTCAGAAGAAATCCCACTTCAGCTATTCAGATTGGCAGGGCCCATAGAAGTAAATGGGGGGTGATAACACCGCAGAGGAGGACGGTTAAAGAGGAACAGAGACAAAAGCTTTGCATGACAGGAACTTTATTCCTTTATAGAAAAAAACATTAATTCACAGGTCAGACGTTAACATTAGGGAAATTAGGAACAAACATTTGCCATAAGGATTAAGGGAAAACTTGACATTTTGTTTAAAAATGCTCCTAGTGGAATAAAAATATATCGGGGTAAACAAAACAAGCTACAAAAAGCAAACTAATATTGCCACGGCGACACAGGTAATACATTAATTTAGTTTGGAGGCAGGGAATTAGACAATTCGGTCCTTGTCATGCATTAGGAGATATTGCTGCCTACGCAGGAGGTGAAATAGGATTAACACATGGTTGGTAGTTGCACAGGCACTCGGTGAACAGCTTGATGGTCACTGTGACCGTAGTAGTACCTCCAGGACACACTAGATCGACAGATTTGGTTCGTGCAGAGCTAAGGTCGGGCATGCAACAGCCACAAGATTGTTCCACAGTCTGGAAGTCGTCACTGTACCTGTTAAAACAAAACCATGGGTGTTATAAATAGCTGATCTTTGATCTCCTTTTTATGTGCTATAAATGGATGTTCTACTAGTATTATTAGACAACATGATCACTCCTTGACATTACAGCATAAACCCTATGGCCCAGGGAGAAAGAGCTGCGAGATAGGGAGCAGGGAACATGGCAGGGAAGGGCAGCAGGACAGGGGTATGTGTGAGGAGGGTGGGGGTGGCTGTTGGCAGGTCAGGGAAAGGTGAGAAGCAGGTCTAGGTAAAAGGCAGAAGGAGAAATGACTAAAAATGAGTCCCACCTGCTCACCCTACATTTCATTCTTGGTACAGGGGGTCGGGGAGAGCTTAGGGTGGGTTGTAAGGGGTTTTGTTTAGTGGGACATCACAACAAATTGGGGGCAGTGGGCCAGTGGGAAAGTAAGGCAGGTTAGGGGTAAAGTTGGGGGTCAGGTGGCCTCTTACCCCTTTACCATTAATGGAAGCAAAGGGGCACTTATTGTGCCAATGTAGTACAGCCAATGAGTTGTGGGAAGACATAAGCAATGGTAATTGGAACAGCAGATGTGGCCAGAATAGCCCATTCCCATGGAACATCTGTTATCAAATAGTTGTGAGAATTTATAGTTACAGAGTAAAATGTTCTGGTATTGTTATGTGAAGTTCAATAAAATGGTTTGGCCTTTTTATCCAAGTTGCACATTGGTCTGTGTGTTTTTTTTAAATTAGGATTTATTGCCATGAAATATCTATTTTTAACCTGCAAAGGACAGAGGGGCTGATGCAATAATAGGTGCAATGTGTCTGTTCTTTTAATTTGCAGTTACCAATCATGTTACCTAATTAGTGAACTGGTAAAAATCATCTCATTGTATCTGTGGTAATCAGTAGAGATGGGATCCGGCATGGAACCCCTTAGTTCTGAAATCTGAATATTCCGTTCAAAACCGGACCGAACGTTCAGATTATGGGACTTTCGGGACTTCAGAGTAGATTTTCGATAAATACCAAATGTTCAAAACTATTTTAAAGGATTATCGAAAATAGCCTTGAACGTCCGATAATATAAAAAATGCGCTCCAAGTATGTTCCGCTTCTGGATCTTCATGGTTTTCTAGAGATCCGTAAAGAAAACAGAATAAAAATTAACAGTTTTGGCCACATAAGCGTGACATTTCATTGGTTACTCAAAAAGGTATAGCACTGTTATACCAGGAACGACAAATGGCAAGGGTGGCACTCCAAATAATAACTTTATTAATATAGACCACAAAACATCTCACAATGTTTCGGGGGGTTGTAAATGTGCCCCCTTCCTCACCTGAGTTATTATTTGGAGTGCCTCCCTTGCCATTTGTTGTTCCCGTGAAATTTATCCACCAAGCGTTGGATTATCTTGAGGAGTGAGCACCCACGCTTGGTACGAGTGCAGATGACTTTGTATTATTTTGTTATACCAGGACCTGGATGAATGAACCTTCACAAGCGTGACATTTTCTTTTGTTACTGAAAATGAATAGCACTGTTGCTTGTGAAGTTTCTCATTCATCCAGGTCATGGTATATCTGTTGTATTCAATTCGATCAACTAATGTCGCTTTTCTTGTGTTTCGGTATTGGGTCTTTCGGATGTACCAATTGCTGCCTCAGTGTGTTGTTCGGTTTAAAGCAGACAGGGATACGATGTTTTTTGAAAATTCTTCTTAATTTCTCGGAGACCCCTGCTACATATGGGATGACCATGTTCTTCCTCCTGTCTTGCTTTTCCCCTTCACTGTTGGTATTCGTGTTCTTTTCTTTCCTTCTACTTCTTTTGACAAAGGCCCAGTCTGGATATCCACAAGTTTTAAGGGCTCCTCTGAGATGTTTCATTTCTTTAGCCTTCGCCTCTGTGCTAGTGGGGATGTTCTCAGCTCTGTATTACAAGATGACACCTAGCTTGTGATCTAAAGGGTGGTGGGAGTCAAACATCAAATACTGATCTGTGTGTGTTGGTTTTCTGTAAACCTCTACTTCCAGTTTACCATTTTCCTTAACTTCTACCAAGCAGTCCAAGAAAGCCAGTTTGTTGTTTTGTACCTCTTCCCTTGTGAATTTAATGTTTTGGTCTACCGCATTGATGTGTTCTGTGAAAGCTTGTACTTCCTTCTGTACTTCCTTCCTTCCTTTATTTTCACATGTATGTGAAAATAAAGAAACCAAGCCTAAATAGAGGTAGGGGGGTTCGACACCAACTGTCTGCCATGTACAATGCTGTTTTAACACCTTACTCTGGGCGTTCCTATAACACCTCTTAGCCACTATCCAATCACACCCTTAACACCTGGCTGTGATATGCTAATTGGGATTTTCCAGGGTACATAATTGCCACAGATTCTTGTACAAGTCATTCTGAATTGAGAAAGCCAGTCGGATGACTAGCGAAACGTCTTCAAGAACTAAACTTCAAGTCCAGTTGATCTAATTGAATACAACAGAATAGCACTGTTATACCATGACCTGGATGAATGAACCTTCACAAGTGTAACATTTCATTGGTTACTGAAAATGAATAGCACTTTTATACCACAACCTGGATGAATGAACCTGCACAAGCGAGACATTTCATTGGTTACTGAAAATGAATAGCACTGTTATACCACGCCCTGGATGAATGAACCTTCACAAGCAAGACATTTCATTGGTTACTGAAAATGTATAGCACTGTTATACCACGACTTGGATGAATAAACCTTCACAAGTGTAACATTTCATTGGTTACTGAAAATAAATAGCACAGGAAACATTTGCACCTTTGCATTTGCCCCCAAATGTATCTCCACTTACTCAGATTGTGTCTGTTCATTACTTTATTCCAAAGAAACAGTAACAAGTAAATATAGTAAAAAAGAGTCCAGAAAGCTTTTTATGGTTCGAGATGGACCAACTTGCCAGGTTTCATATAATACTCGAAGATTAGAAAATTGCATTTCTGCTTGAATGCACCATTAAGTGAGGAATATGGAAATCACCATAATATTCTAGAGTTCTTACCGTGACTCAGACTGGCAGTACCCTTGGCATTTGGTCAGTAAAATGTTAGCAGAGCAACTTCCCTGTTTTATTGTGTGGTTATAAGCCTGAATACTGCATTCACCTGTTAAATAGGAAGTAGAAAAATCTACGTCAGTCTACATTTATACAACAATATGTAAACATCTAGGTTCATCAATTCAACTGTATACAATGACAATGAGGATATAAGACACCCAGCTTTTCCCTACACTTAGGAGATCATCTGCATTGTCTAACCCAGCAGGGACACAATCCTTTTTTTACTTCTATTGTGAGCGTAGCCAGTGTTGGCAGACATTCCATTTCAGGGAAGGTGGCAGAGGATAAATCCAGGGCCGTACTTTTTTAATAACCCACGGTATCGGAACTTTCTGACATACATTTGCGATCTTTAGGCTGTACCGTACCAATGGTATTGTACAGGTAGTCGTACAATTACAATCGGGACAATACTGCAGATTGAAATTTCATCCTACTACATTCAAGGAATGACAAGGAAAATGACTTACTTTTGGGGGTTGTTGGTTGTGTTGGATTTTGTTCTGTCGAATAAAATGGAGAGAGATATTAAGATAAAGTATAATGTTAAAATCTAGTATATTATGTGAGCTAGTAGCTACAACATCATTTTACCCCTGGCTGGGAAACATAATGCCATGCAACTGAAGAAAGCAGCTACAACTGTTGTTGGATATCACTTTCATAGACTTTGCACAAAAATAGACTGTTGGTATTGTATATTGCAATGCAATATCAAGAAGTTTATCTTACGTGTCACCGGTGCCGTAGAACTTGTGCTTGTTGTCTCAGTGTTGACAGAGGTTGTGTGTCCTGAGACAGTGCTGACTGGTCCTGTAGGGCTCGTTGATGATGAAGGGGAAGTTGTTTGGGTAGTTGAGGTCTCAGTTGTTTTAAGGGTGCTGGGAGTTGTGCTTGCTGTGTCTCTAGTTCCAGTTGAAATTGTAGAAGTGCTGCTTATTGGAAGTGAGACTGATGTGAATGTTGCTGGTGTTAGGTGGGAGGTGCTAATTGGAGAGGTGACTTTGGTGAATGTGATCGGGGTACTCAGGCTTGTAGAAGATGATTTTGTGGTGTTAAAAGTGGGGGTGATTATTACAGAGGTTGAACTTGCAGTAGCACTAGTTCCTGTGGGAGTAAGGCTAGTGGAGGCGTTGGTGGATGGTGTAATGGAAACTGTCAATGGAGATGTAGATATTCCTGCTGAGGTCATTTCTGATTTGAACGTCGCTGCAGATTAAAATAGATCATGAATATTATTTAATTCTGTATTATGCAATGGCACAGAATCCCTGCCATTGGACAGATGAAGCCATACATTGCAATACATAATGGATACATTCTTATTCACAGAGTTCACCCTTAACATTATTGTAAATATTTTATGATATCTTTTCATTGGACAGTACTGAACATATCACACTTTGATACAATGTAATGTGATATGATGCGAAAATAATGGCGGCCATACAAAATATTGACACTGGACACAATTTGGACATTTTTCACTTTTTTTTTGCCAGCGGTTAATATATGGCTGTGTGTTGATTTATTTTGAGTGAACAGAAACATTACACAAGCTGTACACTGACTAATTTACATTGTATCAGTCATATCTTTAGCATTGTGCCATGAAAAGATAAAATCTTTACAATAAATGTGAGGGTGTACTCACTTTTGGGACATACTGTAGGTACATGTCACAATAGCACTAAAATGATCCTACAGACCATTACAACTTACCTATAGACTGTGTTAGCAAATTCTGGTCTGTAGCTTCTATAAGATACAACAACCTCTTTAATCCTACTGCTGTCTGGGATTCTCACACACTCAAACAATCCATCTCAAGGTAATTATTGAACACAGTAGCTTTTACTTTAAAAAGGAGACCACAAGTTATTAAATTCCACAGAGGGAAGGGCTCTCAAGGCAATAACAAGCCAACTCCAAAATATGATAACAGGGAGACGCACTCATATGACATCTAACATTTTATTATGACAAGCGGTGAACAACGTTTCGGGGTTTCCCCTTCCTCATGATTCACCTGAGAAAGGAAAAAATCCAAAACATTGTGCACTGCTTGTCACAATAAAAAGTTGTTATCATATTTTGGATATGGAACTTACTGCCAGTGGTTGAGCAGCTAAGGGGAAACAGCACCATTGAAGATTCATAGAGAAAATATGTACATACGAAATAACTAGCCAACGCTTGCTGCCAATTTACGAGAAACTGACATTCTGGAGCTGAGATATCTCAAAGCTTTCAGTGCAGTACACTCCAGCACACCTCCTTTGGCACGGCCTTCAGTTAATAGGTGCAATCCTCCCAGCCCTCCACCTTAAGGGCCACAGCAATATGGCAAATGCAAAAAAGTTGGAAGAGCACACTATTTCATTTCCAGTGTTTATTCAGCAAATAGACATATAACGTTTTGGGGGATATAGATTCCCCTTCCTTAGCTGAGATATTTCGCAGGGAATATATAAGGATTTTCCTGCTCTTGGAATACTATTAAAGGATAAGCTCACTCAAAAAGTGAACCTATCCATTTTTGAATTAATCGAAGAGTGGGAGGTAAAGGAGCTATGTCTTTCCTCCTGTTCTTCAATTGATATATTCAGGAGCCCGGAACGAAGATAGAAAACTTACCCGTGAGAGCGATCCACTGCAGACTCCTCTGACAGGTCCAGACTGTTTCCGGCTTAAACTATACTACAGCATGCATGCGGAGGTCGAGTCTGCGGTGGATCAATCTCACGGGTAAGTTTTCTATCTTCGTTCCCGGCTCCTGTTACTTTAATTGAAGATTGGGTTCACTTTTTGTGTGCTAATGATCGGACCCACAGAGGAAATTTTAAACGCAGAACTAAGAAATTCCGGCCCCCAAACCAGATTTGGTTTGAAACTCAGCCACATTTTTGGCTGGTTTGTAATACAGGGTTTAGGGTGGTATTTATAAAGGATCGATATAGGTAATTACTGTTTTTTGACCGTGCAAAGAAAATACAGATCCTGGGCAGTATTTTATATCCGTGGCCTTACTTTATGGTTGTTTTATAAAATAACTCTGCGTCCAGTAAAACGGCCAGCATTGCTATTTACCAATATTGGTCTGGGGCAGACCAGTTAATAGACTGGTATTTCTTGTGCAGGTCATTAATATGAGAAATTGTGGAGAGGCAGAGTGGTCTGACTCTAAGACACTTTGTATGACAATTTCAAAAATCTGAAACAATGATATGTAGTTCACTGTAGTTTTTTGACTGTCAAAAGTAAATATAGCATATTACAACCTGCAAGCCCCCACATGCTTGAAAACTACAACTCCCAGAATTCCATAGCTTCACTCTGTAGTTCTATGGAGCCAAACATATAGAGCCATATTGCTAAAGGTAAAATATGGCTCCTTTATTAGTATTTTACAATTACATACTAAAAAATAATGGCACAGCGGCAGACATCTTGTATCTGTATTTCCCACCGACATTATTTCTTTACAACTTGGTCGGAAAAAAAATCTACTTTTTGCACCCAGTTAGTATTTCATATCACAGTAACAAAATTCAGATGCGGTTGCAATATACCGGTACAAGCCATATTGTAACTGTGTCAAAGAGCAAGTTTAACCCTCAAATGAAAAAAACTGTATATAGATAAATCAACCCACAAAATGCAATAGTTTGAAAACTGAGAGATGTAAGTTTAACTGAAACTGCTCCTTGATGTTCTGTTACCCCTCTTTCCACTTCCTGATTTTTCCAGTTAGCAGCTGTCATGGTGTAACAGATGACATCACAGCCAATGACTGAATAGGATTCCCCTAGAGAGAAGGCAAAAACTTTTTGGAGAGGGGGAGATAACCCTTTTGCTGCATAACAGAGTATCCTTTCATCTGTCAGCTTTCTAACTATTGTAGTATTGGGTTTTAGGGGTTTGATTTTAAATAAAAATATGAGACGCACAACAGACTTGTACAAGTAAAGCAAATCTTTGAATGTTTTACACAAGTTTCTGTGCAGGCCAGGAAACAAAAAAAGGTTAATTGTGAAAATTAAAATGCATATTCTCTATCTAAATTGATTTATAGGTTAAGGAACCCCCTAAACCCTAAACCTAGTTTTGGTTAGACTTACTTTTTACAAAAATGCTTTTAAAAGTTCATTTATACTCTGGTTACAAGCTCGCGCAGCAGCAGAGTAGACAGATTCAATCAAAATTATGGCTTTAACTGGCGGCCTTTACCCAGAAGTTGCAGAGGTGAGAAAAGAGCCTTGGAGGGGTATGGGGTTGTCTAAGTAAGTTTAAAAGCACCTAGGGGGGCTATAAACCTAGCAATTTTGGTTGGATTTTAACCAGCAAAATAACAACAACACTATTCATTCATAGGTTAATTGCAAAGATCTCTACAATAGTCACAATAATTATGGCATATGATTTTCTTAAAGGCACAAACCTGACGTTGATGGACTTGATGGGGAACTTGAAGATGCTAAAATAACGGGAAAATAATTTTTAATTCCATTTTTTTGTATTTGGTCTATCGATCACAGAATTGATTATATTAAGAAAACTTAGATTAAATAACGGTGCATAAAAACATTAATTAAGTAATGAAGACTGCAATATAAATAAAAATCCGTAGCACTACGGGTTATCATAAAATATACATGAAACAACCTCCCCCCCTCAAGGAAATGCTTAGATGAAATATATGGATCATCAATAGTCACTAACTTACTTGAAAGACTGGTTGAAGTTGGAATTTCATTTGGCGCAGTTGGGGGTGGCTTTGTTGAAGAAGGATGAATAATATTTGGTGTGGTACTGTATAAAGTAGATATAGAAGTTGTTCCAGTTGAAGTTGTTACATGAGATGTTGAGTTTGTACTTGGAGAGGCTGTGGTTTTTGTCCTAGTTGTAGTTTGTTTAGGTGTAGTTTCAGTTGTTGAAGTTGTACCAGTTAAAGTCGTTGAATGAGACGTGGAGGGTGTACTTGAAGATATTGTGGTTAATGTCTCAGTTGTGATTGGTTTGTGTGTAGGTTTAGTTGTAGAAAATGTACCAGTTGAAGGTGTTACATGAGATGTGGAGGATGTACTTGGAGAGACTGTGGGTGAATTGGTCTCAGTCCGTGGTTGGGTTTTGTGGTGTAGTTTTTCGTTTTGTAGAAAGATGAGACGTGTGAAGTGTTACATAAGATGTGGAGGTTGCTACTGGAAGAGTCTGTGATTGTTGTCTCAGTTGTGGTTGGTTTTTGTGTTTTTCTGTTGTAGAAGTTGTACCAGTTAAGTTGTTGAATGAGTTGTGGCCGTTTGTGCTTGGAGATGTGGTTAATGTCTCTCAGTAATAGGTTTGTGTGTATTTTTCAATTGTAGAAGATGTACCAGTTGAATGTGTACATAAGATGTAGAGGTTTTAACTTGGAGAGACTTGTGGTGATTGTCTCAGTCGTGGTTGGTTTGGTGTAGTTTTAGTTGTAGAAAATGTACCAGTTGAAGTGTTACATGAGAGTGGAGGTTGTACTTGGAGGACTGTGGTGATTGTCTCAGTCGTGGTTGGTTTGTGTGTAGTTCAGTTGTAGAAAATGTACCAGTGGAAGTTTGTTACAATAGGTGTGGAGAGATGTACTTGGAGAGGTTGTGGTTATTGTCTCAGTTGTGGTTGGTTTGTGTGTAGTTCATTGTAGAAGATGTACCAGTTGAGTTGTTGAATGAGTTGTAGAGGTTGTTGCTTGGAGATGTTGTGTTTAATGTCTCTCGTGATTGGTTTGTTTTGTCGTTTCAGTTGGAAAAATGTACCAGTTGATAGGTGTGTACTGAGATGTGGAGGATTACTGAAGAGACTGTGGTGATTGTCTCAGTCATGGTTGGTTTGTGTGTAGTTTCAGTTTGTAGAAGATGTACCAGTTGAAGTTGTTACATGAGTTTGGAGGTTGTCTGGAAGAATCGTGATTGTTTGTCTCAGTTGTGGTGGTTTTTTGTAGTTTCTGTTGTAAGTTTGACCAGTTAAAGTTGTTGATGAGTTGTGGCAGTTGTGCGTGGAGAGTTGTGGTTAATGTCCAGTCGTGATTGGTTTGTGTGTAGTTTCAGTGTAGAAGATGTTACCATTGAAGGTGTTACATGAGATGTGGAGGATTTACTTGGAGAGACTGTGGTGATTGTCTCAGTCGTGGTTGGTTTGTGTGTAGTTTCAGTTGTAGAAAATGTACCAGTGGAAGTTGTTACAATAGGTGTGGAGGATGTACTTGGAGAGGTTGTGGTTATTGTCTCAGTTGGGTTGGTTTGGTGGTAGTTTCAGTTGTAGAAGATGTACCAGTTGAAGTTGTTGAATGAGTTGTAGAGGTTGTGCTTGGAGATGTTGTGGTTAATGTCTCAGTCGTGATTGGTTTGTTTGTCGTTTCAGTTGTAGAAAATGTACCAGTTGAAGGTGTTACATGAGATGTGGAGGATGTACTTGAAGAGACTGTGGTGATTGTCTCAGTCATGGTTGGTTTGTGTGTAGTTTCAGTTGTAGAAGATGTACCAGTTGAAGTTGTACATGAGTGTGGCGGTTGTACTGGAAGAATCTGTGATTGTTGTCTCAGTTGTGGTTGGTTTTTTTTGTAGTTTTGTTTGTAAGAAGGTTGTACCAGTTAAGTTGTTGGAATGAGTTGTGGGCAGTTGTGCGTGGAGATGTTGTGTTAATGTCTAGTCTGATTGGTTTGTGTGTAGTTTCAGTTGTAGAAGATGTACCAGTTAAGGTGTCATGAGAATGTGGAGGATGTACTAGGAGAGACTGTGGTGATTGTCTCAGTCGTGGTTGGTTTGTGTGTGTAGTTTCGTTGTAGAAAATGTACCAGTGGAAGTTGTTACAATAGTGTGGAGGATTGTACTTGGAGAGGTTGTGGTTATTGTCTCAGTGTGTGGTTGTTTGTGTGTAGTTTCAGTTTGTAGAATATGTACCAGTTGAAGTTGTTGAATGAGTTGTAGAGGTGTGTGCTGGAGATGTTGTGGTTATGTCTCAGTCGTGATTGGTTGTTTGTCGTTTCAGTTGTAGAACTGTACAGTTGAGGTTGTCATGAGAGCAAATGCAAGGATTTACTTGAAGAGACTGTGGTGATTGTCTCAGTCATGGTTGGTTTGTGTGTAGTTTCAGTTGTAGAAATGTACCAGTAAGTTTGTACTGAATTGTGGAGGTGGTTGTACTGGAAGATCTGTGATTGTTGCTCAGTTTGTGGTTGTTTTTTGTGTAGTTTCTGTTGTAGAAGTTGTACAGTTAAAGTTGTTGATGAGTTGTGGCAGTTGTGCGTGGAGATGTTGTGGTTAATGTCTCAGTCGTGATTGGGTTTGTTGTTTTGTAGTTTCAGTTTGAAGATGTACCAGTTGAAGGTGATTCTGAGATGTGGAGGATGTACTTGGAGAGACTGTGGTGATTTCTCAGTCGCTGTTGGTTTGTGTGTAGTTTCAGTAGTAGAAATGTAACCGTGGAAGTTGTTACAATAGGTGTGGAGGATGTACTGAAAGACTGTAATGATGTCTCCGTCAGGGTTGGTTTGTGTGTAGTTTCAGTTGTAGAACTTGTACCAGTTGAAATTGTTGAAATAGTTGTAGAGGTGTGCTTGGGAGTGTTGTGGTTAATGTCTCAGTCGTGATTGGTTGTGTTGTAGTTTCAGTTGTAGAAAATACACCAGTTGGGTGTACTGAGATGTGGGAGGTTGTACTTGAGAGACTGTGGTGATTGTCTCAGTCGTGATTGTTTGTGTGTAGTTTCAGTTGTAGAAATGTACCAGTGGAAGTTTGTTACAATAGGTGTGGAGGATGACTTGAGGGTTGTAGTTATGTCTCAGTTTGTGGTTGGTTTGTGTGTAGTTCAGTTGTAGAAACTGTGTACCAGTTTAGTTGTTGAATGAGTTGTAGAGGTTGTGGCTGGAGATGTTGTGGTTATGTCTCAGTCGTGATTGGTTTTGTGTGTAGTTTCAGTGGTGGAGGATGTTACTTAGAGAGGCTGTGGTTTTAATTGTATTAGTTTGTTGTTGATATGCGTGTACTTTGAGATGCAGATGTTGTGCTGTTAATGTTGTTGGATGAGATAGGGATGTCGTACTTGGAGATGTTGTGGTTAATGTCTCAGTTGTGATTGGTTTGTGTGTAGTTTCAGTTGTAGAAGATATACCAGTTGAAGGTTTACATGAGATGGTGGAGGTGGTCCTTGGAGAGGTTGTGGTTATTGTCTCAGTTGTGGTTGGTTTGTGTGTAGATCCAGTTGTACCAGTTAAAGTAGTTGAATGAAATGTGGAGTTGTGCTTGGAAACTTGTGGTATTGTCTCAGTGTGGTTTGCTTTGTGTAGATTCAGTGTGTACCAGTTAAAGTTGTTGAATGAGATGTGTGGTTGTGCTAGGAGATTTTGTGGTTAATGTCTCGTCGATTGGTTCTGCTGTGTAGTTTCTGTTGTAGAGATTGTACCAGTGAAGTTGTTTTATGAGATGTTATGGTTGTACTTGAGAATGTGGTTTTATTGTATTAGTTTTGTTGATATGCTGTACTTTGAGATGCAGAAGTTTGTACAGTCAAAGTTGGTTGGATGAGATGGGGGATACGAACTTGAGATGTCGTTTTGATGTCTCAGTCGTGATTGGTTTGTGTGTAGTTTCAGTTGTAGAAGATGAACCAGTTGAAGTTTTTACTGAGATGTGGAGGTTTGTACTGGAAGAGTCTGTGATTGTTTGTCTCATGTTGTGGTTGGTTTTTGTGTAGTTTCTGTTGAGAAGTTGTACCAGTTAAAGTTGTTTGAATGAGTTGTGGAGTTGTGCTTGGAGATGTTGTGGTTATGTCTCAGTCGTGATTGGTTTGTGTGTGTATTTCAGTTGTAGAAGATGTACCAGTTGAAGTTGTTACAATAGATGTGGAGGATGTACTTGGAGAGACTCTGTGTGATTGTCTCAGTTTGGTTGGTTTGTGTGTAGTTTCAGTTGTAGAAAATGTACCAGTTTGAAGGTGTTACACTGAGATGTGGAGGTTGTACTTGAAGAGGACTGTGGTGATTGTCTCAGTTTGTGGTTGGTTTGTGTGTAGATTCAGTTGTAGAAAATGGTACCAGTGGAAGTTGTTACAATAGGTGTGGAGATGTACTTGAAAAGACTGTGTGTTGTCTCAGTCATGGTTTGTTGTGGTGTATTTTCAGTTGTAGAAAATGTACCAGTTGAAGGTGTTACATGAGATGTGGAGGTGTACTGTGGAGAAACTGTCGTGATTGGTTTGTGTGTAGTTTCAGTTTGTAGAAATGTACCAGTGGCAGTTGTATCAAATAGGTGGTGAGGATGTACTTGGAGAGTTGTAGTTATTGTCTCAGTGTGTGGTTTGTTTTGTGTGTGTAGTTTTCAGTTGATAACTTGTACCAGTTGAAGTTGTTGAATGAGTTGTAGAGTTTGTGCTTGGAGATGTTGTGTGTTAATGTCTCAAGGTCGTGATTGTTTGGTGTGTAGTTCACATTGTAGAAAATATACCAGTGAAGGTGTTACATGAGATGTGGAGGTTTTACTTGGAGAGCCTGTGGTGATTGTCTCAGTCGTGGTTGGTTTGTGTGTAGTTTCGTTGTAGAAAAGGTACCAGTTGAAGGTGTTACATAGATGTGGAGGTTGTACTTGGAGAGACTGTCGTGATGGTTTGTGTGTAGTTTCAGTTGTAGAAAATGTACCAGTGGAAGTTGTTTACAATAGGTGTGGAGGTATGTACTTGGAGAGGTTGTAGTTATTGTCTCAGTTGTGTTTGGTTTGTGTGTAGTTCATTTGTAGAACTTGTACCAGTTGAAGTTGTTGAATGGTGTTAGAGGTTGTGCTTGGAGAGGTTGTGGTTATGTCTCAGTGGTGATTGGTTTGTGTGGTAGTTTTCATGTTGTGGAGGATGTACTTAGAGAGGCTGTGGTTTTATTTGTATTAGTTGTGTTGATTTGCGTGTACTTTGAGATGCAATGTTGTGGCTGTTACGTTGTTGATTAGAATAGGGATGTTCGTACTTGGAGATGTTGTGGTTAATTTCCAGTTGTGATTGGTTTGTGTGTAGTTTCCAGTTGTAGAATTAATACCATTTGAAGGTTTTTACATGAGATTTTGAGGTTGTACTTGGAGAGGTTGTGGTTATTGTCTCAGTTGTGGTGGTTTGTGTTAGATTCAGTTGTACCAGTTAAGTATTTGAATAGATGGGAAGTTGTGCTTGGAGATCTTGTGGTTATTGTCTCAGTTGGGTTTTGCTTTTGTGTAGATTCAGTTGTACCATTTAAGTTGTTGATGAATGTGATGGTTGTGCTAGGAGATTTTGTGGTTAATGTCTCAGTCGTGATTGGTTTCTGTGTAGTTTCTGTTGTAGAAGTTGTACCAATTGAAGTTGTTAAATGAGATGTTTATGGTTGTCCTTGGAAATGTGTTTTATTGTATAGTTGTTGATATGCGTGTACTTTGAGATGCAGAAGTTGTAGCAGTCAAAAGTTGTTGGATGAATGGGATATCGAACTTGGAGATGTCGTTGTTGATGTCCGCGTCGTGATTGGTTTGTGTGTAGTTTCAGTTGTAGAAGATGAACGCAGTTGAAGTTGTACAAACATGATATGTGGAGGTTGTACTGAAGAGAGCTTGATTGTTGTCTCAGTTGTGGTTGGTTTTTGTGTAGTTTCTGTTGTAGAAGTTGTACCAGTTAAAGTTGTTGAATGAGTTTTGGGCAGTTGTGCTTGGAGATGTTGTGGTTAATGTCTCAGTCGTGATTGTTTTGTGTGTAGTTTTCAGTTGTAGAAGATGTACCAGTTGAAGTTGTTACAATATGTGTGGGATGTACTTGGAGAGGTTGTGGTTATTGTCTCAGTTGTGGTTGGTTGGTGTGTAGTTTCAGTAGTAGAAAATGTACCAGTTGAAGTTGTTGAATATGTTGTAGAGGTTGTGCTTGGAGATGTGGTTATGTCTCAGTCGTGATTGGTTGTGTGTAGTTTCAGTTGTAGAAATGTACCAGTTGAGTTGTTACATGAGATTTGGAGGTTGTTCTGGAAGAGTCTGGATTGTTTGTCTCAGTTGTGGTTGGTTTTTGTGTATTTTCTGTTGTAGAAGTTTTTCCAGTTAAAGTTGTTGAATGAGTTTGTGGCAGTTGTGCTTGGAGATGTTGTGTTTAATGTCTCAGTCGTGATGGGTTTGTGTGTAGTTTCAGTTTGTAGAGATGTACCATTTGAAATTGTTACAATAGATGTGGAGGATGTACTTAGAAGAGGTTGTGGTTATTGTCTCACTTGGGTTGGTTTGTGATGTGCTTGGAGATGTTGTGGTTAATGTCTCAGTCGTGATTGGTTTGTCTCAGTTGTGGTTGGTTTGTGTGTAGATCCAGTTGTACCAGTTAAAGTAGTTGAATGAGATGTGGAAGTTGTGCTTGGAAATCTTGTGGTTATTGTCTCAGTGTGGTTTGCTTTTGTGTAGATTCAGTTGTACCAGTTAAAGTTGTTGAATGAGATGTGATGGTTGTGCTAGGAGATTTTGTGGTTAATGTCTCAGTCGTGATTGGTTCTGTGTAGTTTCTGTTGTAGAAGTTGTACCAGTTGAAGTTGTTAATGAGATGTTATGGTTGTACTTGGAAATGTGGTTTTTTATTGTATTAGTTGTTGTTGATATGACGTGTACTTTGGAGATGCAGAGTTGTGAGCAGTCAAAGTTGGTTGGATGAGATGGGAATCGAACTTGGAGATGTGTTGTTGATGTCTCAGTCGGATTGGTTGGTGGTAGTTTCAGTTGTAGAAGATGAACCAGTTGAAGTTGTTACATGAGATGTGGAGTTGTACTGGAAGAGTCTGTGATTGTTGTCCTCAGTTGGTTGGTTTTTGTGTAGTTTTCTGTGTGTAGAAGTTGTACCAGTAAAGTTGTTGAATGAGTTTGTGGCAGTTGTTGCTTGGAGATGTTGTGGTTAGTGTCTAGTCGTGATTTGGTTTGTGTGTAGTTTAGTGTAGAAGATGTACCAGTTGAAGTTGTGTTACAATAGATGTGGAGGATGTACTTGGAGAGACTGTGGTGATTGTCTCAGTTTGTGTGGTTTGTGTGTAGTTTCAGTTGTAGAAAAATGTACCAGTTGAAGGTGTTACATGAGATGTGGAGGTTGTCTTGTATTGGAGGACTGTGGTGATTGTCTCAGTTGTGGTTGGTTTGTGTGTAGATTCAGTTGTGAAGAAAATGTACCAGTGGAAGTTTTACAATAGGTGTGGAGGATGTACTTGAAAGGACTGTGTGGATTGTCTCAGTCATGGTTGGTTTGTGTGTATTTTCAGTTGTAGAAAATGTACCAGTTGAAGGTGTTACATGAATGTGGAGGTTGTCATTGGAGAAACTGTCGTGATTGGTGTGTGTGAGTTTCAGTTGTAGAAAATGTACCAGTGGAAGTTGTTACAATAGGTGTGGAGGATGTACTTGGAGAGGTTGTAGTTATTGTCTCAGTTGTGGTTGGTTTGTGTGTAGTTTCATTTGTAGAACTTGTACCAGTTGAAGTTGTTGAATGAGTTGTAGAGGTTGTGCTTGGAGATGTTGTGGTTAATGTCTCAGTCGTGATTGGTTTGTGTTGTAGTTTCAGTTGTGAAAAAATATACCAGTTGAAGGTGTTTACATGAGATGTGAGGTTGTACTTGGAGAGACTGTGGTGATTGTCTCAGTCGTGGTTGGTTTGTGTGTAGTTTCGTTGTGAAAATGTAACCAGTTGAAGGTGTTACATGAGATGTGGAGGTTGTACTTGGAGAGACTGTCGTGATTGGTTTGTGTGTAGTTTCAGTTTCAGTTGTAGAAAATGTACCAGTGGAAGTTGTTACAATAGGTGTGGAGGATGTACTTGGAGAGTTGTATTTATTGTTCAGTTGTGGTTGGTTGTGTGTAGTTCATTGTAGAACTTGTCCAGATTGAAGTTGTTGAATGGTTGTAGAGGTTGTGCTTGGAGATGTTGTGGTTAATGTCTCAGTCGTGATTGGTTGTGTTGTGTTGTAGTTTCAGTTGTGGAGGATGTACTTAGAGAGGCTGTGGTTTTAATTGTATTAGTTGTTGTTGATATGCGTGTACTTTGAGATGCAGATGTTGTGGCTGTTAACGTTGTTGGATGAGATAGGGATGTCGTACTTGGAGATGTTGTGGTTAATGTCTCAGTTGTGATTGGTTTGTGTGTAGTTTCAGTTGTAGAAGATATACCAGTTGAAGGTTTTACATGAGATGTGGAGGTTGTACTTGGAGAGGTTGTGGTTATTGTCTCAGTTGTGGTTGGTTTGTGTGTAGATTCAGTTTGTACCAGTTAAAGTAGTTGAATGAGATGTGGAAGTTGTGTTGGAGATCTTGTGGTTATTGTCTCAGTTGTGGTTTGCTTTTGTGTAGATTCAGTTTGTACCAGTTAAAGTTGTTGAATGAGATGTGATGGTTGTGCTAGGAGATTTTGTGGTTAATGTCTCAGTCGTGATGGTTTCTGTGTAGTTTCTGTTTGTAGAAGTTTGTACCATTGAAGTTGTTAAATGAGATGTATGGTTGTACTTGAAATGTGGTTTTTATTGTATTAGTTGTTGATATGCGTGTATTGAGATGCAGAAGTTGTAGCAGTCAAAGTTGTTGGATGAGATGGGGTATATCGAACTTGGAGATGGCGTTGTTGATGTCTCAGTCGTGATTGGTTTGTGTGTAGTTTCAGTTGTAGAAGATGAACCAGTTGAAGTTGTTACATGAGAGTGGAGGTTGTACTGGAAGAGTCTGTGTGATTGTTGTCTCAGTTGTGGTTGTGGTTTTTGTGTAGTTTTCTGTGTAGAAGTTTGTACCAGTTAAAGTGTTGAATGAGTTTTGGCAGTTGTGCTTGGAGATGTTTGTGGTTAATGTCTCAGTCGTGATTGGTTGTGTTGTAGTTTCAGTTGTAGAAGATGTACCAGTGAAGTGTTACAATAGATGTGAGGATGTACTTGGAGAGGTTGTGGTTATTGTCTCAGTTGGTGGTTGGTTGTGTGTAGTTTCAGTAGTAGAAAATGTACCAGGTGAAGTTGTTGAATGAGTTGTAGAGGTTGTGCTTGGAGATGTGGTTAAATGTCTCAGTCGTGATTGGTTGTGTGTAGTTTCAGTGTTAGAAGAATGTACCAGTTGAAGTGTTACATGAGATGTGGAGGTTGTTCTGGAAGAGTCTGTGATTGTTGTCTCAGTTGGGGTTGGTTTTTGTGTAGTTTCTGTTGTAGAAGTTTTCCAGTTAAAGTTGTGAATGAGTTGTGGCAGTTGTGGCTTGGAGATGTTGTGGTTAATGTCTCAGTCGTGATTGGTTTGTGTGTAGTTTCAGTTGTAGAAGATTTGTACCAGTTGAAAATTGTACAATAGAATGTGGAGGATGTACTTAGAGAGGTGTGGTTTTATGTTCAGCTGTGGTTGGTTTGTGGTAGTTTCAGCGGTGTAAGAAGATGTACCAGTTTGAAGCTGTTACAATAGTGTGTGGAGGATTGTACTTGGAGAGTTTGTGGTGGTTGTCTTAGTTGTGATTGGTTGTGTTGTAGTTTCAGTTGTAGAAAATGTACCAGTTGAAGTTGTTGAATGAGTTGTAGAGGGTTGTGCTTGGGAGTGGTTAATGTCTCAGTCGTGATTGGTTTGTGTGTAGTTTCAGTTGTAGAAGATGTACCGTTGAAGTTGTTTTAATGAGATGTGGAGGGTTTGTTCTGGAAGAGTCTGTGATGTTGTCTCAGTTGTGGTTGGTTTTTGTGTAGTTTTCTGTGTAGAAGTTTTTCAGTTAAAGTTGTTGAATGAGTTGTGGCAGTTGTGCTTGGAGATGTTGTTGGTTATGTCTCAGTCGTGATTGGTTTGTGTGTAGTTTCATTTGTGAAGATGTACCAGTTGAGTTGTTACAATAGATGGGAGGATTTGTACTTGGAGAGGTTGTGGTTATTGTCTCAGTTGTGTTGGTTTGTGTTTGTAGTTTCAGATAGTAGAAAATGTACCGTTGAAGTTGTTGAATGAGTTGTAGAGGTTGTGCTTGGAGATGTGTTAATGTCTCAGTCGTGATTGTTGTTTGTGTGTAGTTTTCAGTTGTAGAGATGTACCAGTTTGAAGTTGTTACATGAGATGTGGAGGTTGTTCTGGAAGGTCTGTGATTGTTGTCTCAGTTGTGGTTGGTTTTTGTGTAGTTTCTGTTGTAGAAGTTTTTCCAGTTAAAGTTGTTGAATGAGTTGTGGCAGTTGTGCTTGGAGATGTTGTCGTTAATGTCTCAGTCGTGATTGGTTTGTGTGTAGTTTCAGTTGTAGAAGTTGGTCCAGTTGAAGTTGTGTACAATAGATGTGGAGGAGGTATGGAAGAGTCCTGTGATGTTGTCCAGTTGTGGTTGGTTTGTTGTGTGTAGTTTTCCGTGTGTTGTGAGTAGTAGAAGATGTACCAGTTGAAGTTGTTACAATAGGGTGTGGAGGATTGTACTTGGAGAGGTTGTTGTGTGGTTGTCTCAGTTGTGATTGGTTGTGTTGTTGTAGTTTCAGTTGTAGAAAATGTACCAGTTGAAGTTGTTACATGAGATGTGGAGGTTGTACTTGGAGAGGGCTGTGGTGATGTCTCAGTGTGGTTGGTGTGTGGGTAGTTCTGTTGTAGAACTTGCACCAGTTGAAGTTGTTGAATGAGTTGTAGAGGTTGTGTGCTGGAGATGTTTGGTATATGTCTCAGTCGTGATTGGTTTGTGTGTAGTTTTAGTTGTAGAACTTGTACCAGTTGAAGTTGTTGAATCAGTTGTAGAGGTTGTGCTTGGAGTGTTGTGGTTAATGTCTCTAGTCGTGATTGGTTTGTGTGTAGTTTCAGTTGTAGAAGATGTACCAGTTGAAGTTGTCACAATAGGTGTGGAGGATGTACTTGGAGAGGTTGTGTTATTGTCTCAGTTGTGGTTGGTTTGTGTGTAGTTTCAGTGGTAGAAGATGTACCAGTTGAAGTTGTTACATGAGATGTGGAGGATGTGCTTGGAGAGGTTGTGGTTATTGTCTCAGTTGTGGTTGGTTTGTGTGTAGATTCAGTGTTGTACCAGTTAAAGTAGTTGAATGAGATGTGGAAGTTGTGCTTGGAGATGTTGTGGTTATTGTCTCAGTTGTGGTTGGTTTTTGTGTAGATTCAGTTGTACCAGTTAAAGTTGTTGAATGAGATGTGATGGTTGTGCTAGAGAGTTGTGGTTAGTCTCGTTGTGTGGTTTGTTTGATAAGTTCAGTTGTAGAAAATGTACCAGTTGAATTTGTTACATGAGATGTGGAGGATGTACCTGGAGAGGCTGTGGTGATTGTCTCTGTCGTGGTTGGTTTCCGTGTAATTTCTGTTGTAGAGAAGTTGTACCAGGTGAAGTTGTTGAATTAGATGTGTTGCACTTGGAGATGTTGTGGTTTTTATTGTATTAGTTGTTGTTGATATGCGTGTACTTTGAGATGCAGATGTTGTAGCAGTTAAAGTTGTTGGATGAGATGGGGATGTCGTACTTGGAGATGTAGTTGTTGATGTCTCAGTTGTGATTGATTTGTGTGTAGTTTCAGTTGTAGAAATGTACCAGTTAAAGTTGTTACATGAGATGTGGAGTGTTGTACTTGGAGAGGCTGTGGTGATTGTCTCAGTCGTGGTTGATTTGTGTGAGTTTAGTTGTAGAAAATGTACCAGTTGAAGGTGTTACATGAGATGTGGAGGTTGTACTTGGAGAGACTGTGGTGATTGTCTCAGTCGTGGTTGGTTTGGTGTTAGTTTTCACTGTTAGAAAGTTTGTACCAGTTGAAGTTGTTGAATGAGTTGTGGAGGTTGTGCTTGGGAGATGTGGTTAATGTCTCAGTTGTGATTGGTTTGTGTGTAGTTTCAGTTGTAAAGAGATGTACCAGTTGAATTGTGTACATGAGATGTGAAGATGTACTTGGAGAGGTTGTGGTTATTGTCTCAGTCATGGTTGGTTTGTGTGTAGTTTCAGTTGTACCAGTTGAAGTTGTTGATGAGATGTAATGGTGTACTTGGAGATGTGTGGTGTTTATTGTATTAGTTGTTGTTGATATGCGTGTACTTTGAGATGCAGATGTTGTACAGGTTAAAGTTTGGATGAGATGGGGATATCGAACTTGGAGTGTCGTTGTTGATTGTCTCAGTCGTGATTGGTTGTGTGTAGTTTCAGTTTGTTAGAAGATGTACCAGTTGAATTTGGTACATTAGATGTGGAGGTTGGACTGGAAGAGTCTGGGTGTGTCTCAGTTGTGGTGGTTTTTGTTGTAGTTTCTGTTGTAGAAGTGTGTACCAGTTAAAGTGTTGAATGAGTTGTGGCAGTTGTGCTTGGAGATGTTGTGGTTAATGTCTCAGTCGTGATTGGTTTGTGTGTAGTTTCAGTTGTAGAAGATGTACCAGTTGAAGTTGTTACAATAGATGTGGAGGATGTACTTAGAGAGGTTGTGGTTATTGTCTCAGCTGTGGTTGGTTTGTGTGTAGTTTCAGTGGTAGAAGAGTACCAGTTGAAGCTGTTACAATAGGTGTGGAGGATGTACTTGGAGAGGTTGTGGTGGTTGTCTCAGTTCTGATTGGTTTGTGTGTAGTTTCAGTTGTAGAAAATGTACCAGTTGAAGTTGTTGAATGATGAGTTGTAGAGGTTGTGCTTGGAGATGTGGTTAATGTCTCAGTTGTGATTGGTTTGTGTGTAGTTTCAGTTGTAGAAGATGTACCAGTTGAGTTGTTACATGAGATGTGGAAGTTTTGGAAGAGTCTGTGATTGTTGTCTCAGTTGTGGTTGGTTTTTGTGTATTGTCTGTTGTAGAAGTTGTACCAGTTAAAGTTGTTGAGAGTAGTGGCAGTTTGTGCTTGGAGATGTTGTGGTTAATGTCTCAGTGTGATTGGTTTTGTGTTGTAGTTTCAGTTGTAGAAGATGTACCAGTTGAAGTTGTTACAATAGATGTGGAGGATGTACTTGGAGAGGTTGTGGTTATTGTCTCAGTTGTGGTTGGTTTGTGTGTAGTTTCAATAGTAGAAAATGTACCAGTTGAAGTTGTTGAATGAGTTGTAGAGGTTGTGCTTGGAGATGTGGTGTTTATTGTATTAGTTGTTGTTGATATGCGTGTACTTTGAGATGCAGATGTTGTAGCAGTTAAAGTTGTTGGATGAAATGGGGATGTCGTACTTGGAGATGTTGTGGTTAATGTCTCAGTCGTGATTGGTTCGTGTGTAGTTTCAGTTGTAGAAGTTGTACCAGTTGAAGTTCTTACAATAGATGTAGAGGATGTACTTGGAGAGGTTGTGGTTATTGTCTCAGTTGTGGTTGGTTTGTGTGTAGTTTCAGTTGTAGAAGTTGTACCAGTTGAAGTTCTTACAATAGATGTAGAGGATGTACTTGGAGAGGTTGTGGTTATTGTCTCAGGTGTGGTTTGGTTTGTGTGTAGTTTCAGTTGTAGAAGTTGTACCAGTTGAAGTTCTTACAATAGCTGTAGAGGATGTACTTGGAGAGGTTGTGGTTATTGTCTCAGTTGCGGTTGGTTTGTGTGTAGTTTCAGTTGTACCAGTTAAAGTTGTTAAATGAGATGTAATGGTTGTACTTGGAGATGTTGTTGTTGATGTCTCAGTCGTGATTGGTTTGTGTGTAGTTTCAGTTGTAGAAGAATGCCTAGTTGAAGTTGTTTACATGAGATGGTGGAGTTGTGCTTGATATGTGGTAATTGTCTCAGTCGTGGTTGGTTTGTGTGTAGTTTCAGTTGTAGAAGTTATACCAGTTGAAGTTGTTGAATAAGTTGTGGAGGTTGTGCTTGGAGATGTGGTTAATGTCTCAGTCGTGATTGGTTTGTATGTTGTTTCAGTTAAAAAACTTGTACCAGTTGAAGTTGTTGTATCAGACGTTGAGGTTGCACTTGTAGCTTTTGTGGTTTTTGTATCAGTTGTAGTTGATATGTGTGTAGTTTGAGATGCAAAGGTTGTACCAGTTGAAGTTGTTGGATGAGATTTGAAGGTTGTTGTTTTTGATAGTGTATGGTGTGTTATAGTTGGGCTATTTGATGTAGTAGATGTAGTTGTTGAATGAGAAGTTGTGCTTGGAGCTGTTGTGGTTGGTGTATTTGTTGTTTCAGATGAAGTTGTTGGATGAGAAGCTGAGGTTGTGCTTAGCCCTGTTGTGAATGTTGTATGTGTTGTGATTGGTGGGGTTGTTTCAGTTGAAGTTTTTCTTGGAGTCGATTCAGTTACTTTGTTGGATGTACTTATGGCTAAAGTTGTATGGATTGTTGGCAGAGAATCTGATGTTGTAAGTGGAGAAGGAGAATCTGAGCTGAATGTTTTTGAAGTTGGATAAGTTTGGGTTGTAGGAGTAGTTACAGTTAGATCTGGTGTTGTGAATAATGTTTCTGTTGTAGTAGTTGCATGCGTTGTTTTCGAAAATTCCAACGTTGTGGCTGATGTTTCCTTTTGGGCTATAAGAGAAATATTCTATGTAAATTCTTGTGTTAATTTAAGGGAAAAAATGGTAAAATTTTAATTTATTTTAATTTTGTATGATCTTCAAAAACCTCTATAAATGTGCAATGTTTGTTGGTTTTGGATCTTTTCTTAAAACCCACACTAAAGCATGTAATATTTCCTAGCTCGGGTTTTGAATTTCGTGGTATCTGCATAATACATTCTGGAAAAAGCATGATGCACCAAAATAAAAGTTTTATACTACTTTGGTATCGGGCTTCAATCCACTCAAGAGAAGGAGAAAATACCACGCCTCCAGGCAAATGTGGCTCCCAGTATTTATTACTGGATTTGCTACTGGGGGTAAATTCCAAAATAAATTTTACCCCGGTTCCATTAGCTGGTCTTAAATTGGGAGTTAAAAGTGGTGCAAATCCTTTATTAAATCCAGTGCGCCGGTTGCACAGGTGTCTTTTGTGAAAATTGGGGAGCCGTTGCAATTATGGAGTTAAACTTGTGCTACCTTTACAATAATGGTTATCACAAGTTTAGTCCCCTTTTTTAGCACAGCACGCCTGATGCCTGGATGAATGAGGCCCTTGGTGTGCTACAATTGCTCTCCACTGAAGCAAGCAAGATGTAGCAGTGCTGTTGTATCAATCCTGTCTACCTTTCTGCTGATGTTAAAAAAGTCCTGAAAAGGGAATCTAAATCCTTGGCATATTGCTTCTATTGGAAAGAATCACAACTCGACTTAAATTCTGTGCTAGTTACGCTAACACTCAGTAAGTCACAGTAAATGTGTTAGAATGTATTTGCTGATTGCGGCTCACAATACCTTATTTCCCTTTCCACAGTGCTGTAGAAATCTTACTAATGCATTTACCTGTGTTGATGTATTATATTTGTTCTTCACACCAGTCGATAATTAGTTATACTGATTTACAAATTTGAAGATTTGTAGTCTGATTTTCACCTTGAATTTTAGCTTCACATTTGCACTTGTATGTAAATGTAAAATTCCAGGGTTTAGAAATGATGATATATTCTTACCTTATGTATTATCATTATTTTCCTTCATGGCTTCAAAAAGATGATTAGTTTTAGAAAGATAAAAACTTTGTATATAAAATTTTATAGATTTGCAATTTAAAAGTTTCTTTTTTGGCCATTTCTAGTTCTGCTGAAAAATACCTTAAAAAGTCAGATTTCAAATTTTTAGGATTAAATGTGTCGTCAATCAAAGATGTTATTAGTCTAATGAGCAATTTATAAGATTATTTCTCTGGTACGTCTTTTAGACTAAGATGTTAGTCTTTTAGAAATAATATATTTTTTTAAGTCTTAAATCTTGTGATATTTGATTTAGAGGGTTGTGTAAGGAAATTTAGGCAAAAGTTATATATCATAGAATTATAAAGCAGAAACAAATGTATTAAAGTGAAAACAATTAAACAAAATATTACAATTAATATTTGAGATTTGAAGTAGTTTTAAAAATGTCATAAGATTTTTTTTGTGTGTAAGTAGGAAATGATGGGAAATATTTTTTATAGAATTTTTATGATTATAACAAGCAGACTTGCTGTAGTTACTGAAGACAAAATCAGTGCCATATCTTTGTATAGTTTAAAATGAAGAACCAGTAGGGGCCCCAACTTCTTACTTTTCCTATAAAAGATTCAGACACTCCCCAGATAACCCAGATTTTTGCTAGGGGCCCCAGCAATTCCTTGTTACGCCACTGACCTGAAGAACATCACAAAGATGGGTCTACTTCTGGAACTTAGACCAAAGTGAAAAGTCAAGTCATTCAGTATAAGAAAATCATTTTCAGATAAAATTACAATTCTTATCAATATTATCAGACATTTTTACAACTGTTCTAAACTGTAAAAAAGATATATATTGCAAAGATATGAAACACATTGGGCCTTATTTATAAAGGTTCATTATTAGTAATGTCTGATAATGAACCTTTGTAGAAATTACAGCTAGTAGTGGACACAGCTTTTAGTAGACAGAGATTTTTGTCGTGGCCAATTGATAGCTTTAAAAGATCGTTGTCATATCTTGTTTACAGCTGGACACTTTCTGATTGGAAAGATCTGGGACAATCATAGAATTAAAATAATCATTCCCCTTACCTGCAATAGAATGGTGATGAAAGCTTGCTTACCTTGCCAAAAATCCTCTGAAACTCACACGTAATGCCATACTACCTTACTTTTGGGAATGTCCTCTTACTCATTTGAGGCTCCTCAATCAACGATGCCTTCATCAAACCTTGGATCAGTTCTTTGAGCTAAATATAACCAAATATCTCTCTTCTCTTCCTACTGTACCTCAGTATGTCTTTGTCATATCAGGTCTGTTCTTCCCTATCTACTAAAATGATTTAAGGCTGATAAAGGGCTTCGATGGGATCGGATATGTGTGTGTTTCCTGAGGCAAATGAATGTTCATTGTTGGCATCAGGAACATTCGTTATGAAAATTAAAGTATCTCTTAAGTGTTTTTCCATCCTGAATGATCCTCTCTATCCTCATTATTGGGAAATCATGTGTAGCCACATCTTTAGCAGATCACAACAAAATATGTCTGTGATGTGTAACCCGCTTAAAAGTAATTTCCCCCCATTTGCACCATAATTACTTTCCTACTCAGGGCTCCTAACATCCAATATCTTACCTTGAAGTGTGACAGTCCTGTAGCACACATTTTCAGTAGTTAGTCATGGCCAATGACTAAAGGCAGCAAGAAAATCCAGATGCTTTATGTCTGTGTGAGCTCCGTAAAGTAGATGGCATTCGTGGTGAGAGACTTGATTGTAACATCTGATGCTAGGACCCATGGCGAGAAAGGTAAGTGTTGTGCAAATGAGGTTTGAGGGTGGTGTTGTGCCCAGAGCTAGAATTTTGAACATGCCCTTTAAAACTAGATCCTAATTATGTTCTAGAAATTCTTGCTGATCATTGATAACTCTTAAAACTTATACCCATCACATGATTAAAAGGTGAATGAACCTACACACAGAATTTATAAACCGATACCGCAGGTGTGTTACAAGACAGCTGTGAATTACTGGCCAATATAGGGAGTCTATGGCAGCCTCGTTACCACCACGGTTGTTAAAGACTGCAAAGGTGAGCATGATGGGTATTTTACAACAACAAAAAGTTGTACACTACCAATATGGCTGAAAAATACTGACCACACATAACCATGCAAATGCATTAAAAATTCTGTTGCTTGCTAATCACATGATCGTTCCTGCTACACAAACATGTATGTACTTACTTGTCAGTGATTGGCTGTGAGAAACTAGAATAAATAGAGAAAACAGACAAAGCATTAAAAGGACACGTCTAAATTGTGGATAAATTCTGTACAAAATAGATTGATTGATGTTTCTATAAAGTTTTTGCTTATAGACCCGACCCCCGACCTTAGCTTTGTTATTTATGTATTTACAGATCATTGCTATTTAGTGACCCAGTATTTAACATATCCCAAAGTGTACACATTCATTTTCTATCACTACAATTCTTTCATTTGTATTTACAAGTTTGGTAAACAATCCTGTGTGATGCCTTTTAATAATAAAATATAGATAAAGGTTCGCTTTGGCTATTTAAACATTTACAAACCCCAAACTATCTTACATATTGCAGGAGTATACCACGTGTATTACCCAGCGTAAGGACCTAAATGCTTGGTCTTCACCCCTGGGTTCTTCTTAGATAAGCAGAATTACTTCACCAGTGGAGAAACGCTCTTAAAACAAATATTTTTATTTAATCTCTGAAAAACCCATCACAATTTCTGCCACATGGCTCACTTTTTCAGAACTGGAAATACTGCAACGTTTCGGATCACCATGATCCTTTGTCAAGCTAACCGGAATTAATTAAACTTTCTTTCTGACCTAGCAATTAAGGTCCTAACCCTGGTTACTATGAATGTGTGGAATGAAGGGGAGTGGGGGGTAGGGAGATGAGTGTACTAAACTGTTTCATATATATTAAAGCTATTTTGATTAAATAAAAGTGTTCCATACCTGATGATATACTTGTTGGTTCTGTTGATAATGTTGTCATTACAGGTGAGGAAACTAAGAAAGAATAGTGATAAAAATGATAACTGAAAATCATACCAGTAATACCACATAAATAATATTTAAACATTGCCATAGAGGTTCCTTACATTTTCTCTTAATCCTATTTAAATTGCTGCATTTGTCTGTAAATTTACAACGTGCAGTACTGCATGACAGCAATTTACTGTGCAGTACTGGTCATACAATGCTACCGGGGTTTACAGCCATGTGACCAGCTTGTAGTCATGTGACTAGCTTCTGCTTGCATTAATAGGCTCTCCTTCTTATCTGTAAATTTTCCCCCAAGTACTTCCTGTTTTCCCCAGTCTTAATTGAGCATGCTTCTCCCCCAGGGTGGAAGGGTGTGGCAGAGATGAGGTGACATCACTCAACCAACTGGAAGCAGGAAATTTGAACATTCACCCCAATATAATTTCTCACAGGCTGCAGCTAGAGATGTGATTGTCGGCTAATTTTAAAGTGAATACTGCAGGCTTTTATTTAAAACTTAAGATTACAGTTGCCCTTTAAGGATGCAGTCTTACATTTTATATTAAAGGCGTTTGGAATCTGCATGAGTCTAAGGATAAAGGACTTTGTTAACAAAGGGATCAAAATTCAATAAAAGCCTTTTTCCCCCCATTTTCATTTATGATTGTATCTAGCTATAGGAACCTTATCTACTAGAAACAGCTTGATTGGTTTCTGGGTCTAAATAAAAGCTTGATAAAAGATGTGATGTACCTGATGCATCTGTTCTTGGGGTAGTTGGCACTGCCGTTGTTGTTGAGGTTATAACTAGAAAGGAAAATAGAAAATTGTTCACAAAAGAAGAGGCCACCAAATCCTGAACACGAATTACAGTCCCATCCAATCTGAAGGTATTACATGGAAAGTAAATAACAAAATCATATAGACACCATTCACACTTTCTTGGGCTAAGGGGCGAGTTTCTCCCCTATTTAGCAAAAACACTCCACACCACTCTTTTCTTATTGCTTATTATGTCTTCGATTCTATTTCCAGACTTTGGGGATGTATTCAACGTGACAAAGTCTTTTTATCTCAATCTTTTTTTTTTAACCCTTTTAACCTTTTGTATGCTTTTTTGGCCCTTTGCGGTAAAATACGCTGTGAAAAGTCAGCAAGATATTAATAAAGATGCAAAAAGTTAACAGGTAATTTTGCACATGAAAGGGGTCATTGAATTAAATATTAAATATTGCTGCAAAATAAGCTTGGGGTGTAGCCCTATTAATAGAACTATGCAAATAATTTTATTTAGGGTCATACGCTAAATATCGCTATTTCGCAATAACCCGCCTTTAATGGCTATTTTTACAACTGTATTTCAGAAAATTATGGCATTTCATACATTGAACAGTCAAATGGTTGTAAGTGTACGACCGTGGCTGTACCTAATGCAAATCTGCGGTTTCAGAGGTTTACCATACCGCGGGTTAATTAATACGCCTCAGTCATTGTGTTTTACCATTTTAACAAAGCAAAACATTGGCTTGGGTGAGTTTGAAACTGTTTTAGTGCTACATTTTGCTACAATCTCCCCCCTTAGAATTAGACTGTTTCCCCTACTAGTCAGTTTGGCCTAATAAATGCAGATGTATTCATTCCATAGTTTGTGGAAGAGAGAAAACAGGGCCAGTGGGAGTTTATCAATTATTACATATGCACGGTGCATACACTTCACGCAAACAGTATATATCTGCACAGTATAATGCTTATGCACCTTTTAGCGCAAATTAAATATACCATCCTATTAGATATTAAGTACAGACTTACCACATGGCAAGCAAGTATTTTTTTCAGGGTCAAAATAATTTTCAGGGCCGCATTTGTAACAACCTGCAGGTAAAAATACAGATATGCATTAATATTTATAAAGATTTTCCTCACATATCAACACTATGTTGTTTCCAATTAAATTACATATGACAACAGCTTATAGGAGAAATTCACCCAAATACGTTTCTCCCTGGCTTACAGATCAGCAATTTCTATTTAAAATAATATATCTCGTCTTTCTATCCGTAGTCAAACATCTTATCATGTTTACTGCCCCTTCTATCACCTTGTTGAGTTCAGACACGCTCAGTGCGAGTCCCCCAGGGATAAAGAGAGGAGTTCTTCAATCAGCTACTTTATATCTCCCTGTGCTAAAGTAAGTGGGAGGAGTAAATATAAAAAGTGGAAGCGAGAAGGGGCTGTTTGAATTGAGCAGGGTATATCTTTAGTTTATAGTGATAAATCATTATAATCACCAGTTTATGGCCTTTAAGTCAGGGAAAAGTTGTTTTAGGGTTGATTCCTCCTTTAATATAAGTTATGGTGGAGTTCATTAATAGTAGTATTCTCCTTTTAAAGCAGAAAGATATTTTTTGAAGGGGAACTAGCTTGATGAATGGGGTATGGGTGGGCCCTGGTCATTCCCACTATTGGTCCACCTCACATTGCGAGGAAACGGACGGAAGAGATAGAGGGAGGGGCGGCATGAGAAATGGTGCATCAAGAACAGTGAGTAACCCAGGGTTAAGCGTGGAGGGGAGAGACTCCCAGACACAGGTGAACAGAGCCAGAAAGACCGGGGGGACCCAGGAGAGAGAGGGGGCGGGGCAACAGTCCCAGGCACCATTTTGTGCACCAAGCAATTTGGCCAATGCAACGGGGGAGGTACAGTCCCAGGTGCCATTTTGCACATCAAGTAACCCGGCCAGTGCAGCGGGGGAGATACCCAGGATCAGCATGGGGGAAATAACATCCAACATGGGGATGGTGGGGGTAAACCCCTAGGAGGGCAATGCAGCCTTGCTAGGCAAATCAGTGGGCTTGGGGACTGCAAGGTGACGCTGCAGCCTCCCTTATGAATGTATCCAGTGCCTGGGGCAGGTTAGGAATGAAGAGAGAAGGGTCCGTGACAACACGGCAGCAAGGGGTTGGTGCAAGTGACAGAGGCGCCGCAAGTAAGCGGCCTTTAGTGCCAGGCAGCAATACTTGTTGGCTTCTCCTTTACAGAGCGGCCCAAGCAAGTTGGGGAAACTACAGCACCGCAATGCGGTTTTAACCACAACGTCGATGTTTCGGCAAAGCAGTACGCAGCAGCCAGAAAGTGCGGCTACAGAGGCACAAGCGGCACTATCCATTCATGGAAGAAGCCAGGGAATAATCGATAGTGATCAGCAGCGATCCGCATCGGGATCAGGAGTGGACGTGTCAACGACATCGCAGCCTGACCAAGCAGGTACCAGTCATGCACCACATTATAGTACACAGCTTCAATCATTACATTTGTCAGTGCAACTCATGAATAGAGGAGGGGGAGGTAGTGTAAGGGAAATTATGATGGGGTTACAGGAGTTTTTGGGGATGTTACAAACAACTCAGGGTACAACAGTAGGATAAGTTAGTTCAACGCAGCAAATTGGGGTTCTGGCAAATAATGACAGGGACAGTGTAGTAGAGGGTTTACAAGCATCGACATCACGAACATCGACAAATTTACCAACGGGAGCAGAAGCCACAAGCGTTTTAAACAAACAAATGGAGGAGGAAGGGAATAGCTTATCTAGGGTGTCAGATCAGGCCAAGAGTCAAACATATATTTGTTTTGAAGGGTCATTAGGAGTGCATTTAAAGCAAGAGGTAAGGGAGAAAGTATGGAGAAGGGAATATATAGATATTTTCTCATTGCTACCATTGGAGCGCTTTAATTTAGACAAATGGGATAGGTTCCGCGAGGTTAGGAAAGAGGAGGACGAGGAAAGATGAAGGATCAGGTTAATACCGAGATCATTCGGCAATTGGCTGCAAGTGTATGTCATCGTAGGAAACATTATCGGGGAACGTAAGCCAGAGCTATGCTCAGCTTTGTTCTGTTATTTGGATACAATCTGGGAGGCCCATAGAGTGTACGGAGGGCAAGCATGGCTTTGTTATGACAAGGCATTTAGGCAGAAAATGTCAGTAAGACAAGATTTAGCATGGGACCATCGTGATATAGGGCTCTGGATGAGAATTATGAATAATAAAAGCTTTCAAAGTTCAGCCAGTTTTACCAGCTTTTAAAGCTCAGCCAGTTTTCGCAGCCCACAGCCATTTCAGGCACAAGGAAACACAACGTTCTCAGGAATACAAAAAAGAGGCCTATGCTGGCAGTTTAATGAAGGGAGTGGGGTGCATCATGTAAATTTCGGCACGATTGTTCACACTGCGGAGGATCACACCCCTTTCAGTGATGTTTCAAGAGAGGTAGACAGGGACCAGGAAAGACAAGAGAAAGTTTTTCAAAAGGAGGAGATAAAGAACAAACCGCGGTAGAATACACATCATTCGATGAAGCTATCAAGATTATACAGCTAGCAGGCATAGGGGCATTGATGGCGAAAACAGATATAGAATCTGCAATTAGGTTATTGCCAGTACACCCAGAATCCATGTACTTGCTATTCTGTGCATTTGAAGGAAAATTTTTCATAGATAAATAGCTTCCAATGGGTTGCTCCGTATCATGCGCATTATTTGAAACTTTTAGCAGTTTTTTTAGAATGGGTAGTTAAGGAGGTTTCAGGCGTGTCATCAATGGTGCATTACCTAGATGACTTTCTGTTGGTTGGAAGTGCAGGAACAACAACATGTGGGAAGCTTCTGAATACAATGCAAGCGGTAGCAGAGCAGTTTGGGATTCCATTAGCCCCGGGAAAAACCATAACACCTACAACATGCCTTACTTTCTTGGGGATAGACATAGATTCTACGATTCAGGAATGTAGACTGCCAAAGGACAGATTGGGGATCTGAGGACAGTAATCAAAGAAAGTATGTCAGCTAAAAAGTTGACATTGAAGCAAATGCAATCGCTAACAGGAAAATTAAATTTCGCTTGCAGAGTCATACTGATGGGTAGGATTTTTGCCAGGCGTTTAGCTATTGCAACGGCAGGAATAAGAAAGCCTTTCCATTTCATCAGAATGACGAGACAAATAAAAGATGACATTGGATCAGGAAGAGTATCAAATATTCATGGATGCAGCGGGGGCATCAGGCTTCGGAGCCTATCTCTGGGGATCCTGGTGTGCCGTGCCATGGCCTGAATCTTGGGCTAAGACAGAATTGATATCCAATTTAGCATTCTTAGAATTATTTCCGGTACTAGTGGCAGTGATAATTTGGGGGGAGAATTGTAGAGATAAAGTGGTCCTGATTCGATCAGATAATATGGCAGTTGTACAAGCCATTAATAGTTTGTCATGTTTTTCTTTACCGGTAGTTAAACTACTAAGGCAGTTAGTATTAAAGTGTCTACAATTGATCATTACATTTAGAGCAAAACACATCCAAGGGTCTAGCAATGATATAGCCGATTCGCTTTCTCGCTTTCAGTGGGAAAGATTTCGGCAGCTGGCACCAGAAGCTCAGAAAGAGGGAGAAATTTGTCCGCACTGGGTGTGGAACCTAGTTTGAATAATACAGTTAAATGGATTCAAAGGTCCTTAGCGCCCTCAACTTGGGCAGGATACCAAAGGATTTGGTCTGAATGGAACCGATTCGAGATGGAAATGTGTGATATATATGGGGAAGTAGACAGCTTACAATTACTGGTTTGGAAAATCCTCCAACTGTTGGAACAAGGTGTGTCGGGCAGCGCAGTTGATAAAACATTAGCAGCACTGAGTTTTATGTTCAAAGCTAGAGGCAGAAGAGATGTAACCAAATAATTTATGACAAAACAAGCATGTAAGGGTTTTAAAAGGGGGAGAAGTACTGGTGATTTAAGACGCCCAATTACAGTAGATATTCTGAAAGGCTTAATGCAGCAATTAAAGACTATTACAACGTCTGGATATGAACAATTACTTTTCCAGCTTGCTTTCTCTTGGGCATTTTTTGGTGCTTTCAGAATCTCAGAATTGGTTAGTAGAAATAAACATGGCATAGGTGGAATCATAGCAGAAGATGTAGAAGAAAACAGGGATTTCTTAAAGGTTACTATCCGGGAAGAAAGGAGGGGGTAGTATGATAGTGCCGATATACGAGATGGATAAGGAAGAAATCTGCCCAGTAAAGTGTTACAAAGAGTTTGTAGCGATAAGACCAAAAGAAAAGGGAGTTTTGCTGATTCACAAGACGGGGTTAGCATTGTCCAGTTACCAGTTTACGGCTATACTTCGCAAAGCATTGGAAAAAATGCAGTTGTCATCAGATGAATATGGGTCGCATTCATTCAGAATAGGGGCGGCGACGGAGGCAGCAAGATTAGGGTTAGGCGAAAAACGTCATTATGAAGATAGGCAGGTGGGAGTTCAGGAGATACAGGTCCTATATCAGACCATCCAGGATTGAGCAAAGAATTTGAAGAGGTTATTAGAGAATAGGCCAATGAGTACAGTAGAAAGAGATAGACATATATAGATATACATTAAAAAAAAAAAAATGTAAGTCTTAAAGTTATCATTTCTTGACGTTGCAGGGCTGCAGAAAGGATCAATTTGGTTGGTAGGCCACTCGTTCATATATTGGGCGCACAGGAGAGCTGCTGTTGGACCAGAAGGGGTCAGAGCTGCTGTTCTACCAGAAGGGGTCAAATTGGGCTTTAAGAAAGATCAGATAGACATACATTGGATAGGAAAGAGGGGGCTGAGATGGACGGAAGTGGTTCCACTGACAATATCCAAAGCAAAAGGAATTGGTCCCCCCATATTATATTACTGCACGCAGGGGGGAACGATATGGGCTATTGCACCATGAAAGTGCTGATTAAGACCATACTGAGGGACTGCTTGAGACTTTAGTCAGTGTTCCCAAAGGTGAAGTTAATTTGGTCAGAGATAGTGCCAAGATTTTATTGGTCGGGACTCGGGGGCAAGATCATGGGAGTTTACAAGAGATTCTGGAAAAGGCAGTGTCGGCTTGGGGGGCTCGTGTGGTTGAGAATTCGGCCCTCACGAGCTTGTGGCGTGGTTCCTCGCCAGTCTGGGGCCAGTTGAAAAGGTATGATAAAATGGTGGCAACACCTTGGCCTGGTCTAACCCTGGTGGTGGGTGGCCGGGAGGTAGGAATAACCATACAATGACGTGCTAATTTGTGTTTTTGGCTAATTACTAATTGGAAAGATGCCAGAAGGCAATTGGTGGAAACAATAAAGGCACTAGTAAACAGCAGACTGGCGGGGATCCTCAAGCCGTCAATAGGATTAACATGTGTTCATGTCAGTTGGTTCTCATGTTAAAGTTTAACACAGTTGAAAGCAATTGTATTTATTTAATAATAAGAAGTCTAATATGTTATAATGAAAGTTCAGATACTACTGCTGGAACATGTATGAAATAAAAGCTGTGGCCTAACATTATCCAACAAAAAAGGTTGTGGAGTCTAATTATTTAAACAGGGAAGGTAAAAAAGTGGTGGTGGGACGAAAGATGGACCCTGCCTTTGTCATGCAATCTCATACACCAACATCCCACAGTGCTAAACACACACAGACATTACTTAGAGAATGTCCATATTATTCTACTTCCAATCCAAATCGATACTTTGCTTTTCAAATGTGCCCTTTCCGAAGTGCCACCCTCATTAGTTATAATTTTGTACCTTCAAAGTTCTGATATGGATAGGCCTGGACATCAAAGGGGCACTGGCAAGGCTGGTAGTGCCAAGTGCAGTTTACATCTGGGGTGTACTCATATCCAGTACTTGTCTGAACATGTGTGTTCATGTAGTCACAATACACAGCTAGAAGACAAGGGAAAATACAGTTATCATGTTGGATTTTACTGCTCACATTTTATAAGGATCCTCTGTTTAATAGGTTAAGTCATTCAAGTACCATAAATTCTGTAGTAGCTGCAACCCCACATCACACTTTGGCTGGGACCAACCTGATCTGAAGGATCTGTTTCAATAAACTGGCACACCCAGTTTTTCCCACTGTAGTGGGGCCTGGGTGTTCCAGGGCATAGCTGGGCAGGTCTGGGGTGTGGCTAGGTGGTATGGAGCAGAGCTGGGCAGAGCTTAAATAGGACTGGCCCCTTGGTGTTCAGAAGTATTCAACTGGTAAACATAAACCCTTTCCTTGATAACCGTTGTCCCCGAAACGGGAGGAAAAACAAGTAGTATAGGGAAAGATTTGTAAAATTAAAATTTCCCACATACTGTAACTTCACCCCCCCATGCAAACAAGGAATAGGACATAATTAACATGGTCACCAATCCAGTTTGGAGCTATCATCCAACAATATTTATCTAACACGTGTTCCTACGTGCTAAATCATGGGCCTGTCCCACCCACTTGCATGAATACCCATGTGTGAATAACACTTCATTGGGACTGGACACTAGAGATGGACTAGAACCGAACTGGAACCCGAGTTTTACCTGGATAGTTCGGAAGAACTCTGGCTTTTAGAAACTTCCCAAACTCATGGATGTGCGTACCATTCGCTAACCCTCGATTTTGCCCATAAACCTCGAATGCGATGTTTCAGCAATAACCCTTGAATGTACTGTTTCAGATATAACCCTCGAATGTACCTTTTCGGCAATAACCCTCCAATGTGGCGCTTTGGCGATAACCCTTGAATGTACTGTTTCGGCAAAAAACTACAAATGCGACGTTTTGAGGATATCCCTCGAATATTCCTTTTCGGCGATAACCCTCAAATGTATTGTTCAATTTCAGTAACCCTCAAATGTATCACTCGGTTTTGGTAACCCTCAAATGTATCATTTGATTTTTGGTAACCCTCTAATGTTTCGTTCGGTAACCCTTGATTTGGCGATGACCTTTGAATGTAGCATGCGGAAACCCAACAAATGCCTGATCGTGGGAGAAGTTAGTAATTAAACAAGTTTTGGTGATAGGTACGTGTTCTCCAGACCATTTCCCAGGTGTCAGAACCATTTACAGTAAGTTACCATTGCTATTTTCACTATAATTAACTAGAACTTTTCAAACTATTTTCTCCCATTGACTTTAATAAGTTTGTTTCTGAGCTGTAGAACTTTGGAACTTTCATTAAAGTTCGATAGTTCAGAAACTAAACGAACTTCAGAAAGTTTAACCATGTCTACTGAACACATGCCACCTGGACTTGTTTTTGAAACAACTTTTTTGCCAGTACAAAAAGCTGTAGACACTCTAGAGCAGTAGATATTGTCCAGAAAATAACTGAAAACTTACGGCAGAAGTCTGGAGTTCTCCAGTCAACGCAGACACCAGCAGCGAGACAAGCTTTGGCATAAGCCTGTACAGCATCACACATGCATGTGCAGTCTCCTCCTGAATCACAGCCACAGGCATCATTCACACAGGCTTCAAAGTATGATGTACTGCTTACCTGCATGGACAATGGGGCAGATGCGTATTGTAAAATAGAGGTGAAGAATTATAACATAATAAGATTTTTAGAAATTTTTAGAAATTGATGATTCATTCCTGACAAAAAAATTATCACCCTGTACTTTTTATTATCTTGTATCATATTGATTACCTTAATTTTATCATTTTTTTGTACTATTAATTGACAAATTCATATTTTTAGCTTACCACATGTTGACAGGCGGCAAAGGTGGGGCTTGTTATAATAGAACATGAACTGGTAGCCCAAGCCTTACGGTGGGGATTTGCGTCACATGGGCTCACTACGAAGCTGACATCATTGCACGTTGGACTCTCTTTCCACGAATTGACAAATACCAGTTGATTGGAGGTCACATACTTGCTCCTTGTCTGATAATCATCTTTTATGTTTCCATTGTAATTCCCACACAGACCACAGACAGATTGCTGAAAGATGTGACAGAGCAGTTTCTTCCACTGGCATTGACATTTTACAAGAAATCCTACGTCTTTATTACCAATTCGCATAGATTAAAGAATGTTTAGCCCTAAATATACAACTTCTTACCTATCTTTCCACCCAGACCCTGTTTCTTGCCCTACATTCTTACCTTGCCCAGTTTGTAAACTTTAATGAACACATTCATATCCTTATTCCAGAGGATGGAGATCTGAAATTTATCAGGAATGGTAATCAAAAATTCAATGAAGAGGGTGTTGTTCACCACTTTGATGTCTTCTACATTACTTCCTGTCAAGGTGTATTTTTCATTGAACATCTTCAAGGTGGTGTCCTGGGCCACAGAAAACACATTTATGAGAATATTATTCATGCTTTTAGTAGACCTGGTTGATATGTAGATACATAACGATTGGTATGACACAATGAATTTTTAATTTAATTAATTATGCATTATGTTTTTATGCTCACCCCAAGAAATGCAGTGATGGCTCTGGAGCAGGTAACTCCAGTTGAACCACAGATGACATTCTCTGTTATTATTTTAAATGATGACAAAGAATTGTTGACGCCACATCCATCCTACAAAGAGAAGAACATATCATTCATAATAGTGATCTCTTTAAATCTGCCACTGTTACAGGGTTAAACCATCGAGAGAGATATGAATGGGTTCCTGCTTACAATCTTGTCTCAATTAAACAAAAAAGAAACTGCATTTCTGCAGAACATTTCCCTTGCTATATTACAGAGCATGGCACCATTTCACTCACCCCATAGAATGTATGCAGTAATGGATTTTTTTTCTTAGATTCAGAAGCTTACAATTGAAGTAAATGCATTTCTTTTGCGAATTCATCTAGTTGCTTATTGGCTGATATGGGGTTCTGTGGTGGCCATATGATTAAACGGTCACCAAGTTCCATTCATGCAGCGTCTAACAGCTATGTGGGGCAAAGTAATGTGTTTATTACTTTGCCCCAATGCCATTTAGGGCTGTGGTGGCCTTTCTGTCAGTTTGTCTTTCAAGACTGGCACAGTATCCTCTTTTCCCTATGAATTACTATATATAATGTCCAGCCCTACTTCACAAAATATGGAAAAAGTATAACTGTTGGAGTAATATATTATTTTAGTACTGCAATTATTGTATTGCATGTCAGCTTGGAGTTGGATACAAATAATGCCATCTAGTGGCTATCTAGAAATATTGCATGGATATTCTAAAAAAGGCTAACTTACCCCTGAAAGTGTTATGTAATAAAATCAGAGAAGTAGAATACTTTTAGTGAAAATAGATTGATTTGTTGGGATTCTAAATCCGATCTCCTAAAATAAGTCGCCAGGATTGTTTAATTTGGGAGAAGGTTATGAAAGCAAAACTATAAAATTACAAACCAAACTTTTTATTTTTTATAAGTTAGCCCCAACAGTCTGTGGCATGGAGAAAAAAAAATAGCAGCCCAGAAGTGATCAGGAAAGACCCCTCCCACCCACCTCCATCTCTTACAAATGTCCATTTGTTTAATTTGGACTAATTGTACACTAATTAGAACTTGCACTGTAGTAAGGGCTTTCAAGTTGTACAGTCAGATATTGTTACCGTCACTAAGGTGTATTCACAATTTCCTTCAAACACAAACTGCTGCCCATCAAAGGTTTTAATATGACTTTCTCCATAGAGAACACAAGTAGATGCACAGTTCAGGTTGTCCTCGCATTGCCACTGGCCTCCGCTACATGTGCTGGAATGAGAAGAAAGTATCACTGCAAGCGGGTAAATGTTACGACTGACACCACCAATAGCATGACAATCCCATTACACAGAGCATTACAGAAAGGACAACTACTGTTCTCTATGAAAAGAATAAATAAATCAAAAATAAATACACACAAATGTACACTGTAAATGTGTATGTGTTTTGTTTGGACTTTCAAAGAGAGCAATTTATCAGGAATTTATTAATATTTCTTTAAAGAAATGTATAAGTAACTCCTAACCAAAGATATACCTATGGGAAATAAGTAAAACCTTTTTTAATACCATGTCTCCACTTCTAAGCATGTGTGAGCTTGTAAAGAGCTCGCAAGGTTTTAAGAGGAAGCAGGAACCTTTGCAGAAGGGAAAGTCAAACATTCCAATTAAGATATTCCTTTAGGGATGTCCTACAGCTGCAGCATTGGGGTCCGGGTGGTGGAGATACCCTTTTTAATTCTCCTTTTTGTAATGTGCTATGTTAAACAACCAAGCTCTACTTTCTGTTTATTAATTCCTATTTAATCCAAAAAACTCTAAACATATCCTCATTAATATAAGATCGCTTATTTGTAGCTTATTAATACATTCTTACCAGCTTTGGCATTCGCTTTGCATAGTCTCTCCAGTTTTATAGATGCTGCCCCCAAATTCACAAGAACAATCAGTTTGGACCACACAGTTTCCATCAAGGTCTTCATAGGTACCAGTCGGACAAACACATCCAGCCATACATTTGGTTGGCACCTATAATAATACATTGGCATTTATAAAATGGCATCTTGAACAATATATACAGCTTTGATATGCTTGAGATATGGGAGTAGGTTGCCATGTGGGTAAAGGTTAGTTCCTAGAATTAAAAAGTAAGTAATCAAAGTAAACAATGGAAAACTATTTAACATTCCACATTATAATTTATTGCATTGCTGTATACTGGAGAAAAACATTACTCACACAGGTAATACCCGTAGCCAAGAGCTGGCATGTAGGTGCGCAAGCAGCTCCAAACTTATCAGATGTGGTGCCACAGGTCTTCATAACCTTCGGAGCCTGGCAGGTTGCTTTTGGAAAGTAGAGAAGATAGTTTGATAACCTAATTCTCTGACAATATAGATCTAAAGAATTGTAATGAGTTAAACTCTAAGTACCTGCAAAATTACTCCTTGTTCCAAAACAACTTAATGTTCCGGAAGAACAAAAACTAGAAAGACAGAAACAGAAAAAACACAAATTATTGCCCAAACTTTTGCTTTATTGCTTCTGATCATTCATTGCGTTTTTTTGTGCACAAACATAACCAAAGTAGGTAGTTGAATATGTAAAAGGTAAATCATTTTATGCTGAATTTTTGTTCTAGTATACAATTTTTTGAATAGCTAAAAATCAAAAGATGGCCGCTCCATGTGGTAAAGGCCACAGTATAGTGTTACGATCTAATACGTGGGCTGCAATCCTGCGTGTAACAAGAGCAATACAAATGGAGAGGCCGCACTTCCTTTAAAAACATATCTTTATTAAAGGGCATGTCCACCAAAAAACTGGAGACTTGTCAGTTATTTGCCTGCCACCCCAACTGCTATTGTTACCAGTTTATTACATGTATTTGTAACCAGATATTTAATGATAAGTTAGATTCCTCTCTGGGAAATGTATTTGCTTCCTCCCTTAGCTCAATGAGCTTTTTATAAGCTTGAGCAAGTGCAGAGGAATCAGCAGGTGAAACAGCATTTGTTGTCACAGCCTTGATTGATCTCACATCCTTACATATCTGGTTAGTAATGCAGGTAATAAAGTGCAACATATATCACTTGGGGTTGGGGGCAGGTAACTGACAATTGATGAGTTTTTTGTTTTAACTATTTTGGCCAAATGGAAACCATGGGCGTGACAATCTGTCTTATTAAATGAGTATTTAAAGGAAGTGTGGCCCCTCTCTTTGTATTGATTGCTTTGGATGCTTTAATCAGAGACTATGATATTCAGCAGGAGGCTGCTGAATGCTGAAACGCTTACCAAATGTTTCCATCACGTTCCTTTTGTTCATTGTGTTGGAGTATCGTATTCGGATCCAAATAGCAAGGGCAGGAAGTATTACTGACACAGTTATTTTTGTCATCCAGGTAAAACCCTAATGGGCAATTGCAGCCTTCAATTGGGACATCATTGGGATTACATTCCAACTCTGGAATAAAAAGGGATCTGCAAGTCCGACCACAAGCCGTGGTATTATAGCTGTAAGTCTGGTTGCCACTACACTGAATTGCTGGAAGAAAACAAAGAAAAAATGTGATCTCAAAGTGAAATCATTTCGATGTAAAATTTACTGGATCATTTTGTTTAAGAACAGCCCTGCATTAAAAAAAGCACCCCCCCCCCACTAAAAATAAACAAACAAACAAAAAAAACCAAACAGATTAAAAGTAAATCAAGGGACTGCCATCCTTTGATCTTAAAGTTCCAACCTACTTATCAAGTTTGCATTGATGGGGCTATAGCTGTTAGTTGGAAATCATACCTTCTAGGTGCTCTCGCAGCTCTGCCCTTCTGCTGCAGTCTGGCACTGCCCCCTTCATAAGCCGGTGTTTCAACTATTGAGAGGACATTCTCTGAAAGAGGCTTGCCCTCCCATTGGAGGACAATCGGGTAGGATTGACACTTACTACCTTAGTATGGCCTTATGTGCGCTGTAAATATACAAATACCTGGTGGTTTGAATGTTTTTTTTTCTCACTGACATCAGTATTTTTCTGGTTGGACAGTGAAACACTAGATAAACTGGTCAACTGGTAATAAAGTCAATTTATTACAGTTTTGTAATACATTAAAGGTAACTGTCCAGATGTTGCGATAACTTCACAAAGACCATTTCCCATAAAAATAACCAAAATAATTAGAAAAATCCAAGATGGGGAAAATGTATTTCTGACCTTATAAAATGTACTTTTTCCCATGGATAATGTAATTAGCTATGATGTGTTACCCTATTAATGAAACTAGGTTGAAAATTGGTCATACTAAAAAAAAAACTATACTGTATATGTCATAGTTATTACCCTTTTAACAAATTCCCCTGGGTTTCACACTATCTTATGTAACTTTTGGTAAAAAAACAAAACAAAACCTTTTGTTCAATGTTCTAAATTTTGCTTATGAGTTTAACTTTTCTTTGTGTCATTTTGGAAATTGTGCAGTCGGGCCAGGTAAAGTTTTGCGTCTCCTTACTTATTTTCCAGGCACTTACTGCAGTTGGTGCTATCTCTCCAGTTATTCAGGACAAGTCCTTTGGCAGCACAAGCTCGAGCATATGAACCCATAGTAGAACAGATGAAGTTATTGGTCTTTTCATAATTGCAGGCTTCATACACACATCTCTGAAATACAAGAGCAAAATGTAAAAAATAAAAAAAAAGCAAGCATGAATTCCCATGACCTATCTATAAATTTCTCTTTGTTTTCCCACAAATGGAGAAAAGCCATTAAAGGGTATGTCCACCCTTAAACGAAAACTAGTTTACTAGTTTATTACATGACATGCAAGCAGATATTTAATGATAAGTTCTCTTCCGTTCTGGAAAGTTAATTGCCTCCTCCCTCTGCTCAATGAGCTTTTTTTTTTTAAAAAACTTGAGCATGTGCAGAGGAGGTAGCAGGGTAAACAACAGTCAGTCATTGGCTGTGATGTCAGCAGTCAGCCTTGATTGACTTCATGTAGGGAGGATGTTTGTGACAGGTAACTGGCAAATCACATTTTTTTATAAGGGTGCACATTATAAAAAGTAATCAGGTCCGTACATCAGCTAAGTTGCTCTATGGGTGGAATGTAACAGTGATTCTGTATTCAGGGATCCTTTTACCTTATAATATGGTTCTGCATTTACAAATCCATGGCAAGCTGCAAACGGCGTTCCACTGTTAACCAACAAGGAGCAGTGAGTTTCCGCATAGTTTTCTACAACAAAAAGAAACATTTTAATTTGTCTAAACTTGTTATCTTGGTGACTCCCACAAACAAGCCAATGGTAAACAGGGAAAGGAACAGCTTTATCTTGTGTTTGACTTTATTATAATGTCCAAAAGAACAGATGGCCGCACTCACTATTTTTAATAGTCATGGAGCATGGGATATTATCCATAACTTCTGCTGGATCACATAGTGACTGTGCCCTCCATGAGTCTGCAAAGTCTGTCTCTTTTCCTTCTATAACACTAGAGCTGGAAAGAAAGTCGTCCATTGTCTCGCCATTAAAATTTCCACACAGACCTAGTTTAAATAGGATAAAAATGCTATTAATTCCATTGATATGAAAAGAAAAACATTTGATGTATGCAGCAGCTTATCTAACCTAACCTGGGCCATCTGATTGAGATAAACCATGTAACATTTTATTCAATATGTTCCAACAAGTTTTTTGTTAAAAATGGTGCTAATATTGCCCCAACCAATCAGATGTTAGCGTTCAAATGTTAAATAATATCTGATTGGTAGGGACAAAATTAGCAACATTTTAAACAACTTTTATTGAGTCTCTCTGAAAGTGCATTTAAATACTAAATGATTTTATGTTTTGTGATACGGTGCCTTTACTGCAATTGTGCAATCGCGCTTCTGTACAGTATTTCATGATAGTGTCTGTATTTAATAATGACGGTATAAAATCCGTACTGAAAATGGATAATATTTTACAACTGCGTGGGAGAGACCATATGAACTATGTTGTAGTATTTTATGACACTGCTGTAACATAATGTCAACATAATGTAAATAAAATACCCATAATGATTGTTTACAATGGCGGGTTAACTGTATATTCAGGTCACATCATAAAATAAAAATATATCACAAGCAGCATCAAACATTCAGTTAAACGTAGGCTCATTTGAATAAACTCTTTTGCCTTCAATCTTTGGGTTTAACATACCTCCCAACTTTTCAGGCAGTGAAACTGGACTGGGGTGGAGCCTACTTATGCCGTAAATGGCTCTGTCTCAGGAATGCCCCACCACACCTCCAAATGTTATGGCCACAACTCCAGAATGCCTGCATTACTGGGACTCCGGGGCAGCCCTTCAAATCGACATTTGAATGACATTATGGAACCATATTTACTCACTTTACAATACTGATAGAGCAAGTTCATACACCAAAAAGAGGCGGAAACAGAGATAATATATTACTTAGAAGGGAGGTCCATTGGATTTATAAACTTAATGCCCTTCAATCAAAAGGCCTTAATACATGTTTGGGATTAAAATGTTTTTTAACTGATAAATGAGCGCTATAATTATCCTCTTTTTTATCTCTGTACCTAGTCCTTATGCATGAAATATAGAGTTTATTAATGAATAAACATGTAGACAGTTGAGTTTTTAAATTAAAGAATTTTTATTAATAGCACATAATAGCACTTTATTTAGAGCACTTTTTACAAAAAAACATATTAACGGTATGTACTTTATATTTATGCACTTTATTACCATATTATAGGTATGCACTGCATGTTTATGAAGTATGACAGACCAATATTTATGCACTTTATTATTATTATGATATGTGAGAGACCAATATTTTAGCACTTTATAAATATATATATTATAAATTGATTGTGCACTGATAACATATGTTACACTGATTATTCATTCGTTTTATATAGTGTATACTTACCTGATACAATGTTTTAGGTGTTAATTGATTGTTGTTCATATTTAATAACACTAGGGGTCAGATGTCATTGATTGTTACTCCACACTATTTAAAGGCACTGTGTAACACTTTATACTGTCTGAAGAAGGTATCTAAGAGGTACCGAAACGTCACGTGTGTAATAAACACATTTGTGTGAAAAGACCATTGTGCGCAGTATACTTTGCTTATGTATGAGAAACCACTGGCAGTGGTGACCCAGCGGCACCCGGCATCAAACTACTTACCTTGAAAGGAAGGAGTGCAGGAGACACCAACAAGGATTACACTTTACAATACTGGAATACTTTGTTGTGATTCTCACTTTATTGATAAATGATTAAATGATTATTAAGAGGCAAACACAGTTTGTGACACAACAGCTGTACCTTTTGTTGTACCAAAATAGCTTCTCTCCAGTTTAATGCGGACATTAAAAACAGGTGAAATCTCAACAACGATCTCCAGGCCGAATGTTGTGAGCAGTTTGATGTGTGTAGAGGAATCTTTGATTACCGTAATCCCGTCTGCTATTGGGTTAAAACAATGACTTTTCAGCATGGAAAGTAATAGGAAGCTCTAGAATTTTTTTAAAAAAATGCAAAAAACACTTACCAGCAACATATGGTAATGTTCTCATGGATTGATCCACAATAATCTCTTCTTCCTTGGATATTGTTATAGATTCCTAAAATTCACATTGAATTGTAAAGAATAATGAATTCCTCTGCCTTATTGTACACCAGGCTTTTCGATACAACACTTAAAAACAGGCACAGTGTGAACAAGCTCGTACAATGTTAGCGTTCTCTCCAAAGAGGTGAAATGTAAAAGGCCTTTTGGGACAGAAGTTTCTCTCTAAGCTGTGCACTGCAGGAATGTGAAACCCCACAGGTAGTATCTATCTATAGTTTTATAGGCAACCCCGCACTATAGTATATATCTGCACACATAGCCAATGTAAAATTAGAGGGGAAACTGGTTGTGGGATAATTCAAAGCCAATGATTCCAGTTTTATAGATATCAATTCATGTCAGTAGATATTATTTTAATTCTGTTTTTCCACAACTATACACAGCTTTAAGACTAGGAGCATTTACTGTACTGCACTGTACTGCACTGTTCTATACTGCACTGCAATGTACTGCTCTATACTGTACTGCACTGCTCTATACTGCACGGCACTGCACTGTACTGTACTGCACTGTACCTTATAAATACAAAATACTTTTAGGTGAACCTCATCCAGACTTACCGAAAAGGCAAAAATGATGTTTTCTAGACAGGTTTCTGTTTTCGTCACACCGCACTTCACAAATGATCCCACAATTATCCAGTTTTTTGCCAAATCTTGACCCTAGTTTAAGAGAGGGAGTATTTTATACTGTAATGTACATATTGCTGTATGTCACCTTACACTCCCCTTACCTGTGTAAAAACACTTAAGCTGGGTACAGTTTTACAGATTCTGTCTCTCATCTGGTAAAGGTTGGTACTGTGTGTACCCAGCTATACCCAGAACTCGTAATATCCGTGTATTACACATGATTCCTTATACTGAAAAACCTATAAACCCTGATTTGTAGAACATTTACCACCTGATGGATTGAGTACAGATGTTAGTGGCAGGAGTTTCAATCAGAAAGAATGACAAATTAGGCCAATGGGATCTTTATCCCTCTATATATTCTTTATATGGCACTTGGATGATGATCTTCAATTTTTTAGTCAATATTATTCTTTCTACTTTTAGGTTTTATGGCATTGATTACCAGCTGACTTACCGTGACAAGAACGTAGGCACAGTTTCCGTGGAAACGGTACATATTTGCGTCAAATGTTGTAACAAAAGACCCTCCTTCTATTGCACATGTCCCAGGGCAAGGGGTGCTTGTGCAATGCCACTGTCCCATACTGCACTCGCTGTATGTTTTTGAAAAAAAAAAAAAAAATTGTTAATCAGTTACATGTTCTGATGTTTATTTGATTGGATACTATAAATCAAGAAACATCAAGGAAAGTGAAGTTTACCAGTAGTATAAAATTAAAGAGCAATTATACTGCCACTGTCCCAAACAGTTTTTCCCATCAAAATTTATATAACCAGGGAGGTTCTCCTACCTCCCTTTCTGCATTGTAACCGGCGCATTAAATTGTCAAAGGGACAATCAGCTCGCAAGCTAACAGTTCTCCTGCATGCATAAAGAGGGAGGTGGGCAGACTTTAGGACAACAGGAAAGCCGTCAGCCCTCATACAACATCTCACCAGAATCGGAGTACTGTCTCCCACCTCCCAGGGAAATTCCCCTTTTTAAAGGAAAAGGTATTTTCTTATGCACTGTAGAACGCCTATTGCAAGCATAAAACTGAAAACGAGAATCTACTTAAAGGTCTTGCCCATAAGTATGAATTTTAGTTCGTTTCTGCAGTAAGTTCAACATCATTGGAGTCCTTAACGAAAATTATTGTTGGCTGCAGAAATACTTGTTTAACTAGATATGTCACAATAGACCCAATAGATACATTAGGGAATTCTACAGATAACAGATTATTGCAAAATCATTATATAATCGGCCACAGGAATCTAAAGTAGACAAAATGACAAATTACATATTTAACATCTTGGGAGAGTTATTTGTTCAAAATGTGTTCAAGCTGCTGAGCCAATAACGTATTAGATAGTTTGTTGCCATCCTATTGTACAAGATAATGACCCATATAACACCAAAACGTATTTTTAATTGCTTAGTGCGTGCTTACCAAACACTACAATCTGTTTTTATTTTGTCTCCTGGATTGTACAGATTTCCATTGGCAGCGCATGGACACTGATGGATAGGAACACAGGTGAAATTTTTAGATAGATCATCGAGGACCGTACCTACAAGTAGAGAATAAAATGTTTACTCGTTACTTGAACTGATCTTTAAATAATCACAAGACGTGATCAGGCCTGTCTTCCATTGTAGATGGGGTTCTATTGTCTGTACACTGTCAGAAGGCTGATTGCAGGCTCCTTTTTAAATTGTGCCCTATTAGAACCCATAGAGGAACCCCTTCACTGTAAGAAACACATTGCTTTAGCAATTTTGCAAATAGCAACTGTGGATCCAGAATTATTGATATGGAGATTTGTTAAAGGACAAGTACAATGTAAAAATGTCCTTTTTTTAAAAAATGAAAAGTACTGGGGGCAGGGAGGTAGGTAGTTTTCATATGCCAGGTTAATTCCCTGGGGTTTTCTGTGTTAAATATAATGCTGAAGCACTGGAAAACTCTGGCAGGAGTTTTCTTGTTTTTTTGGTGGCGCTCCTCACATAATCAATATCGGGATGTAGGAATTGCTAATCCTACCTTCCTGTCTCAGATACTTTCCATTTTAACTGTTTTTATAAAAACATTATATGCACCAAATTTCTCCTTTAAAGGGTAATTTCATTGCAAATACATATACTTTTAAGAAAAACCTGCCCATTCAGTATTTTGTCTGTAAATAAATAAATGTTTCTGAAATACTGATTTCTTGTTTGCAAGACCCCTAATAGAGATCGTTATGGTTTTGCCTTTGACCCAGCATCTGGGTTGATTCAGTTGCTCAGTAGAGATCTGAGCATGTTTGACCCATCCAACAGCCAATCAGTAGAAATTACTGTTAGGAACATTCCAAGGAAGTGTGCATCCTGGGAAGATGAAGGATCGTTAGAACCTGAAATGGCAGCTCACTTACAGTATATCAACAGCAGGGAATATATAATAGGTATAAATTCAACCAATTTTTTGATGGAGGAGAATATGTAGGATAAAATTGAATCAGAATTTTTCCAAATTTCTTATATCATTTTTGATATTCCGATAGACATTTTTGACAGAAATTTTAAATTTTCCAATAGAAGTTTTGAATAGAATTTTCAATGAAAAGTTCACTGGATCTGCAGATTTCTGAAAACCGGCAGTTCGGAATCTAAATCAGGTTAATTTTGAAACTGGAATACTCTAAATAATTGAAAAGGTCTTTGCCTAGTTCAAAGTTGAAAGGATACTGGATGCAAACTGCTTACCTGGTGGACAAAAACATCCATATACACAGGGGGAAGTGCATTGATATAGAGGATTGGAACAGGTAGGACTGCACGGAGCTGCACATTCCTTATATATCTGGTTAGATGGACATGCATCCAGAGCTGAGGAACAAGGAGAAAGCAGTTAAGATTTTGGGTACTGGTTTTGAAAAATCATTTTGAAATGTGACACTCTAGAATCTAGCAACTGACATCAGCTATGACTTAAAAACATATTAAATGCTTTTGTGGCATTTAAAGAACATAAATCACAATGATATCTAAAATACTTTCCATTCAAATGTCATTGCTTAGTAACGTAAACAATAGAATACCAACATCCAACCTGATGAAGGGGACTTAGGACTCCCGAAAGCTTGCTATTTTTATTGTGTAGTTAGCCAATAAAAGGTATCACAACTCTACTTTTATTCTATTACTATCTGGCTTACATGGAACAAACCTCAACTATTGCCTTAACCTAAACAAATGTTCTTTCTTTTAGTATGACGGTTTGGTCACCAGAAGGCACTGTTTCCCCAGATGATTTTTATAAATATATAAATATGGCAAACCATCATAAATAAATAAGCAAACAAGTCATAATTTAATGAATTCATTTGGGCAACCTTTTAAATAAGTTGTATGTCCTCCTTATACAGAAATAAAACCCTCCTTTAACCAATTACATTATGTAAACAGTTATAGCATAAAGACAGGGTAACAACCCAGCAATCTCTTTTCACATTTCAAATCATTTGCAAACTTAAATTAAATGTTTTTACCCAATCTTACCTTTCTAGGTGATCTGGTTTAAGAGATAAATGCAGATAAAAGCTAAGTATGGCAACCCCTACCTCCATATCTCTAGCCCTTTCAAATGGCAGTCGGAAGGTGAGACTGACATCTGGTATTGAAAAGTAATCATTGAGATAGGCTTTACAAATCTTTTTAAAATAAACATGTACTTTCCCTGCACATATCTTCTGGACCAGAAAATCTTTAATTGTATAACAGAAAGGAGCAAGTATTCCTACCTCCTGTTCTACTTTTATTTAAAGTAAGTAGCTTTAGAAGCTTTGCATTACTTGCAGCTTTCAATCCCCATGGCTGAGTTTACAGGAAAGTATTGTAACAAATATTATTATAATCAGGTATTGTCATTTCCTTGCCTTACTCCCGACCAATATTTTTCATAGCAAGAGAGACTGAAAGCAGCAAGCACTGCACAACTTCTAAAGTTAATTAGTTTTAAATAAAAACAGAACACGAGGAAGGAAGCTCCTAATATAAAATTAAGTTCATTAGGGTGGGATGGGACCTGTTTCCAGCTACATGTGAGAGAATGAGCCATTTTGGACAAATCAGGTGTTACCATGTAAATCTGTCTTCTTTAAAAAAGACACTAGTTGTAGGGGCCTAGACACACCAAGTTTATTAGTAGTAGGTGCAGCTCTCCAGGATCCTCTACCTTGGGTGTGTGATTCACGAATAAAAGCATTAGACATATATATGTGGTGTTCATCTCCCTATCACTTTTGGACCTTCTTTATAAAAGACCTACAGAGACTGTGGGTATAGACTGATTTACCTTAGGTTACTGTGGTTGCCCTTTGGAAAAGATCCAGGTGCAAGCAACTAGCAGGATATTGTGAAATATAACATTCTAATAGCCAGATAATACTGCAAACAAAGTGTTTGTTTGAGTAGAAAGTCGTATTTAGGTAAAAGACACAGTATATAAATCCCAGTTGACACATCACTTATCAACAACAAAGGCAGTGCACCACTAACAATGCACCTTAGTTTGCATTTACCACGGTACTTTATTTCAATGTCAACGTCATGGCGTTCTGCTTATTGCAACCGTGGCAGATTCATAATTAAACTAAGGTAGGAAATTGAAAGGCAGACATTGTTTCCCCTTTTGTATCCTTGTATTGTTATGTCTGTGCAGCTGTAGGGTGAAAATGGTCATCAAGCAAATCAAAAACAAATTGTCATTGTTCTTCGAATTTTTGGAATGTATCTCCTCCTAGCTAGAGACCCAATTTCTATTCAGACATGTGGGACATATTAGAGAAGTGTGCTACCCTCTAGTTAGGAATCTGTGGAAATGTTCCTGCGTTATTGGCAAATATCTGGACATTTTTTGCCCATTCCCTTTAAGTGGACATGCGATTAATGCCCAGCTGCCACTCTCTTGATAAAATGCACCCGAGAGACAATCAAACATGCTTCTTGATTAGATACACCTGATTGGAGGGCATTTTAGACAGACTGTGTCTGACACACAAACACACACACTTCTTTTTTTAAAACTCACAGCACATGTAGGACAGAAAGTTATTTTTGTGTTAGTCCAATATATATAGTAAAAAATAAGTACTGTGATACTTTTTCTAAGGACATACAGTGGTATGTGCAGGGGAGCCCTCCCCCCCTCCTCCCTTCCTCTATGGCTGCCCTTCCATCTTCCTTAAAAAACTTTTAATATCTTGTAGGCCATCCATGTCCACCCCCAAATGCAAGTTACATTTCCAAAAAAAAGAATCTGAGACATACTTACAGCCGCATCTGTGATTGGCTGGTCCCTGTTAGCAAGTTCCAACAAACAGGGAGCCGGGGGAAGACAGCTTTAGGAGCGAAGGGCTGTAATATGTCTCTGATTCTTTTTTTTAGAAATTAACTAGTTGATTGGGGTGGCCTACAAGATATTAAACGTTTTTATTTTGAGGTGGACATACCCTTTAAGCCTTGGGTTAAAATTTAGTTTGGGGGGTGAATATGCCCTTTAAGAAAGCTTAGCGCTTTTTGGAAAGCAAGGCACCTTGCCATCTAAAAAGTGGCCTTTCAATCCAAATTTATATTTTATACTTAAACTTTCACTTTCTAGTTAATTTTATCTGAAAACTTCTGTCTAAAAGATTCTCAGGGTTATTCAATAAAAGTTCTTATCCTTTAAAATGGTGCTAATTTTGCCCGATCAGATGTTAGCTTACAAATGTTAAATAAGATCTGATTGGTTGGGGCAAAATTAGCACTATTTTAAATGATAAGAACTTTTATTGAATCTCCCTTTATGTCTCTTGTTATTTAGATAGACTTACTGAACAATTTCCTATTTTCTCACTTATTAATTGAACACTTACGGCACAGTTGGCTGCTCCTCCAGTTATTGATGGGTTGGTTGTACATGGCACATCTCATGGAGTATTGTGAAAGGGTTGCACAGGCACAACTACCATTCCCGGGATTGGCACAGTTTTGCATGTCCAGCATACAACGGTTTAGGAAAGAAGTTTTAGATATCTCACAGGAAGCAGACACACCATTCAGAAGATCAGAACATTGACTTTGCTATAACAGAAAACAGATATTTAGATCTGATACATTTTGTCTTGACTTTGTGTGAACAATAATACCCCAAATGATTAAGGATTGTTAAACAACTAAATATAATATATTCCTACCCCATAATGGTAAAAGTGTTCATTTCTTTTAAAGAAATAGATATGTATTTTTTAATCTAAGGCCATACCAGAAATGTGCATTGATTTAAGTGATAGGCTAATTAGAAAGCATGAAAGCTATTTTACAGCAGGGATGTGTGGTTAGTTAAACCTCGAACTTGGTTTCTGTGTGGAACTACTGTTTTTGGACCAGAATTTTCAATTGTTGAAACTGCTGCTGAAATTTTAACTTGAAACTGCAGATTTCAACCATCAAGAATTTTCACATTTTTGACATAGAATTTTTGCAGTTAAAACTCTTTGTTCCACAAAACTGTATACAGAATGGAACCCTATTTTTTAGCACTGTAACTGGGTATATATAGTGTGCCGACCTGTTCATCTAATCTTTCAATATACAGTGATGTGAAAAACTATTTGCCCCCTTCCTGATTTCTTATTCTTTTGCATGTTTGTCACACTTAAATGTTTCTGCTCATCAAAAACCGTTAACTATTAGTCAAAGATAACATAATTGAACACAAAATGCAGTTTTAAATGATGGTTTTTATTATTTAGTGAGAAAAAAAACTCCAAATCTACATGGCCCTGTGTGAAAAAGAAATTGCCCCCTGAACCTAATAACTGGTTGGGCCACCCTTAGCAGCAATAACTGCAATCAAGCATTTGCGATAACTTGCAACGAGTCTTTTACAGCGCTCTGAAGGAATTTTGACCCACACATCTTTGCAGAATTGTTGTAATTCGGCTTTATTTGAGGGTTTTCTAGCATGAACCGCCTTGTTAAGGTCATGCCACAACATCTCAATAGGATTCAGGTCAGGACTTTGACTAGGCCACTCCAAAGTCTTCATTTTGTATTTCTTCAGCCATTCAGAGGTGGATTTGCTGGTGTGTTTTGGGTCATTGTCCTGCTGCAGCACCCAAGATCGCTTCAGCTTGAGTTGACGAACAGATGGCCGGACATTTTTCCTTCAGGATTTTTTGGTAGACAGTAGAATTCATGGTTCCATCTATCACAGCAAGCCTTCCAGGTCCTGAAGCAGCAAAACAACCCCAGACCATCACACTACCACCACCATATTTTACTGTTGGTATGATGTCCTTTTGCTGAAATGCTGTATTACTTCTACGCCAGATGTAACGGGACACGCACCTACCAAAAAGTTCAACTTTTGTCTCGTCGGTCCACAAGGTATTTTCCCAAAAGTCTTGGCAATCATTGAGATGTTTTTTAGCAAAATTGAGACGAGCCTTAATGTTCTTTTTGCTTAAAAGTGGTTTGCGCCTTGGAAATCTGCCATGCAGGCCGTTTTTGCCCAGTCTCTGAAGCGATCTTGGGTGCTGCAGCAGGTCAATGACCCAAAACACACCAGCAAATCCACCTCTGAATGGCTGAAGAAAAACAAAATGAAGACTTTGGAGTGGCCTAGTCAAAGTCCTGACCTGAATCCTATTGAGATGTTGTGGCATGACCTTAAAAAGGCGGTTCATGCTAGAAAACCCTCAAATAAAGCTGAATTACAACAATTCTGCATAGATGAGTGGGTCAAAATTCCTCCAGAGCGCTGTAAAAGACTCGTCGCAAGTTATCCCAAACGCTTGATTGCAGTTATTGCTGCTAAGGGTGGCCCAACCAGTTATTAGGTTCAGGGGGCAATTTCTTTTTCACACAGGGCCATGTAGGTTTGGAGTTTTTTTTCTCACTAAATAATAAAAACCATCATTTAAAACTGCATTTTGTGTTCAATTATGTTATCTTTGACTAATAGTTAACGGTTTTTGATGAGCAGAAACATTTAAGTGTGACAAACATGCAAAAGAATAAGAAATCAGGAAGGGGGCAAATAGTTTTTCACATCACTGTATTCTATTTAATTTTCTAGACACAATTACTACCTAGTTAATGGATGAAAATGACTTCAATGCCCCCAGCTATAATACTGACATAAAAAACAAGGAATATCAGCCATGCTGCACTTTTGTTTCTCATGACAGATCTACCAAGCAATAATCACGTGCTAGATCTGTCAGGAAAAAATAAAAACCAGGCAGCAGTTTATTGTGTATACATAGCCTAATCCTTTCATTATATAGATTCTTTCACTTTATGAACATGATGAACTATTGGTTATTCTGTCGCATGGCCAACCCCTAGGAACCCCTATTCCATTTATATTTCTTGGCCGGGGATCTAGGAGATTTATGGACTGTATCTCTTTGCTGTAGCCAACCAAAATGTTGGAGCAAAGTGAGTTTTAATTAGATCATTTATCAGTTTTGTTTCATAGTGTGAATATGATAATTAAAAAGAGCTGCAATCCCAAGATTAATTCTTTGTGAATCTCTCCATTGTTGTGTCATAGATCACTATGCTCTGCAAGTGACTGCTCTCTGGCTCCTCCCTCCCAGTCAGAAACACTGCCTCTCCTCCCATTCCTTCTTTCATGTTAATGAAGAGGAGGGAAGGCTGGGTGAGAGGCCAGCGAGCTAACAGCTATTATACTGTTGACTCTTTAAAAAAAAAAAATGCACATATTCCTGAGATATTTTTATACACTGCGGTATAATATACACTTCCTCTGTAATTTCTCCAAGACAAGTCTTCGGCCACTAAATATTTGGAAAATCAGTTATTATACACTACGTTTATGTATCTTACTACAGAGCAAAATGTTACTGTCAATATGCAGTATATTATTAAGCTGCCAGAACAGCACAATTTTGATGTCCAAACTAGATTGAATGGTTGAGATTTTGGTAAACAGATTTGGGTCAAAACTCAAGTACATCCCTACTTTACAGTTAAAATATTTGAAAGCCTCAACGTACCTAAACCACTAACTGGCCATTGGTGTCTTTCTTACACCAGACACAGTAGAATTGCTTTCTTACACCAGACACTGTGTCTGCTTTCACCAGACACAGTAGAATACCGGAAGAGGAGCAGCATCCAAAACATCCTCCAACACACATCACCGGCAAAAGGGCAAATCCTGCCTCTACCGACGGGATTGGCCCTTTATCGGTAGTGTATGTACTGCTGTTCCGAGTGTTCCCCAAGGCTGGAGAACATTCACAGTTGGTCGTTTCCCTGTACTAAACTATAAAGAGCCAGCCACCACTGAATGAAATGTGCACTCCCTATTCTTTACACAGGGAGACAGAATCTTAAAGATACTAAGTCTTTACTTTGTGAACCCACCTTAAGTTAAAACATTTTACCAATAGTTGTTTAGGTCCCCATTCACAAGGGGAATAACCAAAACCAAGTAAGTCTTTATTTCTAGTACAGTAACTTGAAAGAATTGATGAATATCAGCCATGTATGTGGCACAAAAGCTATAGGCCCTGGTAACAACAAATTAACTATGTTGGTATCAGGACATATCAAGCCAGTCAGAACATTTCCATTGGATCTTTAGCGACTCCAGGGATGTAAATTAGAGGCCACAAGCCCCACAGCAAAACATGGCAATCTGGCTGCATTGGTATTAAGCCAATGGGTGATCATTAAAGTTCAGTGTAATACATACATAGTCAATGCTGGGAGAAGTATCGGCAGGCGGTGGAGGAGAGCATATTTCATTAGGGTCATCAATTTGCTGAAAACGAGCAAACTGGTAGGGCATCACAGGTTTCCCTGAAAAACACAAACATAGACCATTAATCGCTGGTCCAGTTCCTTAATATATCAATGTTCTACTGTACAACTTTATACTGGCTCTGACTGCCAAACCTTCTGCATTGTACAATGTGTAATTCAATATTTATTTGGCTTCTTTTTACATTCACTCCAGAATTAATAAGTGTGGGAATTGAAAATACTAGTAAGTCAAATTAGTCAGCACAATATGAGACTTCCCATGTCCAAGCAAATAGCACATTCACTTCAATAAAGTGTAGATAGCACGTAGATAGCACGTAGATAGCACATAGTTAGCACATAGATAGCTACTGTATCCACAAATCAAAATAAAGCTTTACTTAAAACAAACAATCTAATTTTATATAATGTGTTACAGGGCTAGTATTATAATTAAAGTAAACTTATGTAGATGCTGTGCATAAGGATTAGTTTTGCGTAACAAGTTTCATTCAGTCAGTCTGGTCTTACTACGGTTCCTACCTAGTCCAGAACCTAGCCAATGGGAATAGTTGCTCTGGCAAACTGCAGCTTCTAATATTGTCAGGCCCTGGACCCATTGAGAGAGAGAGAGATAGCAGGTGTTCTAGGGGCCATATTTATAAATGCCGTGTGTTAGTACGTGCACGATCAACCGAAGGTTCGTTAATTACCGAACGTTCATTAATTAGCAAATGGTCGGTCATAGATTACCACACGGTAGTGAACTACCGTAATGGTATTCTATGGTGACCGTAAATCTACAATTTTGTTATCGTAGATTTAAGATTGTATCAGTTATTTACGATCGAATCGTAAATTGATGATAACAATAGTAAATTAACGATGGGTTTAACAATCGTTTTACCGATTGTTAAAGGAGCGGTATTACTAAAAAGAAGTATCGTGCCTATAAAAATATGGCCCTAAGTGAGGACATAGTGGTTTAGGTCCTCACCCTGGTAACTTTTATTAGTAGGGTGGTTTGTAACAGTCTATATCCATAGACTTGCGGGATGATGTCATCTTGAGCAATATCCATAGACTTGAGGGATGATGTCATCTTGAGCAGCTTAAAGGGTTCTTCATTTAGGGGCAGTATGGTTGTGGAATGCTCTACCTGAAAACGTGTTCATCTTGGAAAGACAGAATATCCATGGTTAAAACTGGTGACTGTATAATGTGTGGGCATCTGTGATAGGATGGGTCCCTGTTAAGTTTGGGTACTGGAGGCATGCACCAATTGGATGGAGTAGTCTACTATTTGTTAGATTAAGGGGTTTCACAGAGGGGTTGAAATTGATGGAATGTCCCAAATGAACTATGTATCTACAGTATGTAATGTACATTTCTTTGTTTGAAAAACCATGTGAAACCTTGCAACACATTACAGAATGGAAAAAGCCTACCATCCACTAACAAGTCGTCATTGGAAATCCCATTAAAGTTCCCACACAGTCCACAAGTTCTATTCATAAATCTCTGATCAGCTTCCACCTGTTTAATGGATTATATGGAATAAATAAATGATCATATTCACACAGATAAAACCATAACAATCATAGGACATTTCCATGGGATTACACATCAATGATGTAGTTCAACATTCTATCTATCTGATTGTCTGTCTGTCTGTCTGTCTGTTGTGGTAGAATTGGCTAAGAGGCATGTGCCATAATCCTATCTCTAAAGGGCTACACAGTGTCGTCTGTGATTGGTGTCTTGCCTATACCAACAGGAGTTCCCCCTCCCAATTGTGAGAAGTTCCAGGAATGCAAAATGCAGAGCAATTCATAAAGGGTCAATAATTGTTGATGAAATCTTGTTCACATGCATATTACCCTTTTGCCGCATATCGCCATACATTGCGGCAAAAACTGCTTGATTGTATATATATTACAGCGAAAAGTGTTTTTTAGTGTTAAGTCAAGCCTCAAAAAATCTGGTGGTGGCAATAATTCGTTAGTGGGCACCTTTCTAGCCATGCAATATGTTCTATTATAATGTACTGGAAGGTGTCAGAACATCACTATTCCCCATGGTAGGCTTCCCAATACAAATAAGTGTCCAGGGGATGCTTATTTTGTATTTCCCTTTTCGCTATTATACAATAAAATTGATTGAGGGTCTTAATTCCACATGCACAGAATTGTAGAATTGTCCCCATAGTTTTTTAGCTTCTATAGACCCTCCTGCTATGTTACCTCATTATCAGTTATAGCTTTTGGTCTGGTATTTTATAAATACAGAGTTAACAATGCAAATCGCCACTGCAAAGTATAGTAATAACATAAAATATTGCTCCTTTATAAATATACCCCACAGTGGCATAATTAGGAATTACTGCCCCCCCCCAACAAACTATGATGGGGCCCCTATCCATGCTTCATCTACAGTGTTTTTCTGGGAAGAGGCTGTATCTGTCAGGAAAAATAAGAAGATGCTCCCCTGCAGTTGCATGGTCTGCTCCCCTGGTAGTTACGTCCCCTAAATGCACACAAAATATTTTTGCTGTAGATCTGACTTGAATTGTTTCCTTACTCACCATGAGATTGCCATCTGTGCTCCACGTCACTATGAGCTCAAAATCCATTTGTTTAGCGTGCAGCCTGGTCAATGCTCCTGTTTCTGCTATTTCTACCCCATTTGTAGTGTAGGGCAAAGAAACTGTCCTAATAGGAAATAAAACATTGGTAGGGGGTCACAAAAAGACATTGATACAAGGATATTTGATCTATGGCTGTTTTGAATTAAAATGATTGGTTGGATGTTGTCATAGCTAATTAGTTGGAAAGGCTGGGTAACATTAAGTTAATTTATTAACAATAAGTTTATCTAGAACCTGTAAAAATTGCTTTGCACTAAAATTCATAGATGGCAGATATTGATTAATGGATACTTACAGAGCTAAGCAAATAAGTGAAAATGTTTATTTGTATTCTAATTGCTAAGTATTATATGTGGAGAGGTAAAGTTAATTGTTTGCACAAGACAACGAACAAATAATCCTTATGAAAGAGGATACCCCTGGATTATTTCCATGTTTCCATGGCAGCACTTTAGTGAATGCCACACTAAAGGGCTGCCATTCTGTTGAATATTACATTGTTTTTACTATTTTTGCTCTTAATTGTGGTCTGAATTGTTATTCAGTCTGGGATGGGGCCTGTTTATGGGATCACATAGTTTTATGCTTTTTATCACATACATGTGATTTTATAAGACAACAATAAATTTTATTTAATTCTGAAACTTACAAATAACAATACACTGTTCACTCTTATAAGCTGATGCAATAAAAGGTGCAAAAGTGTTAATGCTACAATTCTGCAGTGACCAATCAGATGTTATCTAACTGCAGTGATCCAATAAAATGCTAACATGTGATTGGTAGCTGCAAAGTAATAGCACGAGCAAATATGTTGCACCTCTTATTGTATTAGCCTCTTAGTTTATATTTCCAACTATTGACACAGATGAAGACAGACATTTTAGGAAACAAAAACTCACCTCCCCATTACTGATACTGTGCTCCCTTGGACAATTATGTGAATCTGTCCTATCTGAATGATTATTCGGGTTATGGATGTGCCTCCTGCCCTCTTTACCTGGATGTTGAATTCTGGGCTGTTGCTGTTGCAGACAGTAGCAAGCACATAATTGCATATCCCTGGGAGCTCATAGAAATAATTGTCAAAGGTGAAGAAGTGATTGTCTCCCCAAGTGGAACAAATTCCATTGCTGGGACCTGCAAGGAAATGAGGATAGCGAGGATAGCAGGGAAACAAAGCCTATTACAAGGTTACATTATTATGTTCAACATAAACATCAATAGAACATTTCCTGTTCTCTTGTTCATGTAAGAGCCATGAAATGTGCCTGTCCTTTTACTCTGCAGCAACCAATCAATAGTTGGCCTTTTACTGGTCTACTGCAGTTAGATAACATCTGATTGGCTTCTACGGATTATTAGCACAGGAACATTTGTATTCATTTAATGGAAAAGGATGTGGAGGTTGTAGGATGGAGTCCTTGATAAAGAACTCTCAGATGGATTTACTGAATGGCGGCGCACTTTGTTTAGGAGTTAGAGTCGTGCTAACCGTTCCAATACGCCAGCACATCCATGCAATAGCTGGGATCCCTTTTGGGTTCCCTACTGTTGTAAAACATATATTAAATCCGCGGTGGGAGATTTATCTGGAGAAATAGGGACTCTGGGTAAATCTCGCCCTCTGTGTTGTGCTGACATGCACAATAAAGCCCTTTTGCAGACCATCTTGGAACCTCCACATTATTTTCCATTATTTTGCATACATGGTGCTGGGGTACAGCCTATCAGTTTTCCAGGTATATAATTCATGGCTGTAATTTCCCCATCCTGTTCTTCATATTACCAATTGCCCAATGATGTGCTATTTTTCAGGAAGGTGGTCTTTTGTGTCATTGTTCCCGAGTACTATATTCAGCAGATCTAAAGCTAGCCACACACAGGCCTGTATTACAAACGGTCATTGCCTTCTGGAGATCATGGATGGTTTCTTCTGTTGGGTTGATGGTCAGGTGGATCGGATTTCAGTAGATATCTGAACAAGCAATGTAAATATTTTGTGCTGCTTGATGAAGTACAAGGTATGTGGCCGTTGATCCCTCTGCCCAGGTGGCCTATGTCTAAAAATGGCCCTGCCTCTGCCCATGTATCTGCCATTCATTTTCCAACTTGCTTGATCACCGTTCAGGCTTGCAATCGATAAATTGCCTGAAATTGATTGGGAGTTCATTGATTTTTTTGGTAGTTTGATAAAAAAAAATCTAATATTAATGGCCAGCCCAAGTCTTTCTTGTTTAAAATGCCCTCCCTTTTACAAAAATTTAAAGGGCAACTGTGCTGCCGAAGCAAACCCCTCTTTCCTGTTAGTATTCATGGTGAGGCTCTTAACTGCTTAGTTCTCACCCCTGGGTTTGCCCTAGAGTCCCCACACCATGCCTTCAAAATCTGACTTTTAGCGCTGGTTAAGCCCTGTCCTCTCTCATGTCCTTTGACTATTACTGGACTGGCCCATCAGGAAATGATGCTTCAAGCAGAGCGCACCTTTCCATTTACTCAACATGGGATTGTGAGAGGGGGCTTGGCAAGACCGGCACTACGAGATAGATTTTACATGGTGTGGGGCATCTAAATTGTAGAGTGAAATGTGAACTATGTTTACCATTGTGAAATAATACAGACATTTACAGGGAGATTCAATAAAGGTTCTTATTGTTAAAAATGGCGCTAATTTTGCCCCAAACAATAAGATTATTTAACTTTAATTGAATAACCCTGTTAGTTTCTTAGGCTGGGTATACACCATGAGATATTTCCGTCCGACCAACCAATAGTGACGTGTATCGGTCAGTTGGTCGGTAATATCTGATAGATAATGTGCGGAGGCCACAACCACGCTCGGATGGGACCGTCTGGATCGGACAAACGGGCGATTGGGCCAGGTGGTAAGTCATGGGCTTCCCAATAGGATTGCATGATTGGTGGTGCGAACTGTAGGCCACGACCCCTATTACCACGTCCGACCAACATTTGTCCCAGTCGAACACACTTGGTCCGGACAAAAACTTACCTGGTGTGTACCCAGCCTTAATTAAAGACCTGTTCATCACTGTGGGATTCAAAAACAATCATTCCAGTCTAGAGATTTAATATAAAATGTACAAGTCTTCTTGGAGAGTGTGTACATTACAATATAATACATAAGTGTGATATTTTACAATGGGATCTGCAGTGGTATATATCCTTATAAAAATCACTCAGCTATATCACTAAGTGACTCATTTCTTATATTTCTTATATCCCACTACTCCGCCCATTCCAGTGTTCAAGCCTAAACAATAAATCAGCGTTTTTTGCAGTGTTTAACTTCACTAACAGAACCTGCTGGAGCTGCTTCCTGTCACTTCATAACCAATGTCTCTCTCCTCTTCCACAAATATTTGTTTAACCGCATAGATGCTGGGCTGGGATGTTCCTTTCTAATGGGTTTACGTTACAGAATGTAGCTTGGGTTTAAGGTGGAAATAGGGACAAGGCTCGAATTTAAAATGCAAATGGCGTGAAGGAATCAGATACTTATGTATTATAATAAATAATGCGTCCCTTCACATTATAATATAAGGACATTACAGCACCCGGAGTTCCCTGTCCTGTATATGGTCAGGAAACTCTTCGGTGGCGTAATATCCTTATATTACACTGTAAGGGGCGCATTATTCCTTATATATTAGAATGTAGGAAACACTACTGTGAAGCCATTTCAGATACTGCTCTATTCTGGCCAATGACAGGAGATACTTACAAGTTGAAAAATTGTCTGCTGCTACGTTGAAACTTTGAACAATGTACGGTGAAAGATAAGACATTGCACATACAGAAGGAATTAAAAGACTCTCGGTCTGTAGTTTTATATTAATGCTACGTTACCATTTCTTAATGCTATTCCAATATGTCAGCCACGGTATATAATACATAATTGTTATGTTTCATGTCTACGGTTAAAGCCACACTTCAACGCACCGAAGCACACGCATAGTCCCGTGCGATTGCATGTGAGATTCCAGTTTGTGCATGCGATTTCGCTATATTCCATATTGGAAATGCATTCGTTTGCGCAAAAAAATGGTGATTACAAAACTTTTTAATGCCCTACAGCCTTAAAAAGTTTTTTTTTTTAAGGGACAGGAACATGCACAATCATTGTGAAATAATACACAGGCTTATGTCATGTATCTGTTGTATTCAATTACATCAACTCGACTTGAAATGATGATTTTTATTTTCCCCCACTTTATCTTTGTATGATTTGTAATGAAAACTTACTGTAAGACAATTCTTCACTTGCTAGATTTTGGGTGTCTGGAAAGAATAAGAAAAGTCATTTTTAGAATATCACATTATGTTACAATATCACATTATGTTACAATATCACATTATTATGTTACAATATCACATTATGTTACAATATCACATTATTATGTTACAATATCGCATTATTTTACAATATCACATTATTTTGTTACAATATCACATTATTATGTATTGCTGTAATAGATACATTTTCAGGGGGAACACTACCAGCGATTTTTGTGAAAAAATTTGGGTGGTTTTGGGGAGGAGTCTGTGTGCTTCAGGGGTGGAGCTTAGTCAGCGGACCGGTCAGAGCCTGCAGTGCTATTAGTGCTGCAGGTTGGTCACCCCTGAAGGTAAGGGGTTGCATTCTGGAAGTGTTTACTTTACCTTGATGACCTTAGCTAAGGCTGGCTAGGAGGGCTAGTTTCAGTTTTGCAATTCATCTGAAATGTTATGTCTTTGTACTAAGACATGTACTGGGATATAAGTTTATTGAGTGATTCTGAATGGGCAGCCCTTAGCTCAGATAGCTCTCAGTTTAGTTCTCAGTATTTGGCTGTCAGTATCGAACATGAAAAAAATTGCCAGCAAAAGTTTGGTTTGCTATCCCAACTAAATACTCAACAGGAGATCTGAGTAACAGCGCTATTGATGTATTGGAATATCTGGTTTCATTATTTCACCACAAATAATCTCCAGTAATAAAGCATAGGGAGATGATTTCAAACCAGTCTAAAGAGCAACATGGTAATCAAAGGGATATCAGAAACACATGCAGCAAAGCTGAGTCTGAATAATTGCAGTGTAAGATTGCTGTTATATATACATTTATTGATAAAAGCCTTTATATTCTTCAGAAAACTGGTGTGCGGCTCAAATTTGTCTTACTATAGAGGGTGTTGGGACATTGGGCATCCCTTTAAGAGATTCACACCCGTTCCTTCAAAGGAACAGGACTAATCCTATTATTTTTGAGACCAAGCATGCTAAGTAATGAGAAGGGGAATTTCCCACCATGCAGTTCACTTACTGTCACCATTACAGCTACAGCAAAACTGCACACAGCAGAGAAGTTTATAATAACACTTGTGTTAGGCTGACTGGCTTTCAGTTATTTCATTCATATTTACAATGAACAAAAAGCATACAATGGCTGTGACACATTGGCCCAGCTAACTCATTAACTTGACTGTGTGGCCTGCAGCCTTTATTAATCCGCCAGTCTCCTTCTTAACTCATCTTCTTGTTTAGCTGCAGTTTGGACTCTTCCCCTCCTAACCTTGGAGGGATCTGGAGACTCAAACACACCTTCCAAATGGCACCTAATGGACGCCAAGTGGACAAGGCAGTGTTTGTCAAAGCCATGACACAGTGCTTACTCTACACTTTAATGTATGTTTTTATGATTGTGGAGGAAACGGCAAACACATGGAGAACATACTAACTCCATGCAGACGTGTCCATGAGTGGTCTAGAAGGACCTCAGGACCTCAGTGGTGCAAGGCATCAGTGCCAATGTGCTGCCAACATCTATTACAGTTAAAAAAAAAAAAATATATATATATATAAATCTCCCAGGCACACTGGGTAGAACAACAAACAATCTTTATTGATTCAACGTATCCCTATCAGGTATTTATGATGATGACGGCCTGGGCGCCGTTGAAACGTTGAATCAATAAAGATTGTTTGTTGTTCTACCCAGTGTGCCCGAGAGATTTCTATATATTGCTGAAGTATACGGTGTGGAATATGGAACTACACATCCTGGTGGCACCTGGATTATAAATGTATATTTGGTATATGGATGAGTGCAGGAATCTCTCTTTATATATTCTCTTTATATATTATATATATTTATCTATATATCTATGTATCTATATATATAAAAAACATTGTATATGCCTAGCTATTTGCATAAATGGGTGGAGCTATGCTATATCATGCACAGTGAATGATTTAGTAAGGCGGAGAAGCCTAAAGTTAGAGGATAATTACAAGGAAAGGATCACCTTTAGGTTTGAAGGCTAGAAATGCTGCACATTACACAGAATTTACTGACCTATAGATGCATTGTTTCATAGTGACAATATATCCATCTGAAGTAATGTCCATAATTTGACTATATGATTTGATGAGCCTTAAAACTATATACCATGGTCAATTCAGTCATTAAATCTCGTTAAACACTTACAGTATTCACAACACGAGACAATTTAATCCACTGCATTTAAAGAAAAATGAAACCCCTTCCCTCTTTTCTATAATATATTACAGCGCTTTCTATATTATATTACTTTGCAAAAGTTTGCAACAGATCTGATATGAATCCCGTTCTCCTGCAGGGTCCCAGTGCCGGGGTCGGTCAACTGATTTTATTAGTATACCTGCCCAATCTTTCTGAACCAATTACACCATGCTCGGCATGTCAAGGTGAGCTTTCCATTGGCTGGCTGGTGACTGGCTGTACCCTGCACCAAAAAGCAGAAGTAGTGGACTGATACTAGAACCCTTCTAAACTGATTGTAATTCTACTGCCCTTATAAGGCCGACAGAAGGACTAGTTTCCTACATGCACCAATTTACTCTCCATTCACAGAGACAAGAGAGCATGGCACTCTGGGCTTTTATCCATATTATATCAATTTGTAAGTGTGGAAGAAGTAGGTTGATCCTTTGATCAATACAAAGAATAAATAATTAGCACCAGGCAATTAGTCTTTGCACAGTAACCACACTAAACCCTTTTAGCTTTCCAGATTCTCATAGAGTGTTAAAGGTTAAATAAACCCTGCACACAATCATGAGCTGTACTGACCCTGAGCAGTGAACTATGCGAATGTTCAGCTTGGGGTTGGGAAAGGCTTATTGGAAACAATTCATTTGATGTATTTGGCTCAAGCAGGTGAATTGTTCCAAGTACTAATTGACCATTATGATATTAAATCGCTATTAACTTATCGGACGTGTCATATCACTCATGGCGCCATTTTCTAGATCATTCATCACTTTGAGATTGTCTGTTTAATATAGAGCCAATGGGTTACGGTAACCCATCTCCTGTGTGTTGTACCGAACTGGACTGGCTAACCAGGAAATCTGAGATCAGGGGCCCACCAGGATGAGTTTAGGGTCCCACCTAACATTTCATATCTCTATTGTCACTCATTTACATATCTATCTTACTATTACTGACTCCTATTTTCTCTGTTTTATGGGGTGAATGGGTTGTGGGCCTATCGGGGGGATTCCCCTGTATCCCAGTGGGCCTGTCTGACAATGCTTGGAATGCCAGCTAAACTATACTAGGGGTTTTTCTTATAGATGAAAATAAAGGGATCTGTACAATCTTCAGCTTCAGTCTGTTCTGCGTACCGACCCCTAAGCTGGCCAGCACACTCTTCCTGCTCATTTTTTTTCACTGCCACCTACAAAGAGAAAGGTTTGTTTAACCATTTAGTTCTCCTTTAAGAAAATGGAAACAGAAAGATGGCAAACTCTGGCTTGTAATATCCAGTGTTACATTTTAATAAGAGACAGACGGGAACAGAACTTTAATCACATTAAAATTTTCTTGATCTAAAGGAGATAAAAACTCAATAATACTCCTTTGGAAATAGAGCACAGAACTCTGATGCCCTAGATTACTGCCTTAACCAAAGGCTCAGTGTTTGAATGAGACCATTGCTTTAGTTTAGATCCTCACAATTTCTCAGTGAAGCTGGTGAAATAAAATTACCCAGCTCCTTCCAACAGTGTTGTACATATGATGATGCTAGCAGAGCAGGATTATCCATTAAGTGAGTGCTGCTTGGGGCCCAATTTGATCTCAATCCATCTCTGGGTGCTAGATGATTGTCCCACAGCTCCATGGTTATCGTCTAAGGTAAGTATCTCTTAAATGAATAATTAACTTGATAATCAGAGATTGTATCATAAAATCTATAGGAAAATTCTTTCCAGAACAGATTCAGATTTGTTAGTACTTTAATGGAAACTGGTAGCCGGATAGTTGTGATAGGAAATCCATTTTGAGGGCCTCGAGATCTTTTTCTTTATTTTTTTGTCATAATCAGCTAAAGAAATAAACCCCAGAGAGGGCACTCAGATCTATAGCCATCAGTACAACTCATTGTAAATGACATGTTCACCCCGCAAATAAAAAACTGTCTTGGCCCCACATCAACACCACCCCCCCCCCCATCAGCTAAACACTTCCACGCAGACGCGGTCAGAGGATCATAAGGTCAGTTAACCAACTTTGCTACATTTAGCTGATGCGCCCCCTCCACCACCCCCACTTTAGCTGTCTACCACTGTTTCCATTTAACTCCAACCCCGTAATAACAACTTTTAGAAAGATTGGCCTCTTTAAAATATGTTGATATATCCTACAGTGTCCTCTGAATTCATTACTGTATGCCTGATATGCTTCTGGATACCTCATGGAAACTAAGCAATTAAGTTACCTGTACTGAGCCTGGGCATGCTCAGAAGGGGCAGCTAGGAGATAAGCATTCAGTCATTGGCTGTGATGTCATCTGTCAAATCCATAACTGACAGTCGCTAACTGTCAGTTATAGAGCCAGGAAGCAGAAACAGAGGAAACAGGACATTGGGCAGGATTTCAGAAAGACTTATTTATATATTTCAGATTTCAAACTATTACAGTTTAGGATTTTGGGGGGTGATTTACCTGTATGTAAGTTTTCATTTGTTACTGTATTAAGATTTCATCTGCATCACATTTTTCTGTCTGTGTGTCACGAAAGAAATTGTTGATGTTGACGTAAAGTTTCAATTTTACCTTTAGGTTCATCCAGTCAATTTCTATGCTATCCTATATCTCTTTCCAGGATGTAAAAAGGTAAATACGCAGTGTAATTACCTATGATATATATCGATCTCTTTTATTAAACTAGAACTGCCTGTCACATAATGACTAATCCTATTCACTTGTTGTCCTAATATTTACTGACATATAATTAGTATGCTGAGCCTAATCCATATATTTAACTAATTTGGCGGTTGGGGTGGACTAGGGTTCCCTGCACTACAGAAAACTTTTAATGGTAGGTGCTCAAGGAAAGGAGGGGGGTCTTCCCTGTGCATGCCAGCAGGGCCGTCTCTAGACTTTTTGGCACCAGAAAAAAATTTCAAAAAGTTGTCCCCCCTCACAGCGCCGCCGGAAGGTTTTATAATTGAAAGTGGGTGATGCTTTGTCCGGAAGTGGGGTGTGGCTTGTCCAGAAGTGGGAGGGGCTTATTACATATGACTGGTAAATAATGCTCACAATGACTGGTTAATGATGCCAACAGTGACTGGTAATAGATGCCCACATCGATTTTTGATCTGCAGGGCTGACAAATATTGATTTTGATCAAATGAATAACCAGTCAGAAGGGATGGTGAGGAGTTGTAGCTGCATTCTGTTGTGCAATGAAAGTTAAGGCTTCCCCTGCTATTTAAAGTGACAGTACCTCCTGAAAATGTTTGTTTTTTACAAACAGCATTTTTGAGCCCTTCTGGAATCTGGGATCAAAACTGCTACCTCCCTACAGAGTGCTGCTCTGTAATGTGCTTCACCATGTCTCATTAGAGAGGTGGCCCTGCATGCCAGAAACCTCTCAGAGGACAGAGAGGAAGCAGGGACAGGCACAGCAGGAGAACTATTTGGAGCAGAGGAGTAAGGTAAGGATTTTCTAACACTAGGCAGTGGGGCCAGTAGTGGGTTAAATTTTAGTTTTGGAGGTGGACATGCCCTTTAACAATAATTGGTAAATAAAGTCCAATATGAACCATGCAACAAGCTTGTTGGCTCAAACATTCTGACTCAATAAGCTGTTCTGTGTCTACAACATATTTTCCTATTTGCCCACATAATGACATAGATAATGACCCCCCCACACACAATTTATAAAACCCCTAAATATGCTAAATAACAATATAGGTTTGTCAAACAACATATAACATTATCTAAGTATTTGTCCCCCAAGTGGCGCTTTATAAATAAACTATACATACATATTCAAGGTATCTCAGACTCAATTCTCCTTTCTTTTAATTCCCTTAAAGCATCCATTACCATGACTATTAATAATGCTGTTTTATAAAGGAAATATACAGCAAGTCTACAGAATAATAACTTTAGATGAACTGAATAGTAGTATAGGGGTATAACAAGAAATAACGCCTTTCCCCCCTCTTTATCTACAGTGACTGGCTTGGAGGAAGATTAAGAATTTGCCCCTTTACATGCTGCTTCCCTGGTAGTTACACCTCTGAAGTCCTGCAGAATCTTCAATAACTTATTAAACTGAGTTAAATTCTATGTACAGTAAGCTATGCACCCACGTTAGATAATTGCCAGCCAAAGCATCAGAACATGTGTGGAGGCTCCCCTCTACATTATTGATCCATATTGATGGATCTTTAAATAGTGTTAGGCCGGGTACACACCATAAGATATTTCTGGATGGAAATATCTTATGGTGTGGGGCTGCAACCATAACGGACGAACGGGCGATCGGGCCTGTTGGTAAATCATGGCCAATTGTGCGGTTCCCTATGGGAATGGGAATGCTTGGTCTAGACAAAAACTCTGTTGGTGTGTACCCAGCCTTAGGCACCACAAGGAGTCTCGAATTCGATTCCCCTCTCTATCGAACACAGCAAACTGCTCGGATACTCTCAAGCAGCCTGTCTGTAGAGGAACAGAATCTAAAGTTTGCTGAAAGAATTGACTAACGATCGGTCTAACAATCTTTATTTAACATGGGTACCTATTCTTACAGGGTTATTCAATAAAAATTCTTATCATTTAAAACGGTGCTAATTTTGCCCCAACCAATCAGATGTAAGCTTTCAAATATTAAATAAGTTCTTATTGGTTGGGGCAAAATTAGCACCATTTTAAAAGATAAGAACTTTTATTGAATAACCCTGTTAATGTTCTAATGAATGTATTAGACATAAGGCAACAAACTATACAAATGCAACCGGGAAAGTCTCACTGATTTCAAACCGATTGCATTTAAACTGCATTACTACTGACTCAGCCTTCCTGCATTAGTTTTTATAGGGTATCTCCTCCGGTAAAATAATTTTTTTGCCATTCAGTTTTATTGAAGAACAGAAGGTAAATTAATAAAAATTATCTTACCAGTGGAAAGATCCTTTGATGATATCATACAGGCCTTACATATTTTTCTGCTTGTTTTACATAACATTGCAAAAAAAAAAAAAAAAAAACCCAATTTCACTATTACAAATCTACATTTCATGGGATATCAGGTACCAGGTCGATTTTTGAAGTAGCAATCGATATATTTCATGTTACTCAACCTCTAACCATCACTTTTGTAAATTACAATGTAAAAACATTAGTAGGGAGATGTAATAAAAGTTCTTATTGTTAAAAATGGTGCTAATTTTGCCCCAACCAATCAGATGTTAGCTAGCTTTCAAATTGTACATATCTGATTGGTTGGGGCAAAATTAGCACCATTTTAATGATAAGAACTTTTATTACATCTTTCTGTAGGTATCTAATACTTGGCAGACCCAGAGCATTAGACCCAGAGCATCACAAGTAACTCAACTGCAGTCTTTATTATGGGGAACAAAACATACATGAAAAAATAACATATTTAATAATAAACCCAGAAGATGGTAAATAAGGTTTATTTATACTGCAGTTTTTTTATTAAAATAAAAGCTAATTTTGTTTATTGAAGGACACTTGCTGTTGGAAGTATCTATATAGACTAAGGATTCACTAACCCACAGGAGTTTGTTTTACCACCAGTTTACGAAACAGACCAGAGTTTCTATAGTCAAAATCCAGTTTTGTGATGTTGTGTAATTTAAACCAGAATGTTAAAAAATATTCATTTTCGGAGAGTAGGGGGTGTCCATATTGCATTTTGTAGAGTGATTTCATAGTTCACTTAATGTCGCTAGTTTAACAGTTTTAGCTATTCCTGTCCAAGGTCCTGGTCATCTACCTGATTGGTTGTCTAACTTGAATCTTCTGACAGAGCAACACCCAGTGCACCAATCAAAAAGTTTAAGCAGCAACAAAAAAAAAATAATTAAAAATGCAGTGAAAACTATAATCAAATTGTAATAATCACTAAACAAAAATAAAAAATTCTGCTGGTAACGACGAGTTTGACCCTTTATCGGTAATGTGTATTAAGCAAATAAACCTGCACACATTTTAGCATCATCTAGTCCAGATGTAAAGATAGACCAGTGCACCAATCAAAAAGGTGTAGTCATGTATTGCTGTCATGTGATGCTTTCACACCAATATTATCAATCATATAAACACAGTACTAATCCCAGTTTTGATGATTTTAAATTCGTCACTAATTAAATATCTGAAAAAATTAAGAAAAATAGAAAAAAACCAAACAACAAAAAAAAAAAACCACACAACACAATTAGGAATATTCTTACGCATATATTCTAAGTATATTGTAATAATATATTTCAAATTTTACGCTACATCTAGTTGACATACTTTGTATTGAATGGTCAATGAGTTAACTAAATCTGCAGAACATTTATTAATATTTTGCAATTACATTTTTACATTTTTCCAATTGATTAGCCAATTCAAAAAGAAATAACTAAAATGCAACACCCAATTTTTGTTTTATCTCACAATTCTCCAAAACTCAAATGATGATCTGTTAAACCTCATGTTCTTTAGGTTTTAGAAGCCATTGGTATTTTTGAGGTGTAAGGTAAGTGGTTATTCTATTGTAAATATGGTTGGATTTAACAAGTGTTTATATATAAGTTAGCTACATACCTGTGTTGCCCAGCAATATGCTGAAGCAAAGAAGAAAAGATAAAAGCATAGTAGAATCCGCAACACCACCCTTCTATCCAGTGGTATATGATCTGTGGACCAAGTACAAATAAATGTCTGGCAGTTCTGCTGCTGCCCCTGGATAGTGTAGAAAACTCCCATGCCAACCTCACATTTTATAAATGGGTTATGGGCACCTCCCTTTCGAGTCTTGGTCCTTCCATTCTAATCTAACAGGATCTGTTCCTTATCAGCATTCATCCTTGATAAAAAATGCCAAATAAGTTTACTTTTTTTCAGATGCATTATTCTCTTATTTGAGTTTCTTTACTTAAACAAGGATGCAAGTTGTGATAATACTAATGTGTGTGCACTTGGGCTCTTATTTACCGACTAATTGGAAAGATCAACTCATTTCTATAATGCAAAAGGATGAATCAGAAATTTACCTACGTCTGTTCCGAAAAAAACCCACTCTAGTGTTCCAAACTCCGACATTGATTTAAGGACTAGAAAGACAATGACGTCTTAGAAAGTGATCCCTTGTCTTTAAGAAGCTATTATCCCACATAAACATTATGAAAGGATGGTGTAGTTATACTAAACTCCACGACACAAGTCCCTCTATGTGTGAAAAATGAGATATGTAGGTAGTGGGTTCTAGTGGAATGGACAATATTGGACTTTGGTATGAAAAAAAACACAAATTAAAAGACAACTACCTAAAAAGTCTAGAAATTTTACCAAGAAACGTAATTTAAGCATAAAGAAAAGGGTTAAACTATCAGGATTCTGTTAAGTAATAACAATAATTGATGTTAAAATATTAAATTCCTTAAATCTTAGTTGAAACATGAACAGCCCATACAAACCTGCAAATTGTCATCGTCAAAATCAAAGTATTTCCAAGAGGTCAGGCCTGAAGACAGCGATCACTATTATATCAGAGGGACTGAGAACCAGGGTTTCCCCAATGATTGATAGAAAAGTCTGTTAATATAAATCACACATTTAGAATCTACAGAACATAATTTTAACTGCATAGGAATTTCCTATAGAATGTCTTGTATATGACGAAATATCACGTTTTTATAGCTCTGAGAATGTCGCCTACTCCTCAGAAACACTGCTAATTAGATTTCCTTAAGACAAGATTCACTTCAAATCTTAAAAAAACTTGATTCGAAATATTCACAGTAGAGGGTTTAATCTCTTCTGGAGGTCTCTCTTGACATCAAATACTCAATCTACCATAGTTAGCCTTGAGGAAGTTGTCAGCATTTTCGAAGCAGATCATAATAATAAAAAATATAAATATAAATCGGTTCTCTGAGACTATCCTGCATTGTTCTATGGAGTAAGTAAGTACTAATTTAATTGTTTAAGACAACCTATCAAAAATGACTTTTCATACATTTCTCCTGAGAAGGAAAATGTAATGCCAGCATTAGATAGCATTAGATAGAAGTTCATATACAAATGGATTTGTTTAGTCTATGGATTACCGAAGGGCAGAAATATTTTATTTACCGCACCACTGAATTATAAATGGGTTCTTTATATTACAACTGACCTTCACAGATTCATGCAAGTAGGTAGAAGAATGGCTGACTTGGCTGACCCTGGAGACCAATGAGGCCTGAAGAGAATGTAAAAACAAATTAAACTTATTGAAAAAACCCTTTAAAACAAAAAGCTGTAACTAACCTATGCACCTATATTGGTGAGTTACTTAAGAGAAAAGTGCAAATCTGCAAATCAGAACAGTTCCACAGTCATAATAAAATGACGGTAGTAGGGCCCGCCACAAGCCCAAGCCTGCCAAGATCTCCTAAGCCGCGACCAGCTGTTTAGCTATTTTTAAACAGCTGATCGTGCGTATGCAGGAAACGTACGCACAATCAGCTGTTCTGGTTCAATTCCGAGTTCGGTCTTTTAAATAGCTGATTGCGCATATGTTTCCTGCATATGCGCGACCAGCTGTTTAAAAATAGCTTAACGGCTGGTCGTGGCTTAGGAGATCTTGACAAGCTTGTCGGGAAAAGGGGGTCAGGGTACGCCTCTGCCTATAAATCATTTTATATAATAGGAAGCCTCATTGTATGGGGTTTATTGCATACGATAGAAATGTTAATTGCAAGTCTATAAACTGCATGCCACACTGTACTGGATCATGGAGACAGCACATAATTAGTCTAGGCAGCATCTCAGGCATTCATAAACATTAACAGGGTTATTCAATAAAAGTTCTTTAAAATGGTGTTAATTTTGCCCCAACCAATCAGATGTTAGCATTCAAATGTTAAATAAGATCTGATTGGTTGGGGTTAAATTAGCACCATTTTAAACGATAAGAACTTTTATTGAATCTCCCTGTAAGTATTTGCTTCAAATATCTGTTGTATTCAATTAGATCAACTAGACTTGAAATGTAGTTCTTGAAGACGTTTCGCTAGTCATCCGACTGGCTCTCTCAATTCAGAATGACTTGTACAAGAATCTGTGGCAATTATGTACCCTGGAAGATCCCAATTAGCATATCACAGCCAGGTGTTAAGGGTGTGATAGGTAGTGGCTAAGAGGTGTTATAGGAACGCCAAGAGTAAGGTGTTAAAACAGCATTGTACATGGCAGACAGTTGGTGTCGAACCCCCCCACCTCTATTTAGGCTTGGTTTCTTTATTTTCACATAAATGGCCTCCTTAACACCTCTCTTGAACCAGTCACGATCCTTCGCCAGTATGTTAACATTACAATCTTCAAAGGTATGTCCTTTATCCTTAAGATGCAGATACATGGCTGAGTCCTGACCCGAGGAATTGGCTCTACTGTGCTGGGCCATACGTTGATGCAGTTGCTGTTTGGTCTCCCCCACATACAAATCAGAGCATTCTTCACTGCACTGCACTGCATATATGATGTCGCTTTTCTTGTGTTTAGGTATTGGGTCTTTCGGATGTACCAATTGCTGCCTCAGTGTGTTGTTCGGTTTAAAGCAGACAGGGATACGATGTTTTTTGAAAATTCTTCTTAATTTCTCGGAGACCCCTGCTACATATGGGATGACCATGTTCTTCCTCCTGTCTTGCTTTTCCCCTTCACTGTTCGTATTCGTGTTCTTTTCTTTCCTTCTACTTCTTTTGACAAAGGCCCAGTCTGGATATCCACAAGTTTTAAGGGCTCCTCTGAGATGTTTCATTTCTTTAGCCTTCGCCTCTGTGCTAGTGGGGATGTTCTCGGCTCTGTGTTGCAGGGTTCTGATGCCACCCAGCTTGTGATCTAAAGGGTGGTGGGAGTCAAACATCAAATACTGATCTGTGTGTGTTGGTTTTCTGTAAACCTCTACTTCCAGTTTACCATTTTCCTTAACTTCTACCAAGCAGTCCAAGAAAGCCAGTTTGTTGTTTTGTACCTCTTCCTTTGTGAATTTAATGTTTTGGTCCACCGCATTAATGTGTTCTGTGAAAGCTTGTACTTCCTTCTGGTGGATTTTAACCCAGGTGTCATCAACATATCTGAACCAGTGGCTGGGTGCTATGCCCTTAAAGGTATTAAGCGCCTGTGTTTCTACCTCCTCCATGTAAAGGTTGGCCACAATAGGTGAAACTGGAGATCCCATAGCACATCCATGTTTTTGCTTATAGAACTTATCCCTGTATTTGAAATAGGTGGTATTCAGGCACAAGTCCAACAAGGAACACACCTGTTCTGGGTTGAGATCAGTTCTGCTGGTAAGAGTGCTGTCTTGGCCCAGCCGTTTTCTCACCATGTCAACAGCCTCCTTGGTGGGTATACAAGTGAAGAGAGATGTCACATCATAGGACACCATAGTTTCTTCTACACCGAGTACTATATCTTCAATCTTGTTGGTGAAATCCTGAGAGTTCTGGATGTGATGCTTAGAACTTCCCACCAAAGGTCCTAAGATGTTAGCTAGATATTTTGCCACCTTGTATGTTACAGAGTTGATGACCTATAGTCAGCAGCATCAGTAGGTTCACATGATACAATACAATAATTCAGCCCGACTAACCTTTCAGTGTTTCGGTCGGTCGAGACAAATTATTGTATGGTGGCTTTTTTGGAGCCTTGATCAACTGCCGACCCTTCGTTTGACCGATTGGGGCGGAGTGGACAGAAAAATCACAACCGATCATGCGGTCCTCTATGGTCATGCCTAACTGTCGGACACGGCTGCTTTTGCCTCGACCGACAGTCCTTCCTCCTGGCCGACCGGTCGAAAGACTTGAATGGTCGGTCAGGAGGAAGGATTGTATAGTGTGTACCAGCCTTAAAAAGCCTTAGAATTTACACTGGGGTGAATGCCTGGGGCTAAACATGCTCATTAAGACTTAAAGGGACTAAAGGCACTATACTGAAAAAATTTAACACATGTAAGTAGCACTCTGATTTGCATGTGTTGCTGCATGCCTTCAATCCAGCACACATTTTGTTTAGGAGCAGTATCCCCCCTCCCTCTTTTAACCACTCCCACTTCCATCCGATCTGACTTTTTCCCCCACAAACCAACTGTCAAGCCTGCACACAGCATACAGCATTCCAACTGTCAAAACTCTGTCACCATTCCAGCTACAGTAAAACTACTCACAGAAGAATAGTTTTTGAGAGCAAAGAACTTGATTGACAGCTGAAATATAAGAAGTTTTGAAAATGATACAGTGGTGGTTGGGAAGAATTTTAGTTTCCAGTTATGGTCAATTTAAAATAACCTATTTTTCGGTATAGCTGCCCTTTAATGCTCGGGAAAACAGGAAGGGCTTGGGGGGAAAATTGACAGTTGAGAAGGGGAGCCTATTAATGCAGGCAGAGACTGGTCACATGACTACAAGCTGGTCACATGGCTGGAAGTGTTCAAGCAGGAAAAAATATTGATAAACCTTTCCAGCAATAACTTCTCACAAATTTTATCTAGAGAGGTTTTTATTTGGAGGTACGGTGGAAGGCTTCTTATTTGGAACAATGGGAGACCACAGTTGCCCTTTAAGGTAGAGCTGAGGGGAGGTGTTGGCAAAGATCTGAACATCTTGAAAATGTTCAATTATAATGTTACGCAAAACCACAAAGTTTTACTTTTTACTCAAGTCAAGGCAAGCAACATAGAAGTTCCCCCTTTGCATGGACAAAAAGAATGGGACATGGGAAAAAGTAAGGTGTGTACAATTTAAACTAAACTCTTACATGTCTATTTGATGTTTTAAGGGAAAACAAAATGACGTTTTAAGGGAACACAAGCACAGGTTTACCCTGAGTCATAGACCAGGCATATTGCTCTTTATGTATATATATTATTTGCACAAAATGTTTCATATTTCATGCTTTCCATTCAATATAATGGGTACTTGTTATCTCTGTTTGCTCTCTCATATTTTACTATTCATTTAAAAACAAAGCTTTCCCTACATGGTATATAAGCAACCGGCACCATGCATTTGTATCAGTGCACAGGATACACTGGGAATAACGTCAAGCATTGAACTGCATTGTTTGTCTATTTCTGTTTCTGACACCCTATTCTTAGATTTCAGTTTTAAAATAGAATCAAATCACCCATAATGGTTCGGAAAATAGATTAATAAAGGACATGTATACAGGGAAATTTGTTTTTTAAAATTGTTCATTACTGGAAACTATAATTTTTACCAACTATCACTGCACTATTTATTTGTTGATCTGTCCCCTATTTCTTTAGATATCCAATCTGAAACATCTTACATTTCAGCTGTCAATCAAGCTCCTTAGTATTATAAACTGTTCTGTTATGTAAAGTTTTCCTGTAGCTAGAATGGTGACAGTTGGTATGTGAACTACATGGTGGGAAATTCCCTCTCCAAATGCTGCCTCATAGGGATTACTTGGCATGCTTGCCCTCACAGAGAGTCAGATAATCTAGCAGGGGGCTGGGAGACTGAGGGACTGAGCTTGAGGAAAACAAGTACGATAATACTAGAAGTCATGCAACAACACAAACACATCAGAGTAAGTGCTGCTGACATGTATTCATTTATGGATTGAAATGAGGCAAAGCCATTTTTTCGGTGTACAATTCCTTTAAGACCTTCCTTATTAAATATATACAATTCTAATGACACCCATGGCCTATTAATCAGTCTCAAACAATAGATGCCTTTTTTCGCCTTTTTTTTATTCTATTGTGAGAATGAACATATTGTACTAACTGATCATTACAGTCTACATCAGAGATAAGAAACCAGGAGCCCTCTAGATATTTGAAAACTGCAACTCCCAACATTCCCCTACCAGTACTTTGCAAGGGCATAGGGATGCAGGGAATAGTAAACTACAAACATCTGGAGGATTACTGGTTGCTCATCCCTGTTCAACAATGCGGGCAATAGAAACTTAGGCAGGTACAATGTCAAAAATGTTGCTGGAATTAAACTGCAAAGTCTTATTAACTCCTGCTTTGACTCCCCATAACAATTCAAATAACAGATTACAGCGAAAATAATTGTCAATGTGACAAGATGGAAATACAAACAATTTTATTTTTAATGCCAAATGGACATGTAGTATAATGATAATTTCTAACCAGGAAGTGGAGCATGCAGCAACCCCTAACGGGGGGGGGGGGGGGGGGGGGGGGGGGTGAGGGAAAGGAGGGGGGGGGGGTGGGGGGAGGGGGTAGAGCAATGGGGGGCATGTATATTAAACAGGTGAGGTTGAAATGCTGGGGAAAAGGTGGGAATTATAATGGATAATGTACCCCCTACAGAAAATTATACTGATATTTGAAGACACCTCAGAGTTCCGTGCCCTGTATAAAAGGCACTCGACCCGCGGCCTTGTGCTTTTATATGGCTTATAATTTACAGTAGGGGGGACATTATTCACTATATAATAACTGATATCTTCCTAGGTTGGGTGGGAACATTATGGATTAAAGGGAAGCATTTAAAGGGCATGTTCACGCTTAAAACAAAAAAATTGTCATACGTCCGTTACCTGCCCTAAACCCCAATTAATACATTCAGCACTTCATGCATTACTAACCAGATATTGCAGTCAATTAAGGCTGTGACTGATGGCATCACAACCAATAACTGACTGCTGATTCCCCTGCTGCCTTCTCTGTACATGTTCAAGCTGATAAAAAGCTCTGTGAGCCAAGGGTGGAGGCAGATACCTTTTCCATAACATAAAAAAAACTTTAACATCTAGTTACAAATGTATCTAGTTACAAATGTATGTTATAAACTGGTAAAAATAGCAGTTGGGGTTGTGGGCACATAACTGACAAGTCACCAGTTTTTGTTTTAAGGGTGGACATGCCATTTAAAGACGGCCCCGTTCTTTTTGTAAGCAATCAATGCCAGAAAGTTCATTAATACAAACTGAGCATGGTGGCAATCAAAATTGGTGAAAGTAATTTGGACCAATAGGATGCCGTGTGACTATCTGAGATAGAAACGATTAAAAAGCAGCAAATGCAAGACTAAAGAACAAAGTAGACAAAGCAAACAGAACAGATTTCCCAAGGAGATAAGCAAAGGCATTTGTCACTTTAATAGCCCTGCAAACATATACGTTCTTCACTGTGCCAATAAACATTGATTGATATTTATTGTTACAAAGGTTTGGTAACTTTTCTTATATTTGAAGTGCTATGTTCGCTTGCCATTTTATTGTTGGCTTTTTTGGTTGCTGACATGGTCTCTCATGAAGTTGTGACTATCCATTTGTGATCTTTGTTGCACTGGAACATGGATGGAATTCCCTGCCATAGAAACACCATTGCTTCCTGGCCAGTGATTGACATGATTGTAGTAGAGCAATGAATACCGTATATACTTGAATATAGGTCGACCCGAGTATAAGCCGAGGTACCTATTTTTTCCTGAAAAATGAGTGAAACTGATTGACTCGAGTATAAGCCGAGGGTAGAAATTATGAAAACTACCAGAAACCTGTAAGTAGTAAAAGTGTTCTCAAATGAAATTAGCAATACACACTGCAGCAAAAAAAAAAACTGCAAGATAATGTTTTACCAACACAGCCTCTCTCCCCCCAATAAAGATAGAACAGCCAGACCAGTACTTTTCCATCACATAAAGTAAAAGGAATATAATAATATAAGTAAAAATCTAAATACGGTAGGTTTACATTTTTACAGCAGCAGGGTCCTCTAGCAGACAGACAGGGCTATCCGATTCCTCAAGCACTTCCGATTCCTCAAGCATTTCGGATGCAGGACTGCAGGCACCGCTCAGTCTCCTCTCCACTGAGCTGAAGGAGCATGATGGGCTGTAAGATGCGACGCATGCACGCACGCACGCAACGTTATTAGCGTCATGACGTCCCGCGCGACATTGCGAGTAGTGTCGGCCGCGATGTACCAGTAAATGCTTACTGATGTGAGTAAATTTACTCTGACCCGAGTATATACGGTAATTCAGATGATAATTAATAAAGAGAAATATAACGATTTGCCCTAAATTCGCAATTTACTGTGCAAATCAAATCCAAATAAAAATATGTCAGATAAAGTCATTAATGTTGTGTTTAAAGGGCCATGTCCAAAGAGAGAGGAGTTCATGATAAGATAGGGAGAAGGTAAGTACTGGGTCTTTTTCAAGCCAAATTAATAAATATATCTCAGGCAGGTATTGCTGGATTCACATTGTTCACACATATTCTTTGAGTAAATACATAGAGATGAATTGTTATTCCAACACCGCAAGGAACTGGGGCCATAGTTATAAATAAACGGTATCGTTCCCCATAGAATAACATTTTGGTAGTTTACTACTGTATGGTATTCTACGACGAACAACTGTGGCCATAAATGTACATTATCGATAAAGGGAGTTTCTGGTTATGAGCTGCCGGACACCTAAGCACCAAAATTATTTTTTAAGGGCCACTGGTGGGGTGCGGTGTCCCTGGTTGTGGAGGTGGTGGATGCCACCCTGCTAGTGTGCACCTACGTTTCCTCATTCCCTGCAGTCCTTCGCACTCAGCCTCTCACCCCCGCACAGACCCCCAATGCACGTGCACCCCCGTGTCATGGAACGCAATGTCTGTGTGCCCAAACTCCCCCAAGTATCGCTAACCACCGCCTCCCTGCCCCGTGCGACACCCCCCCTTCTCAGCAGCCCATGCAACCCTCGAATACGTCGATAACCCCCGAATGTGGCATTCACTAACCGGATTCAGCCATAACCCTTGAATATGGCATTCAGTAACCCTTGAATTCGGCCAAAACCCTTGAAAACTCAATGCGGAATCCCGGCAATTGCCCGATCATGGGGAAAGTTACAGGCTCATTTACTCAGAGACGTTATCGCTGCTTTCACAATGCAATATCGTGATTGCAAATGTGTGCTATTATCTGTCGTTAAAATCCAGCGCTAAAACCAGCGCAAACGCGATATTGAATCACAAGCTTTGGATGCGCCATCTCTAGTGAAGAGGAGATAAACAGTGACCTATGGTCTATGGCATTCACCCTGTGATTTTGTTATTGTGGTATTGAGACTGCCTTGCTATGGGAAGGTAAGCAGCACTTGCAGCTTTTTTGAATTAAATAAACATTTTCTTTCAGCTCTAGGGGTTTGAAGAGGAGTGTCTGTGGGTTGGGGCATTCTTGATTGAGAGTTTTCGCCAGTAAAACAGACACAGCACAAACAGCAGCTAACTGCAGGATTGGATGTTATCTGCAAAGCCTGAAACAAACGTGGAATTTTCCTCAGGCAGAGCTGCCATGCCAAGGTCTGTACATGTATGGGTGCTAGTCAGCATTCATTGGTGGATCCTTTATGGTCCTGCCGGATCAACAGACCACCCCAAAATCTGCCCAGAAACGTACTTACCAACCTTTGTTCCCCCAGCCTCTATTGCTACTTCCAGGAACGGAGTAGCAATAGGGGCCGGACCAGAAGCTGTCAGCTATTGAGAGAGCTGATGGAATGAAGATTGATAAATCTGTTTCTGGGCACTTTTTTCAGTTTTAAACTTGGAGGTTAGGGTTAGAGTGGTCCCCTACACTACAGAAAAAGTAGATTTTTTTAAAAAGATAAACTTCACAGATGAGAGATCCAGAGGGTAGGGGTGGGATCCCCCTTTGCATGCCAGAGTCATCCAAGAGGATAGGGATGGAGCAGAAACCTTTTTACACACAGGAAGGCTCCTACTCTTCAGTTTACTGGACTTTGAACAGGACAACCATTTGGAGCAGAGGAGAAAGGTAAGAATTTTTAACACTACACAGTGGGGCCAACAGTGGGGAAAATTTTAGTTTTAGGGGTGGACATGCCCTTTAACAAAACACAAACCATTAGAAAATGCTTATTCATTTTCATGATCTTAAAAAGACAGTGTCACATACCTAGTCATTATCTGACTTGTGGTGAGACAGTGAGCCCCAAGCCAAGGTCAATAAATAAATGCTTCTTTGGAATGAGCTAGAGAAAGTGGTTGGTAAATTGTTAGTTGTAAAATAAAGGGAAACAAGCTGAATAACATCTGGCTATTGGTGACAAATTGTAATACTAAAATCAGGTGCTCAAACCTATCGGTGGAAGAAAAACCTGGAAGGCCATAAAAGTTTTTATCAAAAAAATCTTATGTAAATTGCTTACTTTTTCTTCCACTTCATGCAGTGACTGGTATTCCATAGAAGTGTGTGAATATCTGCTCCGGCAAGTGTGGAGGAATATCGAAAAAATAATTCACAGAGACACCCAACATCTTGCTACCATTTCTTTCTATCTCCCTGTAGCCCTCATGATCTCCTATTGACGTGTTACAAGACATAAACACAGAACATACTAAGGGGCATATCTATAAAGCCGCGGTATAGCTTTTTAGCGATACCGCAACTTTAACGATCGGTATCATAAATTTAGGATCGTTAAACCGATCGGAGATTAGCGATAACGAAATCGTAGATTTACGATCCTGCACAGTATTCTATGATAGAACATTCGTTAATTAACGAACGTTCGGTCGTAAATGTACGATCGCGATTGTACATTTACAACTGTGATCGTAAATTAACTAACCCGTGGTATCGATAAAAAGCTTTATAAATATGGGCTGAGGCATAAAATATTTCTATCATTCAAAAATACATACATATGTGTGGAAAACCAAGCCAACACTTGGCGGGAACCGTTTATACTCCTAGTAAAAACATACAGAAAAAACTATACTCAAACAGTAGATAGGTTACACCATTATACTATGAAAAATACAAAAATGACACAATACAATCACAGTGCTATATGATGTATAAAAAAGCTAACTGTGAAAATTTGTGTCAGTTGATTAATGAATGGAGTAAGTAAACTTACACTTTAGTGAGAATGGTCCGGGTGCATAAGCCCTGGACCCTTCGCTGGTAAATAATCACTCGTTAGTACAGAAATCAGATGGAGTATGGTAATAGACACTCAACTTTTCCGCCTATGATTAAGTGCTTTAATAGCACGAAACGCGTCAGGCTTCATGACTCGTGATTTTAAATTTTGAAAATAAAGATGAATTTTTGATATCATTAACTGAGAAGACATCATGATTTGCTGAACAGTGTGCACGCTCCATCTTCTGTTTTTTTTTTGTTTTTTTTTATAAAATATTTCTACTTCCATTCATGCAAACATGAAGCAGATGCATTTTTAAATTAGACGTCACATTCTCACTGTGCACACGGACACATAAAATACATATTCCAGGACTTCATATTATATTCTCCCACCTTGATTAATTCAATATAAACAGCTGATAAAGCCGCCTGTTAAACATTACTTGCAAGATAAGATAGTTTTCCTTGTTCCTGCTTCTATTTTACATGTGTAAACGAATGTTAAGTAAACAAGACCAATGACTTCCAGAAATCTGCTGGAATCCGTATTATTAAAATAAAACCGACTGTATGAAAATTATATTATCATTTCAAAGAATCTTATTAATTGTATTAATTTTTTTGGTATTCAGATTAAATATAGTTATGTTGATAATGGTACCTGATAATAGTATTTTGTTTTTTTTCCATGGTCCTTTGCTGTTGTAAGGTAAACCCCACTCAAGTCTATGGGGATTGTGCTCAATAACGATTTGGCTTACAGGGTGGTGCTAACAGAATTAGAGGAGCTTGGGAAGAAGAGGAGGGGCAGTGCCAACAATAACATAAATTTATGCAACTAATAACATGTTGAAGGATAAAAATATAGCTATTTAGTTTCTCATTACACGGAGAACCCCCTGAACGTATTAGACATTTATTCTCCTTTAAAATGGGGTGATATAGGAGGCGCAAGAATTTCTAGTGGTGCTTTCTAACCAGGGATACAATCTGCACATTAAAAGGGTGTTTGTCAAATCCTCCTTCCACTTCTAGCCCCTCCTAGTATCCAAGCCTCTGTTTTCAGGCATGCTCACTGTGCATCACCCAGTGACAAAGAGAGAGAGAGAACCTGACCAGTGAGCCACTTTGTATTTCTGGTTCTAAGTGGTTGGGGAATAAAAGTGAAAGGGCCTTATTTACCCAAAGCTGAAATCAATCTGGGTAAATCTTCCTAAACAAATTCAAAATCTATTTTGCGATTATGAGACTCATATCGTGATTTAAATCTTGAACTAAATGTAGCACAAATGCTTGCTAAATCACGAGCACCAGCTGCATGTGTTTTTGTGAAATCTGTCACCATAACAAGGAGAAATAGGCATACACAGCACACAAATATGAATGTAAAAGTGTATATACCCTTTATTAATTAAAGTGTAATACCTTTTATTAAGGCAGTACCTAGGGTAGGGACAGTGATTAAGGGCACAGTCACACTGCATGCGTTTTCTTCAATAGGTATAGGAAAACGCATGCGATTGCGATTAAAAATGCGGAACGCAAATCGCAATTGCAAGCACAATTGCAACGCACGTTTTTTTAAAAATGTTTATAAGTATATACAAACACCTCCATAATGGAAAAATATATGACTAGGACCCCCCTAGTCATTAGCCCCAGTCCACAAACTTATCTGTCCAGTCGGAAAGTGAGTCAAGTTAGCACCATAGGGGTAGCATAGGCACTACTGTGCACAGGTCTGGAGGTTTTTAAATGTTTTTAATGTTTTAAACACTGTCCCGACCCTAGTTACTGCATTAATAGTGGGTTCTCCTTGTTATTGTGATATATTTGCTTATCACACACATGCACATATGCCCACTTGGGTAATGTTTTATATACCCTGTGGCCTGTCTATTGTGCATAAATTTTGCGAAACCTGGGCAGCCTCCACAAAGATTGAGTTAATGTCACTTTAGCCGATATTAAATCAGTTACAACCTTAACTCCAGGAAAAATGCCCATCGATCCACCGTAAATAAAGCTTAAAGTGTTTCTATTTACCAAAGGTGAATCCTCGCTGGAAATTACTTAGAACTGCAAATGATACATTGTTTTACTTTGTAGTTTTATGAGCTAGAAAAAAGTTTAAAAAAATTAGTTTAGACTGAAGTTATTCTTTAAAAATGATGTCCCTCAAGGAGATATGCAGTAGCTCCCTGTAGATATGTTGAGGGTAAAGGATTCTTTAGGGTTCTGCACATATAACATATAACCCTCTGCAACCAAGTTTTTTAATTTATGTTTCCATTCTGTTTGATTTGTAGGTGTTATCTAGTATTATATAATGGCTGTGGCATTTACTGTCAGTTAAAGGGGAACATAGGGCAGCATGTATGTTCTCCCTGTGCTTGTGTGGGTTTCCTCCGGGCACTCTGGTTCCAATATGTGCATCTGTGTCTACGTGAATTTTTGGACATTCTCCCTTCATTTGTATTGGACTCCAATGATGTTTTAAGGAGATTGGAAAACCTTGAAGTGGATGATGACACATGGTTATGTACTGTAGATGTAGAGGAACATGTAGAGGGTCTCTATTCTTCTATACCACACTGTTGGGGTCTTGCGGCAGCCGAATACTTTTTAAAGAGCAGAGGGATCCGGTATACCCCCATATAGATTTTGTGATTCGGCTATTAGATTTTGTGCTGTCTCATAACATCTTTATCTTTAACGGCCAGTATTACAGGCAGTTAAGGGGGACAGTAATGGGGTCTACTTGTGCCCCTACATATGCTGGCCTACATCTAGGGATGTGGGAACATGACACTGTTTACCCTAACATGGAAACTTTGGTGGAAGCCAGGGTTGATCTTTGGATACGATATGTGGACGATGTCCTATGGCACGGTCTAGTGGAAGTCTTGGTAGATTTTTTTGTACAAATTAAATGTGAATGAAAGGAATATAAAACTTACCTGGAATTTTGATAGGGAACTGGTCAACTTCTTGGATCTGGAGATTTTCAAAAAAGACGGTAAGATTGCCACTAGGACATACCACAAGGATACAGCTGTGAATTCTTTGTTAGAGGCTAGTAGCCACCATCCATCAGCATTGACCCAGGGGATACCCATAGAACAATTTTTAAGAATTTAATTAATTGCTCCCTGAGTGCAGACTTTGCCAGGGAGGCGGTAGAACTGACTAAGAGATTTCAACAGAGGGGCTATTTGATCTCTTCTATTAAAAGAGGGTTCTCAAGAGCTAATAAGCAGAAAAGAAATGACATTCTATTTAAGAAAAAGAATGTTAATAGTACAAATGAGATCATCCGCTTTACTACCACATTCAATCCACAATGGAGGGAGGTAGGAGGTATTCTAAATAAGTGGTGGTTTCTTCTAAAAGAAGATCCATAGCTAAATGGTAATTTGGAGGAAAAGTTAGCATGGTTTCCAGGAGAGCCCGTAATATTGGAGATGAATTGCTCCATAGACATTACACTCCGTCCAATACCAACATTTCCCCCTGGCTAGGCAAAAAAACCTTGAAGGGTATGTATAAATGTGGACGGTGCTCTATTTGTAAATATGTACTGGTTGGTAATAGTTTTAAAACTGGATACGAACATTTTCGATACGAACATTCATTAACTGTCAGACTTCACAAGTCGTGTATCAGATTATGTGTAAATGTGGTAAGCATTACATAGGTCAGACTAAAAGAAAATTGGTATTGAGGATTCAGGAACATCTGAGAGCCACCAAAAATGGCGATCTCAGGAACAGCCTGGCTAAACATTACCAAGATATGCATAAAAATGAGGAGATTGATGTAACAATATGTGGTATAGAGAGTATCCCTAGGGAGAAGAGGAGATGTTGTCAAAAGGCTTCTACAACGGGAAGCATTTTGGACTTATAGATTAAAAACACTCATTCCTAATGGGCTCAACAAAGAGCTTTCATATAGTAGCTTTTTGTAGCTTTCTTATTTGATGTACTATCCTCATGTTCTGTGTAATAGAACTTCTTGTTTGCCTTGATTAATAACATTTGCCCGAACTGGGTATTAATAACAATATGTTTTCTTTCTTTAATGTATGAGGTACCATCTTGGGACTTTTTTAGATGATTATGCTTCATATGAAATTTTGCAGTCATGTTTGAACTCAGGTCTATTGTATAGTATAGTATAGTATAGTATTTGAGGTTGAATAAAGACATACGTTCATCCAGTCCAACCCATCTAGCAATATCCTCATTTCCTGCCTAACTGTTGATCCAGAGGAAGGCAAAAAAACCCCACCAAATTTATGAAGGGGGAAAAAATTCCTTCCTGACTCCAAGTGGCAATCGGAAATTTCCCTGGATCAACTCTACTTTATGTATCAATACCAGTAACTTGCAACATTCCTTGTTTGCAGAAACTCATCCAGCTTTTTTTTAAAACTGACCAATGAACCTGCCATAACAACGTCCACTGGAAGACAGTTCCATAGCCTTACCGTTCTCACAGTGAAAAACCCTTTCCGAGCTTGAAGCCTAAACCTTTTTTCTTCAAGTCTTAAGGGATGTCCTCGTGTCCTTTGACATGTTCTCTTGGTGAACAATGCCCCAGATAGTTTATTGTATGGCCCGTTAATGTATTTATACACAGTAATCATATCCCACCACATTGTGATATAATAATATGTAAGTTCATGAATATGAAAAATTGTTCACGATATGCATTATACATAGTCGTATTCACCAAATTGATGTATCATACCTGTAAGATTATATTAATGTGGTTGGGACATTAGGTGATATGAGCTTATGTAGCTTTAAAGGGCATGTCCACCCCCAAAACTAAAATTTAACGCCTTACTGGCCACATTAAGAAGTTTAAAACAAGCCTTACCTTACATTTCTGCTCAAAATGGTTCCCCTGCTGTGTCCTTCCAAAGTCCAGGAAACTGCTGTGTAGAAGCAGTGTGTGACTCATGCTGTGCCTGAGTCTGCCTCAACCTCATCAAGGTTTGAGGCATGCTCAGTGCAACCCTCCCATCCCTCCCGTTTTTCTCTCCCCCCCCTAACATTAAAACCTTTGGGTATGCGGTAGGTCATGCTCCCCCAGCCCCAACTGCATTAATATTATTGCAAAAAAGACCCCCAATCTTTACTTACCTTCCCTCTCTCCTCCACTGTTCAGAACTCCAGGCAGCCGCGACCGTGATTGGCTGCCTCTCAGCCAATCACGGACGCGGCTGCCGGTCCCGCCCCCTGCTTGCAATTCTATGCAAGCAGATGGCCGGAACAGTGCGGCGGAGGAAAGAGGGAAGGTAAGTAAGGATCGGGGGACTTTCTAACAATAATATATGGGGCTGGGGGAACATGCCCTACCTAGAGCTAGCAAGATATTGTCTTGTATAAAGAGAGGAATAGATTCAAGAGAGAAAAATATTATTCTCCCTCTTTACAAGGCACTGGTAAGGCCTCATTTGGAATATGCGGTGCAGTTTTGGAATCCCATATACAAAAGGGACATCTTGGAAATTGAGGCAGTTCAGAGAAGGGCAACTAAATTAATAAGGGGAATGGAGGGGCTTGAATATGCAGGCAGATTAGACAAGTTAGGGCTGTTTTCATTGGAGAAGCGACGTTTGCGTGGGGACATGATAACCTTATACAAATATATTAATGGGCCATACAATGAACTCTTTGGTGCATTGTTTACTAATAGGTCATATCAGAGGACTCGTGGACATCCTTTAAGGTTGGAAGAAAAGAAGTTTCACCTGCAGGTTAGGAAAGGTTTCTTTACAGTGAGAACAGTGAAACTGTGGAACTGTCTTCCAGCAGATGTGGTAATGGCAAGTTCATTGAATTGCTTTAAAAAAGGCCTGGATAAGTTTCTCAAACTAAATAATATTGAAAATTACTGGTATTAATGAATATAGATCTGGTTGATCCAGGGATACTTACCGATTGCCGTTTGGAGTCAGGAAGGAATTTCCCCCCCCTTTTTAGCCGTTTTTTTTTGCCTTCCTCTGGATCAACTGTTAGGAAGGGTTAATAAAAAAAAGAAAAAAAAGAGGGTGGATAGGTTGGACTTGATGGACGTATGTCTTTATTTAGCCTTAATTACTATGTTACTATATCAAAAGTTTTCTAAAGGGGTGGACATGCCCGTTAATGTATATATGAAATAGCCGTTAGTCCCACCCCTTCAAATCTATCCCCCAGAGGGTTAATGCTCCTAAAGTAAGTACAGAGGGTGTAGGAGGAGTCTCTCTCCTTTAAAAGTTTTGTCCATAGTCGACGTCATCATGCCCTGATGAAGCCCCGCCCAGTCGGGGAGAAACACGCGTAGGTGTTGGGCCAAAGTACTGGACCTGTGTTTGCAGCTGCAACATCCGAGGGGGAACAGCCTTACTGGATTCATAAGTGAGGTGGAGGACACTCATCCACGGTCTAAAGGACTATGAATTATCTGGGGGCCACAAGTATAATGCCGCATGTTCTTACCGAGAACGCCCGGAGCGGCACAACAGTGTTCATTTATTCTGCTTTGTGGATTAGATACTCACAGCATGTTTGACTGTATTACCCCCAACGGGGTTTTGTCTTGCATACAACGGTAACCATTAACTATCCACCTAGGTTATGAGCTTCGCCTTGCATGTTACACCCCCAACGGGATGTGTCTTTGGACAGTGGCCTATATCTAAGAGACTCTGTGATACTTACCGATTGCCGTTTGGAGTCAGGAAGGAATTTCCCCCCCCCTTTTTAGCTGTTTTTTTTTTGCCTTCCTCTGGATCAACTGTTAGGAAGGGTTAATAAAAAAAAGAAAAAAAAGAGGGTGGATAGGTTGGACTTGATGGACGTATGTCTTTATTTAGCCTTAATTACTATGTTACTATATCAAAAGTTTTCTAAAGGGGCGGACATGCCCTTTAATGTATATATGAAATAGCCGTTAGCCCCACCCCTTCAAATCTATCCCCCAGAGGGTTAATGCTCCTAAAGTAAGTACAGAGGGTGTAGGAGGAGTCTCTCTCCTTTAAAAGTTTTGTCCATAGTCGACGTCATCATGCCCTGATGAAGCCCCGCCCAGTCGGGGAGAAACACGCATAGGTGTTGGGCCAAAGTACTGGACCTGTGTTTGCAGCTGCAACATCCGAGGGGGAACAGCCTTACTGGATTCATAAGTGAGGTGGAGGACACTCATCCACGGTCTAAAGGACTATGAATTATCTGGGGGACACAAGTATAATGTTCATTTATTCTGCTTTGTGGATTAGATACTCACAGCATGTTTGACTGTATTACCCCCAACGGGGTTTTGTCTTGCATACAACGGTAACCATTAACTATCCACCTAGGTTATGAGCTTCGCCTTGCATGTTACACCCCCAACGGGATGTGTCTTTGGACAGTGGCCTATATCTAAGAGACTCTGTGAACTGGACACTTAGTTTGGGACAGATACAGTGGTCCAGTTGTCCGGTAACATATTAAGAGGCTTGGTATACTGTGTTTATTAGCCACATTACAGTGGTATGCATTCAGGTGCGGTATTTGCCCATCTTTTATCAATGATATCATGTATTTATGGGGCACTTTTCTAATGTTTTCGAGATTAAAAATATAGGGGGGAGGGTAAGGGTTTTGTGGGTTGATGTGTATTTTGCTGATGACTATTAAATGCTTTATTTTCATTATAGAGTGATGCTATTGTCTAGTGAGGCCCCAGGTTCACTGGGTATATATAAATATATTATCCATTAGCACCTTTAACGGGTGCAGTGTGGGTTTCTAATAAGGGTACTTTATTGCTGCGAGTGCTACAAAGGGGGTACTGTATATAGAGGGAAGTCTTTTTCCTCTCCTACAAGTGTTTTAGTTGTTTTTACCTCCTAGCACCGTCCTTAAAGGGACAGTCAGTATATCCCTCCTTTTTTGACATAAGGTTGTATGTGTCAAATAAATGTGCTTAGATTGTAAGCTCTTTGGGGCAGGGCCTGATGTGAATGTATACATGTAATTGTAAAGCGCTACGGAAGATGTTGGCGCTATATAAATCCACAATAATAATAATAACTATACAAATCCTCCAGGGGCATAGCTACCAGGGGTGCAGGGGATGCAACCACACCAGGGCCCTTGGAAAAGAAGGGGCCCCATTTTGTGCTAAGGTTCCAAAACTACCAGTCTGTGTGCCAACTGTTTTACCAGTGGTCTGTATACAAAGCATGTTTACCATTGTCTGTATGCCAAGCATTTAACCAGTGCCTAGCTGTGTGCAGTGCCAGTTTCCCAACCAGTTTATCAGTGTCTGCATGCCAAGCATTTAATTAGAGTTTGTGCCAACTATTTTAGCAGTGGCTATATACAAAGCATTTTACCAATGATTATTTGGTTTGCAGTGCCGATTTGTGTTTGCAGCGGTGTTGGGGGGCCCATGCCCAAATTTTGCATCAGGGCCCATAAGTCTGTAGCTACGCCACTGAAATCCTCTGTTAAAGAGAGCACACTGCTAGCATGCTTTTAGCTGTAATCTATCTAACCTTACAGCAGTATAAGGGGTGGTACTATCTGCTTACACTGTGAGCTATGATATCAACAGCACCGCTGCTCTGCCCCCTCTATGCTGGCTTAAGCATACTCACTTGTTTCCTACTGCTTGGACAACGGAAAGATGCTGCATTTTAAGCAATGACCCTTTATATTTTATAAAGCTAGCCAAAAGCCTGGAATGATTATCTTGCTCCCCACAGAGAGAAAAACACAGAGAATGGCTGCAAGCCTGTAATTAGCTTTATAAAAGATAGATTTTTTTACTTTACATGCCTATAACTTTGGATTCACAACAGCTGGGAGATTTTCCAAAATATCTAATCATATATCTACCAATGGAAAAATATTAAAAACCACCCCACCCACTACTTTTGAATCAGCAGAGAGTCACATGGCTGTGGTACAGGCTAGGATGTTTCCAGGGGATCCCTGTGGTTAGCACACTGCCTACAAATAAACAATGGCTACACCAGCGCCTACTGAATGAGTAATGTTGCACTTCTGCAAGGCATTGTTAGTGACCAAGAGCGCTGTGACTGCTTCACACTTTACAGGTAAAATTTAATTAAAGTCCTTTCTTGAATGAAGTGAAATATGACTGGAACATCTGAATGACAAAGAAAACCTCACTTCGTATGTACACCAAAACACTTATAACAAACATGATTTCCTGCTCTCTTTCTGTATAAATTGTGAAAATGTACTGCCTATTGTAAAAGGTTAAGATAGTAGAAGTTTGGGCCCAAGCACACTCAGTGACAGTAAATTTGTAGGCCTTATGACACTTTACCTTATGACAACAAGCTATAGCACAAGCATTAAAACGATCAGAGGTGCACACTTCTTCCTGTGAATATTTAGTTTATTAGTGAATCACTGCACACACCCAATGTTTCTGGGATCACATTGTACCCTTTATGTGACACCTGATGAAGGGAACAATGTCATCCCTGAAACATGTGTGTGATTCACTAATAAATTGAAAATTCAAAGGATAGTAAAAGTCAACATGGAGTCCTATAAGCATAGTACAGGGCCACAGGCTGGATTCGTTATACTAATCATGGAAATCCAAGGGGACTTTTTGGGCCATATTTAGAAAGATTCCTTATTGGTAATGTCCGATAAGGAACTGTTATATTGATCGTACAAACGACCGCTAGTGCAAATCGTCACTGCAGCCAAATAGTGTATAGCAAGCACGATGTTGATACCTCCAGGCAGGGACGGATTTACAAGTCAGGAGCCTGTAGGCAGAGAAAGTCTGGGCCCCTTAGCCCCACTCATAAACACAGACCACACCTCAAACTACACCCATTATTTCTTTTTTTGGAAACAAAATAGATTATTTAGGGGGCTGGGTGTTGGGGGGAGATTGAAAGCCACCAGTCCAACCACAGGCGCCCCATGGCACATGCCTACTGTGCCTAACGTTAAATCCGGGCCTGCCGCCAGGTATTGTCCCATGACTTAAATGGGGCAATTCCATGTAGCATAGAACTATTCTCCTAAAAAATTAACTCTATAAAAGTTCATTATGGGACATTGCCAATAATGAATCTTTAATAACACAGCCCTTAATATTGAAATAACCAACTATAATGTTAAGGAGCTACAGCACTTACAGTTTTCATTTGCCAGGTTATTTCTGGACTAGTACTGTATTAAAGGGCAAGTTCACTCCAAATTTTTTTCTCTTAAAGGGGAACTGTGGTCCAAAATTGATAGGAATTGCTCTCCTGCGAATTTTTGCAATGTATTTTCATTGTTTATTTTGCATAGTTTTGAAGATATTTACATTTTTGTGTATGATATGGCAGCAGCATCACCAGGTCCCCTGCACTTCCTGCTTCTGGCTTTTAAACCATGTTTAATCTGCCCTGTCTCCTCCACCCCTTGCAGCCTCCCTCCCCTTGCAAGCCCCCCATGGCCCCTCTATTTGCTCACCCACGGACATCTTAGCCCCGCCCACTCATGGGTGCCATGGCTCCACCCACTCACGGGCGTCATGGGCCACTCTGACCCCACCCTCCCAGAAAAACGTGTGAAAACAGCCTTTTCAGGCAAAGTGAGAACACTGCCTGAAAAGGCTGTTTTCACATAGTGGGAGAGTAGGGCATTATATTCCCTTTCATTCTCTGTGGGGATCTTCACACAGCAGGGAGGGGGAGGGACTTCCTGTCTCCTGTTCTGTCACTGAAGTCTGAGGCTGTGCTGGCCGGTGGAGGAGCAGTCTTAGGAATGTCACATGTCAGTCTCCCACCCAGTCTGCCTTTTCTTTCTATTGCTTAGTCTCCCACCCGTTAACTTTCTGGTCAGTAATTTCTTTATATCTTGGGCTGTGGAGCATGTAGACAGGTAGTTAATGGCTCATTTTAAAGGTAGGAAACTTTCCAACAAAACAGGATCAGGGGACTTCTACACAGACAGATATCTTCCTTCCTGGTCATGGCTGTAAGGCGATTGGGCGCGCCTTAACTGACAGCCGTGACCAGGAAGTGTCAGCAGCAGAGGCAGTGTCGGAGCAGCGAGGGACCGGGTCAGGTAAGCATGTTCAGGAGCATTTTTGAAAGCTTGGAATAATGTGAAAGTGGAGTTTGGGGGGTAATATACAATTTAGAGAAAAGGTTTTTTTTCAGTGGACATCTCCTTTAAAGATTTTCTTTGGGCTTGTGCTCTTTACAAAAACAATATTGGGAGGTAGGAATTACCCATCCTGTATCCCTTTCCATTTTAACATTATTACTTTTCATTTTAACATTATTATAAAACATTTTTATAAAAAAAAACTGTATATACATGAGAGAAATCCTTTAAAGGAGCTACAAGGCTTGGGCTTGGGAATTGCCATTCAAAGTGAAGGAGTTCTGAGGTAGAATTGTTGTCAATTTTTGCTTTGATTCAGATTAAAGGAGAACTACAAATATTACATTTTTAAAAATGGGGATTATTCCTACCTCCCAACATTGTTAGAACACATACAGGTTAGAGCCCTGGACCTTCCTGTATTAAAGATAGTGCTGAAGAACTCAGGAGGCCTGGCCGAAGCAGTTTTCTTCATTCTGCCACTCCTACCTCCCTGCCCCAGGTACTTTTAATTTTAACTGTTTTTGAAAAAAATTTATACATTCTTTAGTTTTCCTGTTAGGCTCAGTGAATTACAGGAAATTTCTCAAAGTATGCACAGGGGTGTCCAATGTTCTTTTCTTGGTTAAATGTATTTATCATGATTGTCACGAAAAAAATATTGCTCAAGCAACTTTATGGTTCGCTGGTCATTCATTAAAATGTTGAACATTTATTTTTGTTTATTTGTTGTTTTTTAAATAAAGTGAATAAAACTTTCATTTTTACGAGGCTTTTTTTGAGAAAAAAATACAACATTGCACGCACAATAAAATACAGACCAAAGTCAACATCAGATTTTCTGCAGAAATTTCATGTAGCATTGCAGATACTCCCTCTGGTGGAAGCAGATAGGAAATTCACTAAAGAACTATATCATGATATTGCTAAAACTAAGAAATGTGAGAATCTTCTTACCCAACCGGTAACAGGTGCTTACTTTTAAAGAACTTTTAAAGAAAAACTGTCAAAACACAGAGCTACTGTAAGAAAAGTAATGCAAGTTCCAAGGTTCGACCTCACTGGGATAGACCATAGCACAGACTCAAAAGATAAAAATACAAATATATTACAGGGCACCAGATAAAGGGGAATAGCACAGAATTTGTTAATCTATTGAGAAAATTTGCTTCAGCCCTATAATTGGTTACAGTTGTTTCTTGGTTTGGCCAACCCATAGCTGTTTGCTAGAAAATAGAACACAATACTAAAGATTAAAATCAGGCTGGGATGTGATACTATCAACTCTCCATCCAATCAGTAAAGGGAGAGCAGAACTGGAAGAAGGAAAGTAGAATGTAGAATGGATAGGTAAATGAAGAGAGTAATTGATAAAGAAAAATTAGAAAAAAGCAGCATCGAAAAATGAAAAAGAAGAATGGGAAAAGGGAAAGGAGAATGGGAAGGCGAAAGGAAAATGGGAAAAGGGAAAGGAGAATGGGAAAAAAGAAAGAAAAACAGGAAAAGTTAAAGGAGAATGGTGGGAAAAGGGAAAGGAGAATAGTAGGAAAAAGGAATGGAGAATGGGAAAAGGGAAATAAAAATGGGAAAAGGGAAAGAAGAATGGAAAAAGGGAAAGGAAAATAGGGAAAGAAAATGGTAAAAGGGAAAGAAGAACAGGAAAAGGTAAAAGAGAATGGTGGGGAAAATGAAGGGAAAATGGGAAAAGCAAAAAGAAAATGGGAAAAAGGAAAGAGGAATGGGAAAAGTGAAAGGGAATTAGGAAAAGGGAAAGAAGTATGGGAAAAGATAAAGGAGATTAGTAGGAAAAGAGAAAGGAGAATGGTGGGGAAAAGGAAAGAAGAATGGGAAAAGGAAAAGGAGAATAGGAAAAGGGAAAAAAGCCAGGTAAAATCATGTGGAAAGGGAAATGACAATGGGAAAAGGGAAATGAAAATGTAGAATGTGTAGGTAAATGGATGTGTAGGTAAATGGAGAGAAAATGGGTAAAGATTGAAAAATTTGAAAAAAATTGTTAAAGCAGCATTGAAAAAAAGAAAAAATAAGAATGGGAAAGGAAAATTGGAAAAGGAAAAGGGGAAAAGGTAAAGGGGATTAGGAAAAGGGAAAGAAGAATGGGAAAATGGAAAGGAGAATGGGAAAGGGGAAAGGAAAATAGGGAAAGGAAATGGCAAAAGGGAAAGAAGAACAGGAAAAGGTAGAGGAGAATGGTGAGAAAAAGGAAAGGAGAATGGAAAAAGCAAAAAGGAAATGGGAAAAAGGAAAGAGGAATGGGTAAAGGGGATGAGGAAAACGGAAAGAAGAATGGAAAAAAAGATAAAGGAGAATAGTAGGAAAAGGAGAATGGGAAAAGGTAAAGGAGAATGGGAAAAGGAGAATAGGAAAAAAAGCCTGGGAAAATCATGGAAAAAGGAAATGTGAATGGGAAAATGGAAAGGAAAATGGGAAAAGAGAAAGGAAAATGTAGCACAGAAAACAAGAAGCTGAGGGTCGCACTCCAAATAATAAGTCAATTTATTGTGAACCACACATCACACGTAACACAATGTTTTGGAGGGATACCCCCTTCTTCAGGTGACGAATCATGAATGTTTAAATCATGAATGTTTAAATCATATTCTGACACTTATACTGTAGTACATCCAGTATTAAAAAGAGATTTGCTACCATATGCATATAGAATGTACTTTTCTCAGTTAAATAAATAACCTTTGTAGTTTAGACTGAAGATGAAGTCAGAACTTTTTTCTTCTAGATCCTTCCTAGTTCCTGCACAGTCTTTGCAAAAAGGTCATATCTTCTTCCGCCCATCATGTAGAGAAACACCATAAATTGGTTTATTATGAAGGATGTGGATCCTGTAATAAAACATACTAAGAAGGTGTCTCCTTATCAAACAGGCTCTTGGAGGACAGCTGTTGCTTGCATGTTCCAGGATTTTTGTATTTGTTGCTTCGGGTAACTAAGTAGCAACTGTCTGCACAAGTGTTAAATCTGGATATTGTTTCTCTTTTCTTGACAGCTTTGCCTCTTAATTGATATGTATACCTCCTCTACCTGTCATATTCCCAGATACATGGTAACAATTCTCAAGGTGACAAATAATATAAAAACTTTGTAATATTTTGACTGCATTCTGGTTTCCAACATTTTCTATATTAACAAACATTATAAAAACAGATACAGCCAGTTTAAAAGCATAATGCAAGTGTGACTGGCATATAACTGGCAATCTGGGAATATTAGCCAACAGTAAAGTAACGATAAGTACTTTCCTGTACCATAAATGGCATCATAATAATTTTAATGCACAGCTAAATAAAGGATTAAGTTCATTGAAAAATTCCCTGAGTGCATTGGACGTATATACTAGCAAAAGTGTGCCCGTTAGTGCACAGTGGGAAATATGTGGGTGTATGTTTAGCTATATGTGGATACAGATGATATAAAATCTTTATACACATTACTATAAAATTTAGGGATTTGTACAAAACAAATAATGGCAAGGTGTTAAAAATAAAAGAAATCCTATGAAATCCTGGTTCTACTAGTGTCACATCCCCTAAATGAATATTTTACACAATATACAGAAGCAGAAGGGAACCTATTGGGTGTACCCCAATAGGTATTAGAGGGGACATATATACACACATATTTTGGATTTTACTGGAAATGTTAGTGCTTTAGAAATACATATTAAATATACATAAAGTGCAGCCTAACATTAAGATAAGACAGAGATTATCCATCTTATATTTGTTGTATAACACTATCACATTTTTGTGTTTTGTTTATCGATTTGTTTTGATAAATCTATGCAGTAAGATATTTAAAGAGGAACTGTGGTCCAAAAATGACTTTAGGTAAATTGATAGAAATTGCTCTCCTGAGAGCTTTTGCAATTTATTTCTATTGTTTATTTTTTTTAGTTTTGAAGATATTTACATTTTTGTGTGTGATATGGCAGCAGCATCACCAGGTCCCCTGCACTTCCTGCTGAAACCATGTCAGTCAATCTGCCCTGTGTCTCCTCCCCTTTGCAGCCCCCCTAGTCCCTCCCACTCATGGACTCCATGGTCCCTCCAGTTGCCATTAGATTCAAAAATTGTGAGACCGGCACCAACCAAACCGCTCATCCGTTATGGGAAAGCCGTGCGCGTCCTGAGGTCTCCACTTTTCCTCTTCAACCAAAACGAAAATAGCGGACAGCACTTGCTTGTAGTATAAAAGCAATTACTTTATTTGTTTCAAAACATAATTCAAATTTAGACACTTATAAGATACATAGCTCTCCACGGCTACACTTACATACAGCAGGGCATGACGTTTCGGGTCACATGACCCTTTCTCAAAAGCCTCCAGTTGCCATTCCCTTACAGCCCCATGTGGCCCCGCCCACTCACGGGTGCCGTGGCCCCGCCCACTAACGGTTGCCGTGGCCCCGAGCACTCGCGGTTGTCTAAGTCCCGCCCATTCGCAGGTGCCTAAGCCCCCCCCAGGTACTGTGGGCCACTCTGACACCCCCTACCCCCCTAATCTAATTGTCTTTTCCCCAAATCATTTTTACAAAATTTTTAAAAATTCCTTGAAATTCTGCAAAGCAGAATTGCTGCAAAATCCTTGAATCACGGAAATCCGTTGCGGAACTGGGTTCAGATCCGCGATCCGGTCCATCTTTATTCTTGATCTATTTATTGTAACATTGTATAGAGTGTAATAGTTCAGTAGAAACACCACAGTGAAATACAACTGTTGTGCAGAGCTTGAATCAATCTTTCCCCTTGAATTTCCAACGAATAATAGATCAATAGGAGATCCATTGGATCATTCTATAATTAAAGTTATCATTCTGTCTTTTAATACTCACCCTCCCCATTAAGGCCGAGGCCTCACTACAATGCACCAAATCTCGCACACGCGCTAGCGTAATTGCACAATTTTTTTGCGTGCAATTTCGCCTTTTTCCATTACGGAAACGCTTGTGTTAACGCACCAAAAATGGTGAACGCATGCATTACCAAAATGCGATTGGACACGCAATCGCATCGGAAATCGCAGGAATTGCTTGTGCAAATGCACGAAAAGCGTGCTACTGTGGCCTAGCCCTCACAGCTGTCACCAGGGATTCTGTTAGAGAGGGATCAGTGATCCCTAACAGTAAGGTACAGGGTGTCAGTGAGGGGTACAGGGGGTCAGTGAGGGGTGCAGGGGGTCAGTGAGGGGTACATGGGGACAGTGAGGTGTACATGGGGCAGTGGGGGGTACATGGGGGCAGTGAGGGGTACATGGTGGCAGTAAGGGGTACAGGGATGCCTGTTTTACACTCAATGCAACATCCATCTGGGGTTTTCAGTAACAGGCACAGCATTTTCTCTGGCTTCTTTCACATACTCATAAGCCCCCTAGTTCTTTTCCCAGTGTTATCAAGCCCCCAGTTCATTTCTCAACGTTATCAAGCCCCCAGTTCATTTCCCAGCGTTATCTAGCCCCCCAGTTCTTTTCCCAGCGTTATCAAGCCCCCAGTTCATTTCCCAGCGTTATCAAGCCCGCAGTTCCTTTCCCAACATTATCAAGCCCCCAGTTCATTTCCCAGCATTATCAAGCTCCCCAGTTCATTTCCCAGCGTTATCAAGCCCTCCAGTTCATTTCCCAGTGCTATCAAGCCCTCCAGTTCATTACCCAGCTTTATCAGGCCCTCCAGTTCATTACCCAGCATTATCAAGCCCTCCAGTTCATTACCCAGCGTTATCAAGCCTTTCAGTTCATTAGCCAGTGTAGTCAGCTTATCAATGTAAAATGGTAGTAGTGGTCTTTTAAATGGGTTACCTCAAAAAATGGGTGTGGCTTTTTAAAAGTGGGCGTGATAAAAAAATTTGCTGCGCACGGCCGCACACCTTCAATTTGTGCCTCTTTGGACTCTCCAAATGTTGGGAGGTATGCATATCTGTGATATTTAGTTATATAAACTGGAGTTAAAGTTTAGTTTTTGAAGATGTTTCGCTAGTCATCCGACTGGCTTTCTCAATTCAGAATGACTTGTACAAAAATCTGTTGGAAATAAATACCTTGGAAAGCACCAATAAGCCTGTAACAGCAAGGGACTTTCCAACATATTCTTGTTAAAGCCATTCAGATTTTAGAGATCCAGTTGGATATCTGGAGAAATTGTCTTCAAGAACTAAACTGTAAGTCCAGTTGATCTAACTGAATACAACAGATATACCATGATCTGGATAAATGAGAACCTTCACAAGCATCTTAATATAACATGTATGTATAAAGCATTAAATAGAAACCCTGTAGTGGGGCCATTATACAAACACACTGTATAAGGTTATGCCAAGTCCAGGCAGGATAGTTTCAGGAGGCAATGCCGACTTCCTCAGGAAACATACACAAACAAACTTTTGAAATTAAATTTCTTCACGAGGAAGGATCCTGCATCTCTAGTCTATTGAGTTTGCCAGTAAATGGTTTTGCTTGAATTCCACAACCGACTTGTTAAATTTGGGTTCAATTTTAGTTTTGGGGATGGACATGTCCTTTAAATGTTCAGCATCTGAGCACTGATGCTATTTAAATAATGAACTACAAAAGCTCCTCTGCATTCTGTGAAGAAATCAGAAGATAAACTAATCAATAAAAATGTTTCATATCTACACCCCCCAAACTAAAATTTTCTGTAGTGTATTCCAATATTCCAGAATCAGAACACATGCAATTAGGAACAAAATGGTGATCGCACGCTGGGCACCTACATTGGAATGCACTGCTCTGCTATTCACACTCACTAACAGATCCCAAGCTCAGTCATAGCCCTTAAAGGGCATGTCCACCCTTCTAAAAAAATTTTTATATAATATTCTCCCTGTCCCTCCAGCCCCAATCGCTATAGTTTTACGTCCTGAAATACGTCCAAATATTACTTACCTTCCCTCTTTCCTCCGCCGCACTGTCAGGCCCTCTGCTTGCGAGAAAATGCAAGCAGAGGGGCGGGACCAGCAGAGGGGCGGGACTCCTCTGCCGGGAGTTCAGTGCGGTGTAGGGAAGGAGGATAGGTAAGTAATGTTTGGGGCACTTTCAGAACTTAAAACTATAGCGGTTGGGGATGGGGGGACAGGGAGAATATTACATAAAAAGGATTTTACGCTAGGGGGAGGCAATCCTAATCGGGAGGGAGAGGGAGGGGAAGGGAAGGGGAGAAGGGCTGCAGTGTGCATGCCAACTTCTCCTGGAGGGGAGACAGGAAGCAGAGTCCTATATGGACTCTGCAGTACTCCTTGGGGGGCGTTTTTTTGGACTTTGGGGGGGATAGCAGAAGAACCAGATGGAGCTGGGATGTAAGGTAAGGATTAAACTACACTACACAATGCTGCCAGTATTGGGGGGGATTATAGTTTTGGCGGTGGACATGCCCTTTAATCTAAAGAAAAACTTAAAGGGCATGTCCAGCCTTTTACTTAAATCCACAGTTTTGCATTAAATATAATAGCCAAAGATACCCATGAAGACTTACCTGACCAGGTCTCTCGCTGCTCTGCCACACTATTCCACAGCTCTGCGGTGCTTCTTTCTGGTTGCGACAGTCAATCGAGGCGCAACGTGATGTCACGCCCAATTACAGATGCTCTGTTGGGACGCATGTATTATATGTATCCAGACAAAATGGTATTAACCTGCAGATCTGAACACAGATCCAGGCAATCCTTCCACAATGTGCAATTCAATCTGAACAGCTCCATTGGACATCCTGAGACCATATACAGGATCCAGAATAACATGCTAGGTTCATACTTATTGGTAATTACCACAGCAAGTTCCAGATTTACAGTCACTATGGGGTTAGGAAACACAGGATTCTGATTAGCTTGACAAGTCATGGAGAGATTTGGATAAAGGAGCTAAAAGCTCCCCACGGGGTATAAAATGAAGTAGAGCCTTCTTATAACTAAAGCACCTGACCATGTTTAATATATTAATATTGGGGTAAAAACTGTCCATTTCTCTAAGAATGCTGGGTAGTTTCAGAGACATGCAAAGTCATTTAATCATAAACAGACACTTCCTGTCTAGCAAACAGAAACTGGATTGTCTCATTACTTTCTATGGAGAGGGGAGGGGCAGTAAATGTGAGAGTCTGAAGAATTTTCTAATTGGCTGTCACATGTTTTACAAACAGCACATAACTGGGTGTAATACAGGAACTTCCTTACACTTCCTGTCTTTTCATAGACAGTGCCTAAGAGAATTTTTTGATTTGCGAACAGTTAAAGGTCAGAACCTCTCATTGGATGTTAGTAAAATTCCACTTCCTTTTAGTGTCTACATGTAGACCCTGTAGAAATCCAGGAGGTGTGTCTTAACCTATAATTTTGAGTTTTCCATTCAAACTTAGAGTGTCCAGTAAAGTAATTTTAGTTAATTGTATATAAATTGTTTTGTAATTCAGTAGTAGGTAGTAGTACTATACTTTGTATGGTGTTATTTCTTATGGTGATTTTAATTAAATAGTGCTAATTACACACATACATATGGACCTTTCCTATGTGTAATAATGCTATATACCCCCACCTAGTTAGTTGCTCCTAAAAATTCAATGCAATCTCCGTCAAAATATAAATTTATTTATATAATATAAGGGAAGTCTCTGATCAACAAATACAAAGAAAACAGACATTAAGTATGAAACTTTTTTTTTAAATACTGCAAGCTGGACATTTACAATTAAAAGGGTTCAAAGTTTAAAGTTGTAACTATGATAAATAATTTAAAGGGCATGTCCTGCCCTCCCACATAATTGTATATATTTCCTTCCTCACACTATGAAATCCCCAGTCTTGCCATGCTTACTTACCTCCCCAGTGTCTTCCCTGACTTAGTAGTCAATCACAACTGTGAAGGATGACATCATGGCCAATGTATGACTGCTGCTGACTGGGATGCCTCCTGTGCACATGTAGGGGCTCACTTTAGGAACGCCAGGGAGGTCAGTAAGTATTGCAAGGTCAAGGTTTTTGGTTTTGGAGGTCGGAAAAAAGATGTTTGTAAGCAATGAACTACACATGGGGATGCTAAATTATAGACATGGATTGAGATATGAATGTTCATAAGAATTTACAGATGCGGGTATTCAATACAATCAAAATGCTGAAACTGGTTGGTAAAGGGTCAAATAAACCAATCTCCACCATATACACTGTACACTTAATCCAAACATTAAAGAATGAAACACAAACACAATTTCGAAATGATATTTCTTCATGAGGAAGGATCCTGCATCTAGTGCGTTTGCCAGTAAAAGGCTTCGCTTGAATTCCACAACCGACTTGTTACAAAAGAAAACAAAACAGACATCTCTAAGTACTTGACTTATCTGAAGAGTATTGTATGAAGCTGCACCTTTTAATCAGCATTAAACAGCATCCACATACCAACTCCAACACAGTGCTGTGCCAACAATGTAGGGACATTTCTGTGTTTAATACCAAGCATACAAGGGTAAATATTGAATACGGTAATATACATTAAGATATTAATACAATTTATGTACAAAATATTCAGCAAGAAAAATATACAACCAAAATCCAGAGATTAGATCATTCAATAAATGACATTTAATATTCTTTAACAGCACTTTTTTAAAGAGGAATGGGTCTGTTTTATAACTAGCGGTATCTTGGTCTTCAATGTAAAAATGCAATGTTCCATTTAGGCTGAGGCCACACTGCAACCTGCAGTTATCACATGCAATTGTGTGCGTGATTCTTGTGCCTTTTGCGCATGCAATTTTACCGTTTTTCATTATGAAAACACATGTGTTAATGCACCAAAAATGGTGAATGCATGCGTTACCAAAAACGGAAATGCATGTACAATCGCATGCGCATCGGAAATCGTGGGAATTTGCATTCCCGCGATATCCATCTTAACCACATCGCATCCACAATCGCAATATGCTTGCAAAAGTGTGGCCTAGCACTTAGGGTTCCCTTAGTTTTGTGGGAAATAGTACTCTATTAAAGGATAACTATACATGGGGCAGGGAGGTAGGTTTGATTATTCCTACCTCACAATACTCTTTTGTTGAGAAGTTACAGCACATACAGTTTTCATTTGCCAGGTTATTCCAGGACTAGTCCTGTATTAAATGGAAAGACCATCCTTTATGTTTTATGTTGTAAAATGGGGGTTGGCTTGTTTTAAAACGAGAATTATGGCCAATAACATATAAAATTAGAGTTTTGGGTGTGGATTTCCCTTTAAAGCTAGTGCTGAAGCCAACAGGAAGACTGGCAGAATCAGTTTTCTTTGGGCTGGTGCTTCTCACAGAAACATTATTGGGAGGTAGGACTTTTCAATCCTATATCCCTGTCCAAAGTACTTTTCATTTTAAATGATTTAAAAAAAAAAAATGTTATATATACACTATAAATCTCCTTTAATCTGTATCTGAGCACTGATTCTATTAAGATAGTGATCTACAAAAGCTCCTGTGTTCTGTGAAGAAATCTGAAGATAAACTAATCAATACAAATGTTTCATTTTAAAAGTTTAATGTATATAGTTTATGACATATAGATACAAGTCAGTGTTGAAAGCCATTAACAATGGATGGCCATTCAATCTGGGCAACCACATTGGAACGTACAGCTCTGCTATTCTCACGCATTAACAGATTGAGTAAGTGCGTTAGAAAACACACAAGTGTGGCCTAGCCCTTATTCTAAAGAAAAACTTAAAGGGCATGTCCAGCCTAAAAAAACCTTTTTACATAAATCCACAGCAACCCCCCAAACCCCAGTTTCCCTTTATACATAATTACCAAAGATGCCCCTGAAGTCTTACCTGACCAGGTCCTTCGCTGCTCTGCCGGGCTACTCCACAGCTCTGCGGTGCTTTTCCTGGTTATGGCTGTCAATCAAGGCACAATGTGATGCCACGCCTAATAACCTGACAGACGCGAAACAGCTCGAGACAGCAGCAGGGGGAGGCACCCAGGCAGTGAGGGACCGGGTTATGAAAGTCACTTTAGGGGCATCTTTGGCAATTATGTATAATGTGAAACTAGGGTTTGGGGAGCATTTATAAATATAATTTTTTTTTTTAATTGGACGTGCCCTTTAACAACACAAAAGTAGCATAAGGTGCAAAAGTTTGCATGGTGCAGCAACCAATCATATTTTATTTAACCAAGTAAAAAGATAACATAATATTCATAGAGATTCAATAAAAGTTCTTATCATTTAAAATGTTGCTAATTTTGCCCCAACCAATCAGATGTTAGCTTTCAAATGTTGAATAAGATCTAATTGGTTGGGGCAAAATTAGCACAATTTTTAAAGGGTATCTCCACTCGTATTTTCAAGATTTGGGAATCCAGTTCTATTGAAGAACGGGAGGTAAAGGAGCTGTGCCTTACCTTCCGTTCTTCAACAGAACAAACAGGAGCCAGGAGAGAAGGTAAGAAACTTACCCGCTTGCTCGCTCCCCCAGCATGTAGTCTTACAGGTCCCGACGGACCTTGTCTTCTATGCGCATGTGCGATCTATGTCTGTCAGACTAAGCGCCGGGGGAGTGAGCGGGTAAGTTTCTTACCTTCTCTCCTGGCTCCTGTTTGTTCTATTTAAGAACGGAAGGTAAGGCACAGCTGCACGATCGATCATGGTAACTGTCGTACGTGTCTGCTTTTGCCGCGACCGACCGGGCGAAAGTATCGACCGGTCGGTCAGGAGGAAAAATCGCTAGGTGTGTACCTAGCTTTAGGCACCTACATGGAGATGCAATTTCCCGTGCTAAGGAGAAAAATAAGAGCAAAACCCATGTCAACCGATATAATATCGGGTTAGGTAGTGTTTTGCATTGCCTGGGCCATTTACAAAGACTTTTAGAATCAGCATAGAGCAAGTGATGCAATAAATTTAGGGGGCGATGCAATATTTTTTTCCGACGCAGCTTACCTGCACGAGTTCCCGCGATGCAAAAATCCCTGTGCGAGATTTTGTACATCGCGGGATCTCTGCCAGGTAAGTGCGCCGGCTAACGCCTCCTATTCAGTGGCGTAAAGTTTCGCGCTACATGGTAGCGCAAAACTTTACTAAGGGCGGTTTTGCATCGCCTGCGCCACGCTATTTCCGAGCATTCTCGGAAATGGCGCAGGCAATGCAAACTCAGTGTAAAACCCACGGTAACCTGATGATACATCGGATTGCGTGGGTTTTACACTGACTTGGGCATTTTGCGCCCAATATTGCATCGCCCCCTTAGTGATGATTATTGCACTCGTTTTTTGCACCCAAATTAAATCCTTTTCAATTTTGCCTTTAAAGCCCTGCAAAAGATCACAACTTAATGCTCAAATTCAGATTACTACAAGAGATGGCCAAACCTCTAAAAATCCATTCAGCTCTAGGATTCATGGATTTTCAAAAAATTACGAAAATCTGTGAGCGGAATCATTAAAGTCAATGGGAAAAAAAATATAAAAATTTCAGCCTAAAATAAAGGTGTAAATAGCAATGCTAACGTACTTTCTCAGGGACCTGGGAAATGTTCTAGGGAAGTCGTATCAATGTCCACAATGTTTGAAAAATGCCATCCAGTACTGGAAACTCCATGCACTCCACTTCCTGTTTTGGCATTCCATGCAATATTTTTGAAATTTCTAGAAATTTAGATTTTCCAAAATCGAAAAACTTTCTAAATTTTTGTTAAATGTCCGGAAATTTCCGGACATTTCTGAACAATCTGCTACACACACGAACGATAAAGACCCAATACCATTGGATCTGCCGGTATCTCCCCTTTATCGTTAGTGTGTGTACCATAATTTATGTTTTCTACAAATAACACCAGTAGTTACGCCACTGGTGTGGGGGAGGTATGGGGTGCTGCAACTATACAGTACTCTTGTATTCTGAGTTAGATGACCTACCAGATTTTCTTGGAATCAGATTCTGGCAGATTCCACACAATCCTTTGTTGCTTTTATTAGACTTTTATTAGAACAGATTCATATCACAAGTTGTTATTCACCTTATTGCAGGAACATGCAGCTTTAGGATATGAGAGAGAAACTTACATAACTCTAAATCAGCAACAGGAACTTACTACTAGTACCAGAACCAATAAGCAATCAATTACAGCATACATACAGGAAATGACATTGTAACATATAGCAGGTACATTCTGGGAACTGTAGTTTTCTATACAATAACTAACATTGAGCTGAAATAAAGTTTCAACATGGGGAAAGGGAATGTATGTCCAGGACCATAGAGGGGGTAAAGAGCAGGGGACAGTTAGGGCACAGATATATTTAGGTTTAAAGCTGCTATTGCCTTAAACTGAATGTGCAGAAGGGGTAAATTAGATAAGATACTGTAAAGGGCAGTTCCGTGCCCTTTCCAAAATATTTTATATGGTCACGGAACTCCTCGGTAACATCTAATATCCTTACAGGGTTATTCAATAAAAGTTCTTATCGTTTAAAATAGTGCTAATTTTGCCCCAACCAATCAGATGTAAGCTTACAAATATTAAATAAGATCTGATTGGTTGGGGCAAAATTAGCACCATTTTAAACGATAAGAACTTTTATTGAATCTCCCTGTTAGAATTTACAGTAGAGGGTACATTATCTACTATATTATTCTTATCTCCTATATTATTCCATAAGAGCCCTATTTAAAGGGCAACTAAACTCAAAAATGAAACCATTAAAAAGTTACTTTAACACTCATAAATGCAAAAGGATACCCACACAGACAAGGTTAAACACGCCAATTGACCCACCCTTCTATTTCCAATGCAGCCCTATTTAAAAAGCAATTCAAAAATGAAATCTTGATCAATCATTAAAAAGTTATTTTTATACTTATAAATGGAAAAGCACAAAAAACAACTTCTACACTGTCAGGTTACCACTTAATTGTCTCCAACACACTGACAAAATTGCACCTTTTATAGCCAGGGGATGGTACTGATAAAATAGCTGTCATTGGTGAATTTGGAGTAAGTGGCTGAATCATTTTCAAAAATTTAGGGAAAAAACGGAAAATAAGAAATTTTGTGAAATCATTGAATTTCCAAAAAATTGGAAAAGTTGTTTGGAAAAATTCGGAGAGTGTAATTCCAGAAAACCTGCGATCCGTGGAGCCTCTAAACCAGGTTCGGATCTGCGAATCGGTTCATCTCTCGTTGCTACATTTAGGATGGGAAAATATCATTTGTTGTAGATATACAATGGGCCTTTGGAGTTTGACTCTATACATGTAAAAGGGCAGCAGTACATTATTTCTTTTTATCATTGGATACGTGCATGGTTATTTTACAGTCCATTGCACCTTTTCAAATATATGCACAGCTTCATTCATCCAGATTGTTTTTTTTTTTTTATAATAAAACAGGCTCATAACCAAACAGAATCGAGTGCGTAATACGCTGATGCCAATATGTTACCATTGCCCCATTGTTTGCTTGAATTTCACAAGAAATCTGCAGGACCACATTGTTTTCTGTTTAATAAATATATAAATATGATTTGTTAAATCAGGTGTTGGGCTTTATGTGGGAATAAGAACTTATGGTTTAGTTGTGTGTCACATCGGTACAATGTATTGGTGGGAATTTAGATTTTGGTGGTGGAATTATTCAATATAGTTAAAGGGCATGTCCATTATATATATTCCCATTACCCAGAACTGCATACAGGGCACGACCACACTGCATTGCACCGGATGTGCTCTAGCAATCACACCCAATTGCTTGTGTGATTCCGGTGTGATTTACATGCAATTTCTGTGCGTTTGCGATTTCTCCTTTTGAGATAGGGAATCACATGCGATTGAGTATAACAAACAGACGTGCAATTGCAATGCATCCGATATCGCAGGATTTTGGTGCGTTGCCGTGATTTCAACGTTAGAAAAAAAGTGCATGCGCAAACATATGGAAATCACACTAGTGTGGCCTAGCCCTCATTCAGCACAATCCCTGCAGGCAATTTGCTGACAGCAGGGAAAGCTCAGAGCTTTCACATATACTCAGGTGAGATTTCCACTGCTCTCAATGGACAAGCCCTCAGGTAACTCATTAGTCATTGACTGAGACATCAAGGAGCGAAAGGAGTTTGGTCGTATTTAGCTTTTAGTACAGTTTTAGGCAGTGTGAGTATAACAATTATAGGGCCATAGTTACAAAAGGTACGGTATCATTTTTTAGCAATTGGCAATTTACGGCTTAATGATCGGTAATTTACGTTCCTTTTAACTATCGTTAAACAGATTGTGAATCTACGATAATGGTCAGAAATCTACGACAACGATCCCCATAGAATACCATTGCGTTAGTATACTGTGGGGTAAGTCAGAAATATTTGTAGCCAATGTAGTGTGCTACTATCATCCATTTTATTGCTGACAGAAGAATTGTAACCCCTAGGGTAGGGCGTAGAGAGAATCGCATCTACCAAACACAGGCTGCCACATGTGGTGTGCTAGAGTGGACTAACTTTTGTTTGGACATATTAGATGCTGACCTGAAACTAGCTCTCTATACAGAACTCTATTCTAATCCTAAACTCTGTAAGGGTCCTAGATCCAATCTAATCAGATTTAATATAGACCAATCAGATTTTGGAGGTGTGTGCTGATAGACTATAAAAGTAAGTGATCCATATTGCTTTTTAGTGTTGACTCAGCACCACGTCTTGCTATTGAACTGAGGCCTAAGTCCTGCAGGCAGCTGCTAGTTTAGGTTGTCTGGTGGTCGGTGTTTCTTCCTGTTTATTGTGTATTATTTGCACCAGTAAAGGTGACCATACACATGCTATCACATTGGGATTTGTCTGCATAATACAATGGGAACCGCACACATGGATGCGGTATGGGGATTGGTCGTCCATACGGCCATACACGGGCGGATAGTATTGTCTCTCTTTATCCAAAGTAAAGGTACCTGATACCGACAGACAGAAATTTTCCTTCTTTCCCGACTAACCGTTCGTCGGCATTTAAGCATTATGATATAATATCGCTAATGTATATGGCCACGTTAAAGGGTAACTTTGGTCTCGAACTGTTCCAAACTAGTAAGGATCATATAAAAAGCCTTCCCTCATAACTTAAAAATAAAACCTAAATCACATCACTAGATAAAATTTGTGAAAGTTAGTGCTGGAAAGGTTCAGCAATATTACGGTACATTCTGTTTTCAGCCATGTGGCTAGCTTGTAGTCATGTGGCCAGCCTCTGCCTGCATTAGTAGGCTCCTCTTCTCCACTGTCAATTTTTTACCCAGGTTCTTCCTGATTTCCCCAGCATTAAGTCTTAACTGAGCATGATTCTCCCCCCAGGGGCAGATGGGCGGGGCAGAGGTCAGGTGATGTCACTCAACCTTCTGGAAACAGGAATTTTGATAATTCACCCTAATATAATGTCTCATAGGCCCATTTTAAAAGAAATACTGCAGGCTTACATTCAACCCTAACTTGTTTTGAGACCACAGTTGCCCTTTAAGGGCAGTTGTAGCTCCAAAACAGAGCATTGAAAGAGAGGTCTCATTGCAATCTTGGCTGCTTGTAAGATCTTTAGAGAAATATCCTGGGTAAGTCCCTTTTTTCTTTACCTTGCAACTCTCACTGTCGAAAAATAATCTTTATAAACAAATAACTTACATTTTTTTAAACTTGCTTATTGAACCTGAAATCTGTTTTTGTTTCTCTCTGGTTAGACACCCTGCAATGGATTGAGCAATGCTGCTGTACGTGTTGTTGGACCACAAACATTCTACAATGAGAAACGGAAGTCTTGTGACGGTGCTAACTAGCATACCAACCCCCCAATCTTATTTTATCTTTTTATAAAGACAACTCTAAAATGGCAGACATCTCTCAATGTTTATTTTTAACAGACACTTCCAGTCATCCAGGTGCTTGTAAAAAAAAGATTTATTAAAGGATCAAGTGGGTTAAGGTGCCCTACACTAGTACCTACCCTCCGACTGATCCGCGACATTCAATCAATATTCCTGGAACAGCCTTGCCCGTTATTCTTCTGCGACCACATACAATCGCAAAATGAATGGGCCAGGCAAGACCTTGCAATTGTCTGTCAGTAGTGAGTTAGAATGGGAAAGGCGATTCTTATTATGCAGACTTCTAGATAATTTCCATGTTGATTTAGGAATTCTAGTATGTTAATTTCAAATGTTGATGTCACAGCAGGTCAAGACCATGGAGGACACTTGTATGAAGTTCCCAAACTATTTTGATCATGTATACTGTCTTTTAAAATCTACATAAGCATGAGCGATATTTTCCAGGACCATGGGAATTATTAATCCTTTTCTTTCTTTTTCATTTAGAAAAAGGGCCACTGTATTTTATACTGCAATCACTTTATATGTGTGTGTGTATATTAAAAGTTAACAAAAAAAAGAATATTGAAAGTCTTTTACTCTCCCCCCTTTGCTGCGGATCCACTGGCACCATAGGTAAAACGTTTTGGGCTAGATAGACAAACTTCTTCATTCAATGCTACGCTATGCTATACTACACTATACAAAACTTTATTCCTCCTTCTAAACATGCAAATTATTTGTTTTCAGGTGATAATTAATGTCAAACATTTAACGTGATAACTGGAAATATCATTTGGTAGTGATCCAGCCATTTACTAGTCTAAATTAAAACTTCCATTAGCTAAACAAAGGGAATGTTCTCTTCAAATTGAATCTGGCCCATTACATAATTGTTTTACAATATTGGCATTTCCTTAGGCTGGGTACACACCAGCAGATATTTCCGTCCAACTGACCGATATGGGGTGGATCGGTCGGTCGGCAGGAAATACCTGCAGGTGTGGGGTGGCCATCCGCGGCCGAGAGTGGTCCCCCGTTCATCCGAATCAGACAAACGGGCAATCGTGTCTGTTGGTAAATCATGGCCGACCGCGCGGTTCCCTAGGGAACCTGATGGCTGCGGCCACTATTGACCCGACGGTCAGTCATTTGTTCCAGCCTAGCACTCGCTTGCAGTGAATGCTCGGTTGGGACAGATAATAGCCCTGTGTGTACCCAGGCCTCATGCAACAAGAACTTTACAGTGGAAAAGATGGAGTTTCACTTTAAATTATTTTATTGTAATTACTAATAAAATGAATTTTAGTTTTTCATATATTTTGTAATTTACTGTTATTCCTGGATACTTTAATTAGATTTAAAGGGTAACTTTAATCTAAAAAAAAAAATTAAAAAAAAAATGTTACCTTTAGATACAACAAGATCCCACTGCTTCAAAGCATTTTTTAAAAAAGATTTTAAATCTGAGCTGTAGATTCTGAGAAATCACCATTTGAAATCACAGCATTTACAGGGAAAGATTTGTCACACCAGAAGCAGAAATTATATGTTCCATCCCTGACCTCTTACTAGGATCTTTGGCTGCTTGCCAGCACACTTTCTGCAACATTTAAAGATTCAGCAGAGAAAAGAAAAAAGGGGGAGGAGGGGGAGATGTGTAAGCAGAGCAGGGTCCATGGTGAAGCTGTGCGAACTTATAAGTGTCTCAGACACTACAGGAGGCAGTGAGTAAGGGAGGGTGGGAGGGTGTCACTAAACATAATAATTTAATGACAAAGCAAGCACAGATAAATATGTGAGTAACACCATTTTACTTCTCTTCAAATCGTAATTTCAGAAAATAAAAGTTGTTTAAATGATTATAAAAAATTTTTAAAAAAAATGTTACCTTTAGATACAACAAGATCCCACTGCTTCAAAGCATTTTTTAAAAAATATTTTAAATCTGAGCTGTAGATTCTGAGAATCACCATTTGAAATCACAGCATTTCCAGGAAGATTGTCACACCAGAAGCGAAATTATATGTTCCATCCCTGACCTCTTACTAGGATTTTTGGCTGCTTGCCAGCACACTTTCTGCAACATTTAAAAGAATCAGCAAGAGAAAGAAAAAGGGAGAGGGAGGGGGAGATGTGTAAGCAGAGCAGGGTCCATGGTGAACTGTGCAGAACTTATAGTGTCTCAGACACTACAGGAAGGCATTGAGTAGGGGAGGGTGAGGGTTTCACTAAACAATAAAATTTAATGACAAAGCAAGCACAGATAAATATGTGAGTAACACCATTTTACTTCTCTCAAATCGTAATTCAGAAAATAAAAAGTTGTTTAAATGAGTATAGTGACCCTTTAAACCCGATTACAATATTGTGAATGTCAATCAAGTTATAGTGACCAATGGACGCATACTGGCACTAAGCTACTACATAAAATAAACATACACAACAAGGCCAGCACACAATAACTAGCCATAAAATATACACTAATCTTTGTATCCCTGAAGGCCTGTTGTTTTGTTTCCCGGTCCCAACATAACCCATACAATTAAGTGGGTAAAACCTTTAAGGCATGTCTACCCCCCCCAAACTAAAATGTAACCCACTACTGGCCCTATTGTAACATAAAAAAAATCCTTACCTTACATCCCTGCTCCTTATGGTTCTACTGTATTGCCTGTTCAAAGTTCAGGAAACTGAAGGGTAGGAGCTGTCTTCCTTTCCAATTGGTTGCTGTCTCTGAACTGTCCGCCCATTAGCTTCTAGCATATGCAGGGAGTCCTCCCGATCCCCCTGGCTGCCGATCATGTAGTGTATAATCCAGTACCGTTTCTAGCCATTTTGGTGCTCTAGCGTGATCAAACGCAATCCCATCTTGCTCAAAAGTGCAGTAATATGGCCTATCCCTCCAAGAGTATTGGCATTAACATTTTTATTGCTAGCACTTCCCCAGGTATTGCTATTAACCCTTCAGTGCCAGCACACTTTCCTACTATTAATTTCAGTGGCAGCACTGACCCAGAGTATTGCCATTAAACCCTTAGTGCTAGCACTTTACTAGAGTACTGCTATTAATAGTCTCAGTACCTAAAGAGTATTCCCTTTAACTCTTTTAGCTGCTAGCATTGACATGATATACAGTATGTACCACATTGACAGGATATACAATATGTACCAACATGCATGATATACAGTATGCAGGCATCCCCCCCCTCCGGGAGTCGTGGGAGTCTCCCGGATTTTGAGGTCATCTCCCGCACACCTCAAGACCACCCCAAACTCCTGTGACCCGAACCTACCTGAGAGTCCGCCTCCGAAACGCCTTCTTTCTTCTGGCCATGCCTCCATGTGACATAAATTACGTCACATGGACCAGTGACCTCTAACGTGATGTTATTTACGTCACATTAGAGGCGTGGCTAGGGGTGTAACTGGTCCCTCCCCTGGCTCCACCCCCACCCACCCGTCCCTTTAGTGACATTGCGTCACTCGGCCACACCTCCTTCTCCCCACCCTGCCCAGAAGTCAGGTTCAACGGGTGAGATGTCTGAGTATGTATCGGCTTTCCATGTCTCCTCCATTGAATGTTTCACTCATCCTCTAAGTTCTAATTGGAAGTTGGATGGAAGAAGAAAGAGGCAGGGATAGGGATCTCATGGCTGCTAGTCACAGGGTCGCTGTTATACAGTCTTTTACCTGACATTTTAGAACGTGTTCTCCTCAGTACTATTAGCTGATCTCATCCTCCCCCCCCTTCCTTCACCTTCAGTTCATTTGTAACATGGTATCTAAGTAAGAGGAGCTGAGTTCAGGGTCTCTAATCACTGCAATGTTACACATTACAGCAGAACAAGGAAGGCAGTTCTGATCCAGCAAGTAACAGCTGACAGGGAAAAACTGGGCGCCCTAGCACTTTGCCTAGGTGCTTATGCCTTTATGTATATTGCAGGGAATGCCCTCCCACCAAAAATAGAATCCGTCCTACTTACAGATCCTCGCTCCCACAGCGTTCTGTATTGCTGGCAGTCACAGCTGAATTGCTGCCTCTCAGCCATAACAGCCGTACTAACGGTCTGGCTCCCTGCTTGTAGTTTGGCAGACAAGGAGCCGGATCAGAATGACACTGGAGCGAGGGGCTGTAAGTAGAGTTTGGATTCTATTTTTCACTTCCATATAGCAGTTGGGGGTGGGAGGGCATGCCCTGCAATATATCAAAAGTAATTATTGAGGGTGGAGATGCCTTTTAAACAAAAAAAGCATTAAAAATTAACCTGCAACCAAACATGTCTTTTCCCTTGCCTTCCCTTCCCTTACACACACCAACTATGCAGTGCGCACCATATTTTTAAGTATATCAAAAATATATGTGGTAAATACCTAAAGGACTAAACCTATTTTTTAATCTATATCTGCAAGTCGGGAAGAATGGTAAATGGAAGTAGACATTTCAGAGGAGCCCTTAAAACTTGTGGATATCCGGACTGGGACTTTGTCAAAAGAAGTAAGAAGGAAAGAAAAGAAAACGTATACCAACAGTGAAGGGAGAAATTAAAAAAAAAAACACCGTATCCATTTCTGCTTTAAACCAAACACTGAGCAGCAATTGGTACATCCGAAAGACCCATACACCGAACACCCCAAGAAAAGCGACACATATATGCAGTCAGTGCAGTGAAGAATGCTCTGATTTGTATGTGGGGAAGACAAACAGCATCCAAAATGTATCACATTCGGTCTCCGCACTCCCCTTTAACAAAAAGCTGATGATGCTGGGTGCTACTATAAGGCCATAGCCACTGGCCAATCGATCAACCAAGATAAGAAAGCAATATATAGCGCACACCAGTCTTTAGCAATATTCAGTGTATTTATTCACACACGTAACGTTTCGGTACTCTATGGTACCTTCTTCAGACAACATCATAACAGCAAAGTGCTCAGTGCTTAAATTATAACAACAGGAAGTAACAGTGACCTCTAGTGATTAGAAACAGTAAATTTCTATTAATTGATTAATCTCAAAAAATCTATCCCAATCAATCAAGGTGATGGGAACAATCTTACTTGTTTATATGACAAGTATAAAAATAGTGCTAGTGCCATAATCACTATTATACATAGTTACTAGTGCTAAAAATGTGATAAGAGAATATTTAAAAACATAGTATTATAAGTACAAAATATACAATAAATATGCATTCTTAATATTTAATAGGTTCAGGAACAATTAAAAACGCCTCTCAGTACTATTAATTTAACGATTGCTCAGAAAACATTTCAGTCCCAAATTCACATTCAGTCCCAGTAAATGATTTGAATTTTCAAACGGGTATTTATAAGCACAGTTCTGTCTGCCAGACTTAAGCTCAGGGTCTAGTTCATTATATGTAATGTTGGTTCAGGCAATGCATTATGGGATAGAAATATTTCCTTGGTAAACTGGTAGAGTTTACACTACAGAGAGAATATTATACAGTATAATAATGTAAAGAACATTAACTCATATACCATAGATTTGATGTAGAGTACATTGTGTACTGTGCCCATTTGTATTATGTAATAGTAGAGAGACGTATAAACTGAATAATGGTCAAATCTTACAAAGGAAACCTGATTCATTAGTCCGTCACATTTTCCACACTTCTGAAATGCTTAGACAAGAAATGTGCTCGGATTAAATGTGTTTGCCCAGACAACAAACCTTGATAAATAAGGTGTTTAAAAGGCTACACGCCATGACAGCTGTTATTTGATTATTGCACAAAACAAATTAAAAATGACAAAAAAAATTCCCTTATTAGCAAGGCACTTATACGACATAAAATACAAAGTACGTCACAACTTGGGCCCTCTTCACAGCTGCTCGCCTTGGAATAGCATGGATACCAAGCTATTCGAAGGCGAGCAGATCTAACAAATCCGGAATGCAAGAACACCTGAATTCTTGTTAAAGGACAACTACACTGTAAAAATGTACTTTTATGAAAGAAAACTCGGACAGGGAGGTAGGATTGATACCTTCCAATAACTTTTCATTTAGGAGCACATTTCCATCTGCCAGATAGTGCTGAGCACTGATAAAGCCTGGCAGAAGCAATTTTCTACTACACTACTCTCTTTTTTTTTCTGGGTGCTATTTACACTACTGGATGTTATTTCCGTATTTGCAGGCTGTCTGCGATCTGGCCAATGGGAAGAATGCTTCTTGCATGGCATGTTTTTCTATTGGTCATGACACTGACAGTCTAAAAGGCAAAAACAAAAGAATATTAGGTAAGTCTAACTGGAGATAAAATTGTGTCCCCGGGGTGAGGAGTTAGTGGTCCACACCCTGGGTACTTGTAAGGAGGAGTAGGCAGATTGGGCAGTGTTGGACTGGGACACTGGGGCCCACCACGAAACTAATGCTTAGGGCCCACCATGTTAATTGCTATCTGGCTAGTATATGACTGGCCCAAAATCTGAATTCATGCTGGTTTGGGTTATAAAGTGTAAATTTACTGTCTGGTTTTCTATCATTTGAACGGTTGGAAGTTCACCGCCCATGACATACCATGGTAACTGCCATTTATATCAATAGAAAGTGACCCACAGCCTTTGGCTTGGAAATGTTGAGGAATACAAACATTTCATGTGTGACATTGCCTTTATTAACATTTCCAGCACCCTCAACTGTTTAGCGACCTTCTGTATATCCATTAAGGAAGCTAAGTGATAGTAGACATGTATGGGATTGTGTATGTATGTAAATATTTTATTACATAAATTAAATGAACATGAAATTCCCCACAGATGTACATGCACACAAAATACCTACATGCATGCGCACATACTCCCAAATGCACTGGTTTGCCCACATACAGATACCACACATGACACACAGATACAGAATGCCTAATCACATAAAAAAATACAATTCCTAATCCATAGATACAACATTTTAAATCTGAGCTGTAGATTCTGAGAAATCACCATTTGAAATCACAGCATTTACAGGGAAAGATTTGTCACACCAGAAGCAGAAATTATATGTTCCATCCCTGACCTCTTACTAGGATCTTTGGCTGCTTGCCAGCACACTTTCTGCAACATTTAAAAGATTCAGCAGAGAAAAGAAAAAAGGGGGAGGGAGGGGGAGATGTGTAAGCAGAGCAGGGTCCATGGTGAAGCTGTGCAGAACTTATAAGTGTCTCAGACACTACAGGAAGGCAGTGAGTAAGGGAGGGTGGGAGGGTTTCACTAAACAATAATAATTTAATGACAAAGCAAGCACAGATAAATATGTGAGTAACACCATTTTACTTCTCTCAAATCGTAATTTCAGAAAATAAAAAGTTGTTTAAATGAGTATAAAAAATTTTTAAAAAAAATGTTACCTTTAGATACAACAAGATCCCACTGCTTCAAAGCATTTTTTAAAAAATATTTTAAATCTGAGCTGTAGATTCTGAGAAATCACCATTTGAAATCACAGCATTTACAGGGAAAGATTTGTCACACCAGAAGCGAAATTATATGTTCCATCCCTGACCTCTTACTAGGATTTTTGGCTGCTTGCCAGCACACTTTCTGCAACATTTAAAAGAATCAGCAAGAGAAAGAAAAAGGGAGAGGGAGGGGGAGATGTGTAAGCAGAGCAGGGTCCATGGTGAACTGTGCAGAACTTATAGTGTCTCAGACACTACAGGAAGGCATTGAGTAGGGGAGGGTGAGGGTTTTCACTAAACAATAAAATTTAATGACAAAGCAAGCACAGATAAATATGTGAGTAACACCATTTTACTTCTCTCAAATCGTAATTTCAGAAAATAAAAAGTTGTTTAAATGAGTATAGTGACCCTTTAAACCCTGATTACAATATTGTGAATGTCAATCAAGTTATAGTGACCAATGGACGCATACTGGCACTAAGCTACTACATAAAATAAACATACACAAACAAGGCCAGCACACAATAACTAGCCATAAAATATACACTAATCTTTGTATCCCTGAAGGCCTGGTTGTTTTGTTTCCCGGTCACAACATAACCCATACAATTAAGTGGGTAAAACCTTTAAAGGCATGTCTACCCCCCCCAAACTAAAATGTAACCCACTACTGGCCCTATTGTACAATTAAAAAAAAATCCTTACCTTACATCCCTGCTCCTTATGGTTCTACTGTATTGCCTGTTCAAAGTTCAGGAAACTGAAGGGTAGGAGCTGTCTTCCTTTCCAATTGGTTGCTGTCTCTGAACTGTCCGCCCAGTAGCTTCTAGCATATGCAGGGGAGTGCCCTCCCGATCCCTCCCTGGCTGCCGATCATGTAGTGTATAATCCAGTACCGTTTCTAGCCATTTTGGTGCTCTAGCGTGATCAGAACGCAATCCCATCTTGCTCAAAAGTGCAGTAATATGGCCTATCCCTCCAAGAGTATTGGCATTAACATTTTTATTGCTAGCACTTCCCCAGAGTATTGCTATTAACCCTTCAGTGCCAGCACACGTTCCTACTAGTAATTTCAGTGGCAGCACTGACCCAGAGTATTGCCATTAAACCCTTAGTGCTAGCACTTTACTAGAGTACTGCTATTAATAGTCTCAGTACCTAAAGAGTATTCCCTTTAACTCTTTTAGCTGCTAGCATTGACATGATATACAGTATGTACCAGCATTGACATGATATACAATATGTACCAACATTGACATGATATACAGTATGCAGGCATCCCACCCCTCCCGGGAGTCGTGGGAGTCTCCCGGATTTTGAGGTCATCTCCCGCACACCTGCAAGACCACCCCAAACTCCTGTGACCCGAACCTACCTGAGAGTCCGCCTCCGGAACGCCTTCTTTCTTCTGGCCATGCCTCCTATGTGACATAAATTACGTCACATGGACCAGTGACCTCTAACGTGATGTTATTTACGTCACATTAGAGGCGTGGCTAGGGGTGTAACTGGTCCCTCCCCTGGCTCCACCCCCACCCCGTCCCTTTAGTGACATTGCGTCACTCGGCCACACCTCCTTCTCCCCACCCTGCCCAGAAGTCAGGTTCAACAGGGTGAGATGTCTGAGTATGTATCTGCTTTCCATGTCTCCTCCATTGAATTGTTCACTCATACTCTAAGTTCTAATTGGAGAGTTGGATGGAAGGAAGAAAGAGGCAGGGATAGGGATCTCATGGCTGCTAGTCACAGGGTCGCTGTTATACAGTCTTTTACCTGACATTTTAGAACTGTTCTCCTCAGTACTATTAGCTGATCTCATCCTCCCCCCTCCTTCCTTCACCTTCAGTTCATTTGTAACATTGTATCTAAGTAGAGGGAGCTGAGTTCAGGGTCTCTAATCACTGCAATGTTACACATTACAGCAGAACAAGGAGAGCAGTTCTGATCCAGCAAGTAACAGCTGACAGGGAAAAACTGGGCGCCCTAGCACTTTGCCTAGGTGGCTTATGCCTTTATGTATATTGCAGGGAATGCCCTCCCACCAAAAATAGAATCCGTCTCTACTTACAGATCCTCGCTCCCACAGCGTTCTGTATTGCTGGCAGTCACAGCTGAGATTTGCTGCCTCTCAGCCAATAACAGCCGTACTAACGGTCTGGCTCCCTGCTTGTAGTTCTGGCAGACAAGGAGCCGGATCAGAATGACACTGGAGCGAGGGGCTGTAAGTAGAGTTTGGATTCTATTTTTCACTTCCAATATAGCAGTTGGGGGTGGGAGGGCATGCCCTGCAATATATCAAAAGTAATTATTGAGGGTGGAGATGCCTTTTAAAAACAAAAAAAGCATTAAAAAATTAACCCTGCAAACCAAAACATGTCTTCCCTTGCCTTCCCTTCCCTTACACACACCAACTATGCAGTGCGCACCATATTTTAAGTATATCAAAAATATATGTGGTAAATACCTAAAGGACTAAACCTATTTTTTAATCTATATTCTGCAAGTCGGGAAGAATGGTAAATTGGAAGTAGACATTTCAGAGGAGCCCTTAAAACTTGTGGATATCCGGACTGGGACTTTGTCAAAAGAAGTAAGAAGGAAAGAAAAGAACACGTATACCAACAGTGAAGGGAGAAATTAAAAAAAAACACCGTATCCATTTCTGCTTTAAACCAAACACTGAGGCAGCAATTGGTACATCCGAAAGACCCAATACCGAAACACCCAAGAAAAGCGACATCATATATGCAGTGCAGTGCAGTGAAGAATGCTCTGATTTGTATGTGGGGAAGACCAAACAGCATCCAAAATGTATCACATTCGGTCTCCGCACTCCCCTTTAACAAAAAGCTGATGATGCTGGGTGCTACTATAAGGCCATAGCCACTGGCCAATCGATCAACCAAGATAAGAAAGCAATATATAGCGCACACCAGTCTTTAGCAATATTCAGTGTATTTATTCACACACGTAACGTTTCGGTACTCTATGGTACCTTCTTCAGACAACATCATAACAGCAAAGTGCTCAGTGCTTAAATATATAACAACAGGAAGTAACAGTGACCTCTAGTGATTAGAGAAACAGTAAATTTCTATTAATTGATTAATCTCAAAAAATCTATCCCAATCAATCAAGGTGATGGGAACAATCTTACGTGTTTATATGACAAGTATAAAAATAGTGCTAGTGCCATAATCACTATTATACAAATAAGTTACTAGTGCTAAAAATGTGATAAGAGAATAATTTAAAAACATAGTATTTTAAGATACAAAATATACAATAAATATGCATTCTTAATATTTAATAGGTTCAGGAACAATTAAAAACGCCTCTCAGTACTATTTAATTTAACGATTGCTCAGAAAACATTTCAGTCCCAAATTCACATTCAGTCCCAGTAAATGATTTGAATTTTCAAACGGGTATTTATAAGCAACAGTTCTGTCTGCCAGACTTAAGCTCAGGTGTCTAGTTCATTTATAGGTAATGTTGGTTCAGGCAATGCATTATGGGATAGAAAATATTTCCTTGGTAAACTGGTAGAGTTTACACTACAGAGGAGAATATTATACAGTATAAATAATGTAAAGAACATTAACTCATATACCATAGATTTGATGTAGAGTACATTGTGTACTGTGCCCATTTGTATTATGTAATAGTAGAGAGACGTATAAACTGAATAATGGTCAGAATCTTACAAAGGAAACCTGATTCATTAGTCCGTCACATTTTCACAGCTTCTGAAATGCTTAGACAAGAAATGTGCTCGGATTAAATGTGTTTGCCCAGACAACAAACCTTGAATAAATAAGGTGTTTAAAAGGCTACACGCCATGACAGCTGTTATTTGATTATTGCACAAAACAAATTAAAAATGACAGAAAAAAAATTCCCTTATTAGCAAGGCACTTATACGACATAAAATACAAAGTACGTCACAACTTGGGCCCTCTTCACAGCTGCTCGCCTTGGAATAGCATGGATACCAAGCTATTCGAAGGCGAGCAGATCTAAATCCGGAATGCAAGAACACCTGAATTCTTGTTAAAGGACAACTACACTGTAAAAATGTACTTTTATGAAAGGAAAACTCGGACAGGGAGGTAGGATTGATACCTTCCAATAACTTTTCATTTAGGAGCACATTTCCATCTGCCAGATAGTGCTGAAGCACTGATAAAGCCTGGCAGAAGCAATTTTCTACTACACTACTCTCTTTGTTTTTCTGGGTGCTATTTTACACTACTGGATGTTATTTCCGTATTTGCAGGCTGTCTGCGATCTGGCCAATGGGAAGAATGCTTCTTGCATGGCATGTTTTCTTATTGGTCATGACACTGACAGTCTAAAAGGCAAAAACAAAAGAATATTTAGGTAAGTCTAACTGGAGATAAAAATTGTGTCCCCAGGGGTGAGGAGTTAGTGGTCCACACCCTGGGTACTTGTAAGGAGGAGTAGGCAGATTGGGCAGTGTTGGACTGGGACACTGGGGCCCACCACGAAAACTAATGCTTAGGGCCCACCATGTTAATTGCTATCTGGCTAGTATATGACTGGCCCAAATCTGAATTCATGCTGGTTTGGGTTATAAAGTGTAAAATTTACTGTCTGGTTTTCTATCATTTGAACGGTTGTAAGTTCACCGCCCATGACATACCATGGTAACTGCCATTTATATCAATAGAAAGTGACCCACAGCCTTTGGCTTGGAAATGTTGAGGAATACAAACATTTCATGTGTGACATTGCCTTTATTAACATTTCCAGCACCCTCAACTGTTTAGCGACCTTCTGTATATCCATTAAGGAAGCTAAGTGATAGTAGACATGTATGGGATTGTGTATGTATGTAAATATTTTATTACATTAAATTAAATGTAAACATGAAATTCTCCCACAGATGTACATGCACACAAAATACCTACATGCATGCGCACATACTCCCAAATGCACTGGTTTGCCCACATACAGATACACACATGAACACACAGATACAGACATGCCTAATCACATAAAAAAATACAATTGCCTAATCACATAGATACACACATACCCACACACATAAAGATTCTTACATGCACACACATACATACGCCGATGCCTAGTTACACACAGATACACACATGCCTACTTAAATACAGATAACATGCACATACACATAGCCAATGTGTAAGAGATTGCAGCTAGTCTTCTCTGTTTAATCACTACTTACCTGTAGCTTGGTGGGTTCCTCATTTTAACCCCCAACCATCTTGACAGGCATTATCTATATTTTCCTGGAGCACCAAGGAGAACAATATTTTAACTCCTGTGTAACTTCCCCTGTGTCTATTCAGTTTTCTGTTGAGCTTCACAGCACCTTAGCCCAGCATGGTATATATTTTATATATATAGTAAGGTAGGGCTTAACGGACTACTGAAAATAGGGACGTCAATTCAGTGCTTCCCAGGATACAGTGCTATTTATCCATCCATCTATCTACCCATCCATTCATCCATCCATCCATTTATCCACCCATCCATTCATCTGTAATTACCAATTTCAATCCTTAATAAAAACCATCCAAAATATTTCCTTTTTAACATTTATATTGATGGAAACTTTTTCCTTTAAAATAAGGAAAACAAGGTGCAGCTTGTGAGATGCATTCCTCCTACAGCCCAGTCATTGGTGCTCTTCCTTGGGGTTTGTGTTCCTGGAACTATAAAATGAAACACTGTGAATTTTGACTGAAGAGATTCCAAGATTATTGATGGGAATAGGGTCTTTTAGTCCTGAAAGGTCTATTTGAGCCATGGTCTGAATGGTCTGGCTGATATAGGAAAGGACTTTTAAGTTGATTTTTTTTTTTGCAAATGAGGCTTTCTAACTTGGAATAAAATACAAATAATCCTTTAAATGGTATCAGTGACAATCCCTATTTGCATCAGACATCAACTCTTGCCTCTTTGGCTGCTACTGAATACCCCTTAGATTTGGCTGTAAGTTTACCTTAGTTCAATGATGTTTTAGTTGTTTAATCATTTGCTATCTTTATATCTTAAAGAGATTAAAGTAGATTTTCTTTAGTATCTCATATCCAGTCCATACTGAAGCTTGGGTATACTCCCCTGTTTGACTTTGGTCAAGTAGTTACTGTAGTTTTATGAAGATTACTAATACCATATTACAAATATTAACATTATTATGACGGTATCACCAGAATATACATGTTACTAATGCCATATTACAAATATTAACATTATCATCATGGTATCACCAGAATATACATGTTACTAATACCATATTAAAAATATTAACATTATTATCATGGTATCACCAGAATATACATATGTTATTTATACCATATTACAAATATTAACATTATCATCACCGTATCACCACCTTATAGGAGAGGAGGAGACACTTGCGTGCATTGTGCGAAGGACGCATGCGGACACAGTGTGAAGGAGCGAGGACACGCCGGAGACTGTCAGTGAAGTTGGCGCTGGAGCAGGTCCACGGGTAAGTGTCTCCTATTCTCCTGTAAGATTTACTGAAGAACAGGAGGTAAGAAATAGTGCATTTACCTCCTGTTCTTCAGTAAATCAGTTAGAAACAAACTAAAATTTTTGCTGGACATACCCTTTAATATTATAAACATTACATTATCATTACAGTATCACCAGAATATACATGTTATTTATACCATATTACAAATATTAATATTATCATCACCATATCACCAGAATATACACATATTACATAAACCATATTACACATATTAACATTATCTTCACGCAGTCTCTAGAATATACATGTTATTTATACCATGTTACAAATATTAATGTTATCATCACCGTATCACCAGAATATACATATGTTATTTATACCATGTTACAAATATTAATATTATCATCACCGTATCACCAGAATATACATATGATTTATACCTTTTACAAATATTATATTATCATCACAGTATCACCATAATATACTATGTTATTTATACCATGTTACAAATAATATTATCATCAACGTATCACCAGAATATAGATATGTTATTTATACCATGTTACAAATATTAATATTATCATCACCGTATCACCAGAATATACATATGTTATTTATACCATGTTACAAATATTAAAGGCTTTGTCCACCCCTAAAATAAAAAATTTATATCATGCTCCCCCTGTCCCCCAGCCCCAACCGCATGTTTAGTTTTTTTAAAAAGCCCCCCAAACTCTACTACTTACCTCCCCTCGATCCTCCGCCCACTGCCGGCCCTCTGCTTGCGAGAATGCAAGCAGAGGGGCGGGACCGGCAGTTGCGCCTGTGATTGGCTGAGCGGCACCATCACGGACCGGCTGCCGTCATTCAGTGCAGCGGAGGAAAGCGGAGAGGTAAGTAAGAGTTTGGGAGCTTTTTAAAAAAAACATGCGGTTGGGTTGGGGGACATGGGGGAGCATGATATTAAGGGGATTTGTGCTAGGGGGAGGGATAGTAAACGGGAGGGAAGGGAGGGGGGAGAGGAGGGGGGGAGGGGGGGAGAGAAGGGCTGCAGCACGCATGCAGGAATCTCCTGGAGGCCAGTAGCAGGCAGTGTCCTATAGGACCTGCTGGCCTCCTGGTGGGAGTTTTTGGAACTTTGGGGGGGGACTACAGGAGAACCAGATGGAGTTGGGATGTGAGGTAAGGATTAAACTACACTACATGGTGGGGCCAGTAGTTTGGGGGATTATAGTTTTGGGGGGACATGCCCTTTAATATTATCAAGTACACCAAATTACATATGTTATTTATACCATGTTACAAATATTAATATTATCATCACCGTATCACCAGAATATACATATGTTATTTATACCATGTTACAAATATTAATATTATCATCACAGTATCACCAGAATATAGATATGTTATTTATACCATGTTACAAATATTAATATTAATCACATTATCACACTATCACAGAATATACATATGTTATTATACCATGTTACAAATATTAATATTATCATCACAGTATCACCAGAATATACATATGTTATTTATACCATGTTACAAATATTAATATTATCATCACCGTATCACCAGAATATACATATGTTATTTATACCATGTTACAAATATTAATATTATCATCACCGTATCACCAGAGTATACATGTTATTTATACCATACTAGACATTAAGCCATTACATAAACGGGCGCTAGAATACATGTGTAGAAACATTTATTTTTCATAATATAAATATGAATATAAATATTTCCATACACTTTGGAGGGACCTTTTCCCCTCAGCCCCTGTCCATACACTTTGAAGGGACTTTTTTTTCCCTCAGCCCCTGTCCATACACTTTGAAGGGACTTTTTTTCCCCTCAGCCCCTGTCCATACACTTTGAAGGGACCTTTTCCCCTCAGCCCCTGTCCATACACTTTGGAGGGACCTTTTCCCCTCAGCCCCTGTCCATAAACTTTGAAGGGACCTTTTCCCCTCAGCCCCTGTCCATACACTTTGGAGGGACCTTTTCCCCTCAGCCCCTGTCCATACACTTTGAAGGGACTTTTTTTTCCCTCAACCCCTGTCCATACACTTTGAAGGGACTTTTTTTCCCCTCAGCCCCTGTCCATACACTTTGAAGGGGCCTTTTCCCCTCAGCCCCTGTCCATACACTTTGAAGGGACCTTTTCCCCTCAGCCCCTGTCCATACACTTTGGAGGGAGCTTTTCCCCTCAGCCCCTGTCCATACACTTTGGAGGGACTTTTTTTCCCTTAGCCCCTGTCCATACATTTTGGAGGGACCTTTTCCCCTCAGCCCCTGTCCATACACTTTGAAGGGACTTTTTTTTTCCCCAGCCCCTGTCCATACACTTTGGAGGGACCTTTTCCCCTCATCCCCTGTCCATACACTTTGAAGGGACTTTTTCCCCCTCAGCCCCTGTCCATACACTTTGGAGGGACCTTTTCCCCTCAGCCCCTGTCGATACACTTTGAAGGGACCTTTTCCCCTCAGCCCCTGTCCATACACTTTGGAGGGACCTTTTTTCCCCTCAGCCCCTGTCCATACACTTTGAAGGGACTTCTTTTCCCCTCAGCCCCTGTCCATAACATCTTCTGCAAGGGGACTTTTTTTCCCCTCAGCCCCTGTCCATACACTTTGAAGGGACTTTTTTTTCCCCTCAGCCCCTGTCCATACACTTTGGAGGGACCTATTCCCCTCAGCCCCTGTCCATACACGTTTCGTTTTCGAATTTTCAGAATTTTAAAAATTTTCAGAAATTTCGATTTTCGATCATCATCTACTTTCTATTTTAAATTTTCGATAAAAATCGAAAATTCAAAAAATTTGGGTTCCGTGAAATTCGGTAGTTCTAATCGAACCCACATTACATCTCTAATTACAAATATTAACATTATCATCACCGTATCACCAGAATATACGCATGATATACCATATTATACCATATTATAAATATTTACATTATCATAACAGTTGCAAACCTAATTTTTTATTTTTTTAACAAACAAACCATTACATACAATTGGGGAAACAGACATTTTTGACAGGTGTCATTGTTACTTGCATTCATGCAATATAAGAAGCAAAATTTTGCCTGTGCCATTTGTAGCAACCAATCAGATGTTAGTTTTTTTACTACATTTAGCTAATATATGATAGTTTAATGTAGATTATTAGCACAGGCAAACTTTTGCACTTTTTATTGCATCAGGCCCATGGTGCCTAGGGGCACATCAGAAATTTGTGGGACCCATACTGGGCTATTTTGCCACCACCCTTGATTTGCTAATCTTGTCTTTCAGTTGGCTAGCTGGAGGACTGGATGAAGGACCAGCTGGCTAGTAGACATGTCTCCAATGTATAATGTATAATTAAATAAGGAAATCACATAAAAAAAATTCCAAATGATGTATTCAAGGGTACCTAACCCATTTAGGGGTGGAGTCTATTTTTATACTTTAAAAAAAATAATCTATACTGAAAAAAAAAATTATTTTAAATTGACCTTTACTGGAAACTGTAATTTTTCCAACCATCACTGTACTATTTTTTAGTTACCTCTATTAGCTGAAAAATGTTCAATGGCAATGTGGGGCCATAGTCAGTAACCCATGGTATCAAAAAATTCCGATACTGCTGGTTATAGTAAAAGTACAAAGGCCACAGTCTTTAACAATCGCTCGTTCACACAATACCATGCAGTAGTGGACTACCGCAATGGTAATGTAAGAGTGATCATACAATTACTGTTGTGATCTTAATGTAATGTATGATCGATATTGTAATTTTACAACCGCAGTCATAAAGTTTGTGATTGTTAAAGGTATCGTTATCACCCCTTTATAAATATGGCTCTAGGTTTTTGCCCATGGCATAAATCTTTGCTGCAGAGCAAGAGGCAGATGGATAGTGGTCAGGTGGAGGTGGAAAGGCGGGGCTAGGGGCATTCTGGGGCAGGGAGTAAGTCTACTCACCAATTTGCTTTTAATACGGTTTTTTTTAAAAACATGTCCCTAAAACAGCCCTGAGCCATTTATACTAAACTACTATTGCTATCTATACCTTAAATTTAATCAGAACTTTTTTAACTTCTATTGCTCTGTTTTCGGGTTTTTTGCAACTTTTTAGAAAATCCGAAATTTTTTTGCGGAATGGAACTTGCCAGTTTTGAACATCTCAACATCCAAGCACTCTCTGACAGAGTGGGAACAGTCAGGGGATTGTGAGGGTTGTATTGTATTGTATGATCTGCTAACTAATGGGGCCCATATACTAACAAATCCCAGTCGAATGATCATACGATCGACCATACACTAATGATCGTACAATATCAGGATATACCAATATCGTATGATTGGTGTATGTGTGGGCCCCATAATATGCTGACAAATGCAAAATGACTGTCAAATTCTGTGCTATACTGTGAAGGAAAATAATTTCACCATGGCACCAAAGCTCTGAATGGCCTTGAAAAATAATCAATGTAGAAAGCTCATTATACAGAAAGTGAATGACTAGGAAACAAACACTGTAGTTGCATTCTTTTCAGTGACAATAAAACACATGCAAGTGAAATATCTCTAAAACACTTTGAGAGACACTGAAACACCAGGTAGGGAATTAGAGAGAATAAAAGGGTGGAAACCAGGGTTAGTAGAATGAATTTGAAATTTGTGCTGCTCCTAGCGCCTGTAGTATTTCAGAAGAACAGCAGCTAATGAAAAGGCTTGTAAAATCTGTGCTTTGGTTGCGCTCATATATATAGAATAAAACAAACAAAATATAAAAGACCAATTAGTTTCAAATGTTCTTATCTTGTTTTAAACACTTAAATTATTACATTATATTTTAATAAAGTAAAATATAATGTACCTACTTACTTTAGAGGAAGAAAGCAAAGGTCCACTAACTGGGGGATGTTTAAACCTTTATTTCACGCTTCTAACATCATTTAATGGGATACACAAAATGGTAAAATAACTTAAAAATATAAATATGGTAATGTCCCTTTACAAGCCTCTGGCTGCCTCTTCTTAGCAGCCAGTATCTGTGATGCCAATACTGTTTAGGGTAAGAAAGAATAAATACAAATGTTTAACGCATTTCGCTGCTTGTAGGGGTTGCAGCTTCTGCACTAGCAAAAATCTATAATTTGCTCTCTTTCTTGAGTGTTTTTACACCGCATTCAGTTTGTAGCTGGAACAAAAGTGCAGTGTCTGGGTTCTCAGCTTCTACATAAGTTATTGACAAGTATTGTACTGCTCATTGAGTATGGGAATATGTCCTCTATCATTAAAAATAACAGTATAATGGTAAGAGTTATAAAAATTAAAGTTATAAAATAGTGGTTAAAGGCAACATTAAGCTAAGATTGTTAATAATATAAACATTATTAAAAGAAGATATAAATAGAAATTATTATACATGAGTAAGATCAGACTTATATATAGAGATTTGTATAACTTTTGGTACCAACGTTTGTAATTTGTAAATCCATATCATTTTAAATCTGGATATAGAGGGATGCCTGTATCTCTTCTTTTCTTTCTGGTGGAGGGATTTGTTGGATTCCATAAAAATGTTAAATCTTTCCTTTACTGCAAGTATTCCAATGTCTGAGTACTGTGTGATTTGTATCCTTCTCTATACATCTAACATGTTCCCCAATCCTGTCTTTCAATTGACTCTCTGTCCTTCCCACATATTGTGGTCCACATTCCAATACATTAATAACATTTGTACTACTACAGGTAATGAAGTTACCAATACTGTCTTTTGTGGCATTGCTGTTGAAATTCCTATATTTCTGTTTGCCTGATTTCTTGCAGCCTCTACATGTCCCACATCCAAAAAACCTTGTAGAGCTGGAAAGATTGTTTTTGTTTTCTGTTTTCTAGTTTTGAAATGGCTGGAGGCAAGATGTTCCTTTAAATTCCTACTTCTTTTAAAGATGATTTGTGGTCAACTGGTAATATTTTACTTAGATGTTCATCTTGTTGTAGGCCAATGTTTCTTCATTACCGGTAATTGTTTTATCTTCTTCTCTTCTTTGGAAAACTGTGTATTTAAAGATACCGACAAGGCGTTTTCCTAATCCAAGCTTTTTTATTTAGGGATTAATAGGATAATCCTGTCCAAATCTCTTATTAATACATTATTCTCTTTTAAAGTCTCTGATTTATATCCTTTTTCTATAAATTTGTTTTCTAGATCTATGGCTTGTGTATCATAATCTTTTATGTCCGTTCTTGTTATGCATTGCTGACGACTAGTTTATAATGTGTTCTTGATTTAATAATTTTTAATAAATAATTCTAAATCTAAAAACATTCTTTGTAATATTCGGGTGCAAATTCTAAGTTAAAATGGTTGTTTTTTTAAAAACTTGAAAAACATTTTTAAGGGGTCTTCTGTGCCATTCCATATTAATAAAATACCATCTATAAAACATTGCCATAAAATTATATTGTTTATAGAATCCCCACATCCTTCTCCCATTGCGCCATAAATAGATTTGCATAGATTGGTGCAAATTTTGTTCTCATCAAAGTTCCTTGGTTTTGTAGTGTAGAAATGTGAAGTAATTGTGAGATAATATAAAGTCAATACCTTTGAGTAGGAATTCTCATTGTTTAATTTCCAAACCCTTGGCTCCTTTAAATGTGGATTTGATTACTGTAAAATGCTTGTAGAGGGAGTTTACATCAATTGTGCACCATAACCAGTTTTTATTCCAGGTTAAATTATTTAAAATTGTTAGGATATGTAAAATATAATGTACCTACTTACTTTAGAGGAAGAAAGCAAAGGTCCACTAACTGGGGGATGTTTAAACCTTTATTTCACACTTCTAACATCATTTAATGGGATACACAAAATGGTAAAATAACTTAAAAATATAAATATGGTAATGTCCCTTTACAAGCCTCTGGCTGCCTCTTCTTAGCAGCCAGTATCTGTGATGCCAATACTGTTTAGGGTAAGAAAGAATAAATACAAATGTTTAACGCATTTCGCTGCTTGTAGGGGTTGCAGCTTCTGCACTAGCAAAAATCTATAATTTGCTCTCTTTCTTGAGTGTTTTTACACCGCATTCAGTTTGTAGCTGGAACAAAAGTGCAGTGTCTGGGTTCTCAGCTTCTACATAAGTTATTGACAAGTATTGTACTGCTCATTGAGTATGGGAATATGTCCTCTATCATTAAAAATAACAGTATAATGGTAAGAGTTATAAAAATTAAAGTTATAAAATAGTGGTTAAAGGCAACATTAAGCTAAGATTGTTAATAATATAAACATTATTAAAAGAAGATATAAATAGAAATTATTATACATGAGTAAGATCAGACTTATATATAGAGATTTGTATAACTTTTGGTACCAACGTTTGTAATTTGTAAATCCATATCATTTTAAATCTGGATATAGAGGGATGCCTGTATCTCTTCTTTTCTTTCTGGTGGAGGGATTTGTTGGATTCCATAAAAATGTTAAATCTTTCCTTTACTGCAAGTATTCCAATGTCTGAGTACTGTGTGATTTGTATCCTTCTCTATACATCTAACATGTTCCCCAATCCTGTCTTTCAATTGACTCTCTGTCCTTCCCACATATTGTGGTCCACATTCCAATACATTAATAACATTTGTACTACTACAGGTAATGAAGTTACCAATACTGTCTTTTGTGGCATTGCTGTTGAAATTCCTATATTTCTGTTTGCCTGATTTCTTGCAGCCTCTACATGTCCCACATCCAAAAAACCTTGTAGAGCTGGAAAGATTGTTTTTGTTTTCTGTTTTCTAGTTTTGAAATGGCTGGAGGCAAGATGTTCCTTTAAATTCCTACTTCTTTTAAAGATGATTTGTGGTCAACTGGTAATATTTTACTTAGATGTTCATCTTGTTGTAGGCCAATGTTTCTTCATTACCGGTAATTGTTTTATCTTCTTCTCTTCTTTGGAAAACTGTGTATTTAAAGATACCGACAAGGCGTTTTCCTAATCCAAGCTTTTTTATTTAGGGATTAATAGGATAATCCTGTCCAAATCTCTTATTAATACATTATTCTCTTTTAAAGTCTCTGATTTATATCCTTTTTCTATAAATTTGTTTTCTAGATCTATGGCTTGTGTATCATAATCTTTTATGTCCGTTCTTGTTATGCATTGCTGACGACTAGTTTATAATGTGTTCTTGATTTAATAATTTTTAATAAATAATTCTAAATCTAAAAACATTCTTTGTAATATTCGGGTGCAAATTCTAAGTTAAAATGGTTGTTTTTTTAAAAACTTGAAAAACATTTTTAAGGGGTCTTCTGTGCCATTCCATATTAATAAAATACCATCTATAAAACATTGCCATAAAATTATATTGTTTATAGAATCCCCACATCCTTCTCCCATTGCGCCATAAATAGATTTGCATAGATTGGTGCAAATTTTGTTCTCATCAAAGTTCCTTGGTTTTGTAGTGTAGAAATGTGAAGTAATTGTGAGATAATATAAAGTCAATACCTTTGAGTAGGAATTCTCATTGTTTAATTTCCAAACCCTTGGCTCCTTTAAATGTGGATTTGATTACTGTAAAATGCTTGTAGAGGGAGTTTACATCAATTGTGCACCATAACCAGTTTTTATTCCAGGTTAAATTATTTAAAATTGTTAGGATATGCGCAGAATCTCTTGTATAAGATCTGGTGTTTTTCAAATTTGGCTGTAGAAAGTGATCAATGTACTCAAACAAGTCACTTGTAATAGAATTAATCCCAGCTGTGAGTGGGCATCCTGGTCATTTATTCAAGTTTTGGTGGATTTTTTGCCTAGACTAGATGTTTAATATATATATAGTCAAATTCTGGCTTATTAATTATACCTTCTTTCTGTCCTTCGTTTAATACTACAAGTAACTCCTGATGTTATTCTTATGTGGGATCTCCCTTCAATGTTCAGTATGTATGTTTATCGCACAAAAGACATTCAGATTATATTATTAGCATAATTTTTAACAATAAGAACTTTTATTGAATAACCCTGTTAGTCCCTTATTTAGGAGTTTAAGGTGGTCTTTATTTAAAGGGCATGTCCAGTGAAAAAAAATGCCTGACAGCCGCGACCAGTAAGTAAAGCGGATGTCGGGGTAGAAGTCCTAGACCGCACCTAGAAGCACCTAGAAGTCCTAGAAGCACCTAGATGTCGATGGACCGGGTCAGGTAAGAAAGTAAATATCACAAAAGTAGGGTTTGGGGAGGTAATCTACATTTTAGAACTAAGGTTTTTTTTGAGTGGACTTGCCCTTTAACATTTTTCCTCTCGGTCTGGTGTTCATGGGTAATGGTAGTCCTTGGCAAAGGGGATAAGAAAATAAAACAATTAATGAAAAAACATTGGCACATCCTACGATGTGCCAATGTTTCTTCATTAACTAAAACATTACAAGTTGAATACCAGATCTACAAGGTTTTTATAAATGTGGGAAATGTAGAGGCTGCAAGAAATAAGGCTTACAGAAATAGGAATTTCACCAGCAATACCACAAAAGACAAATACAGTATTGATAACTTTATTACCTATCAAACATTATATATGTATTGGAATGTGGATCACAATATGTGGCAAGGACAGAGAGTAAATTGAAAGACAGGATTGGGGAACATGTTAGATGTATAGAGAAGGATACAAATCACACAGTACTCAGACATTAGAATACTTGCAGTAGAGGAAAGATTTATAATTTTTATGGAATCCAACAAATCCCCCCACCCCAAAGAAAAGAAGAGATACAGGCATCCCTCTATATCCAGACTTTACAAATTGCAAACTTTGGAACCGAAAGTTTTTAACCATAAACAGTATTGTCATCACAGATATTGGCTGCTGGAAGCACATAGAGGTTTTTAAAGGGCATGTCCACCCCAACTATAATTTGCCCCACTGTATAGTGTAAAACAGTTCTTACCTTTGTCCTCTGCTGCATATGGTTATCCTCAGGGCCTGCTGAAAGTCCAGGAAATTGAAGAGTAGGAGCCTCTCTGTGTGTCATCCAGTATGTTACCCTTCCCTGTCCTCCTGGACTCTGGCATGCGCAGGAGAGCTCCCCCCAGATCTCTCTGCGCTGCAGTAAATTTTAACAAAGGAAAAACTTTTCTGTAGTGTAGGGGACCCCCCTCCAACCCTAAACACTAACATTTTAACTTTGAAAAGTGCCCTGAAATAGACTTACCTACTTTCATTCCCTTGGCCCTCTCAATAACTCGCAGCCGCATCTGTGATTGACTGACTCACAGCCAATCATGGATGCGCCTGTCCGGACTGGCCCCTATTACTACTTCGTTCCCAGAAGTAGGTAGTCGAGGCAGAGGCTGAGGGAAGTAAGTTGGGCAAGTCTATTTCTGGGAACTTTTTAAAGTTAAAACCCTAGCATGTAGGGTTGGAGGTGGGTCCCCTACACTACAGAAAAATGTGTGTTTGAAGGTAGAGATACCCTTTAAAGAGACATTCACTATTTAAATTTTTAAGTGAGTTGTAGTGTGTTTATCCCAGTGACTGATGTAAGAAGAAGGAAATAAAGGTTTAAAGGGCATGTCCAACCCCCAAACTAAATTTAACACACTACTGGCCCCATTGTGTAGTTTAAAAAAACCCTTACCTTACATCTCTGCTCCTTATGGTTCTCCTTGCTTGCCCAAAGTCCAGGAAACTGAAGAGTAGGCGCTATCTTCCTGTGTAAAAGGCTCCGTCTGCTCCTTGTCCTCTGAGAAGACAGTGGCATGTGCAGGGGAGCCCTTTCACCCCTCTCTCCTGATCCCTCCATTGCTGGCCATCTATCTACCATAAAAGGCTTGTAGTGAAGGCTTCCCGTGCCCACCCCCAACCACAAAAAGATTCTGAACGCTACTTATAGCCCTTCATTCCCGCGGCACTCTCCATTGATGGCATCTGGCCTCTGGCCGGATCAGAATACCATGGGAGAGCCAGGCTGTAAGTAGAGTTCAGAATCTTTGTTTAGAAATCTGAAAATTCGATTGGGAGTGGGCAGGGGAGCCTGATATTATACGAAAAGTTTTTGTTTAGGGTGGAGATACCATTTAAACAGCACTCAGTCACTTAACTCTCTTAAGTAAGTAGCTACATTATATTTTAATATATGTTTGATTAAGTGTTTTAAACAAAATAAGGACATTTAAAACTAATTGGTCTTTTATATTTTGTTTTTGTTTTATTCTTTATATCCAAGTGCAAACAAAACACAGATTTCTCAGTAAACCAGGGTTGCCAGGCATCCCAATTTAGGCAAAATTACCCTGACTGATTAAAATTCTGGCCTCTGAATGGCACGGGAATCCCTTGCCCTAGAACACAAACTCTGTTCCATCCTGCTCTAAATCCTGCTTCCCCGACATGCTCACTCTCTACCCCCTGCTCTACCATGTCCACCCCTTGCTTCGCCCCACCAAGGGCCGTTTCTAGCCATTTTAGTGCCCTAGGCGCCCTCCCACCTACATGTGCCCCCCCAAGAAAAAAAACAAAAAAAACGCTTGGCCTAACAAACTACGGCTGGGTTTCTTCCTTCTGACACTGTCCACTGCTGCTCTTCTTTATAGTGGGAATGCTTTACTAGTTGGTAAGAGCGCACGCTGTACCAGGTGAGGGGGGCATGTATACATACATTTCCCTGGTCCTTCACATGGCAGTGATGAATGGGTTAAACCCTGATGCCTTGCGTGACAGGACCAATAGGAATAAATGGAGCTGACTCCTGCCCTCATTACGCCTTTTTTTCCTGTCCTTGCCGGTACAAGGACCAGTATTTTACTTCTTACCCCAATCTTCCCCTGCGGGTCTTTCATCCTCTCTGCCGCAGGAAGCCTGAACTAAGTGTGTACGCTATGTTCAGGATGGGTCCACAGCGTCCCACGGATTTCTGCCCTACAGTCTCTGCAGGCGCCCCGTGATGACGTCACGTGTCAAAAATTCAAATATCGCGGGCTCGAGGCTGCTTCCCGTGAATACATTTGGGATTATTCCGGACAACGCTGTCACCAGGCTGTTTTTGCTGCTGCTGTGAGTGTCTGACCATGTCTCAGACTTCACTCTGTGTTGATGCAGCAGCCTGTCTAATCACGGGTTCTCCTATGTGATTAAACACATCTCCAGGAAGAGAGAAAGGTCTGGTTCTGGGGAGTTAGAATTTTTCCTTTCAGAGAGAGATGTTGCAAATGTGTATATATGTATATAGATATGAATATAGGGGTATATATGTATATATGTACACAGGGTCTGCGTTCAGTCTACTTCTGTATGACTCTATTATTCTAACACATAGGCTTATGTAGCGATTATGTGTTTATCTTTATGTTTTATCAGATCCTGCTTGCGGGAGATTGATGAGGATAGACATGCCAGATCCCGGTCTAAAGAATGTGTGCTCTGCTCAAATTATGCCATACGAGGGTGGAAACTTTGTGATGAATGTGAAGATTCCCGAAAATTGTCAGTGAATCAAGCTCAACTATTGCAGTCAGTAAAATCTATAATGCAGGAATCTTTAGATTCCATGACTTCTAAGGTCACAGAATCTGTACTGGCCTCTATACAGACAGAGACTCCTCGTCCTTCCTCTCCTCATTTTAGGGGCTCAGAGGACCCAGTTGATACCGAGCCTGATGGGGACTCCCCTAAATTTACTCAAGAGTGTCTGGATCACCTAATTTCCAAGATAAGAACTACTCTCAAAATACCTTCTGAGCTAGAATCCTCTCCTAAAGGCAACCTTATGTTTACCAAGACAGTTCAATTAGACCTGACCTTCCACATGCACGAACAGATCTCGGATCTAATCTTAGGTGAATGGCAATCCCCTGAGAAGAAGTTTAACGATTCTCAAAATTTCCTGAGAGTCTACCCTTTCCTACCTCAAGATGTAAAAACCCTTGAGGAAGCTCCTAAAGTGGACACTGCAATTGCCAAAATGGCTAGGAAAATAGTGAGAGACCCCATGGACTGCAAAGAAGAATCAGCATTAAAAAAAGTTTTTTCTCTGTCTGGCTTTGCAATTAGACCAGGGGTGGCTATTACTGAACTGGCTAGGGCTAATAAATGATGGTTTAATGATTTGAAAAGTTCTATTTCTAATGCTAGGTCTAATGATCAGCTGATTGAAATATTATGACATTAAAGCAGCAAATAATTATATGTCAGAAGCCTCTCTCGACATTGTAAAACTCAATGCCAAGGCCATGGGTCAATCTGTGGTAGCCAGACGCTCCCTATGGTTAAAGCAATGGCAAGCAGATTTGCAGTCTAAACAAGGACAATCCAGGCTCCCCTTTGAAGGGGACTTACTTTTCGGCACAAAACTTGAAGAACTAATTGAAAGGAACTCAAAAAGAGTCTTCCAACCCCGCGTAGACCTTTTCGCAGATTTGGTAATCAGGCATCATCCTCTGACTCACCCTCTTTTAAGCAATCTAAACAATATAGACCAGGGAGGCCATTTTTTCAGAGAGGTTCCTGGCGCTCCAATCCCCAACAGCGTCAGCAAAACCTTTTTCAGGGTTTCAGAGGTGGCAAGTCTCCAAACAAGATCCAAAACACAATGACGGTGTACAAGCCCTCCAACTAAAAGTTGGGGGCACCTCCAGTCCTTTGCAAAAGTATGGGAACTAAACATCTCAGATTCATGGGTAACTCAAACAGTGAAACACGGGTACCTTTTGGACTTCAAAAATCCACCATGCTTCCATCGGTTTCTGACATCTCGAACCCCAGGGGGTATTTACAAAACAGTGCTCACAGAAATATTACAAGAACTATACCACGAAAACTCTATCGAAAAGGTCCCACAATCCCAAAAGTCAAAGGGCATTTACTCCCCATTTTTTCTCCGCAGCAAAAAGTCGGGAGAATTTCGAGGGATCTTGGACTTAAAATTACTAAACACGTTCTTGGAAAAGAAAAAATTCAAGATGGAAACTCTTCGATCAATTTCCTGGCAAATACAAGAGAAAGACTGGTTAGTAAAAATCGACCTAAAAAATGCATATCTTCACGTACCCATTCACCTGGCACACAGGCAGTTTCTCCGGTTTCACATTGCAAATACCCATTATCAGTTCAGAGCTCTACCCTTTGGCCTAGCCTCTTCAACAAGGGTCTTTTCAAAAATTCTTTCTCCTGTGAAAGCAAACCTAAGACTCAGGGGGATTAAAATTTTTTCGTATCTCGAAGATATTCTTATCAAAGCAAACAACAAAACCATTCTTCTCCAACACATTCAAATCACAATCAACTATCTGGAAGATTTGGGCTGGTTAGTGAACTATCAAAAATCCATGTTAGTTCCATCCCAAGAGATTCTCTTTCTGGGAGTAAAAATAAACTCAGTTCTCCTACAGATATCTCTCCCTCGGGACAAAAGGGATCATATTATATCCTTAATTCACAACATTTCTCCAGTACTTTCAGCTCGCCGTTGCCAACAGTTAGTGGGGAAATTGGTATCACTCAAGGACTCTGTAAAATGGATTATGCCACACATAAGATCCCTACAACTTCACCTCCTAAATTGTTGGAAACCTTGGCAAAACCCCTCTATTCTGATTCGGATTCCCTCTCTTGTTCTAAAAGATCTAGCTTGGTGGTTGAAGGTAGAAAATTATGTTCCAATTTCTCTTTCCATCAGGAACTGGACAACCATCATAACGGATGCCAGTCCGACAGGCTGGGGGGCAACATGTTGCAATCAAATAGCCCAGGGTCAGTGGCCCCCCTCACTGAAAACAAGTTCTCAGAACTACAGGGAATTATATGCAGTCTTGTGTGCCCTGAAAGCTTTTCAGAACCGGATTCATTGAGCATCGATTCAAATATTCTCCGACAACATGACCACAGTTGCTTATTTCAACAAAGGAGGAGGCACTCACTCTCACAAACTGAATCACTTGACAAGTTTGATACTATCATGGGCAGAAGAGAACTTAGAAGATCTCAAAGCTATTCACATCCCTGGTCAGAACAACAAAATAGCAGACTTTCTCAGTCGGAATACTATTCTACCGGGAGAATGGGGCATTCATCCCAATATTTTTCAATCTATCACTCAGCTCCTGGGTTGTCCTACTCTAGATCTGATGGCTTCCAAAGCCAATCACAAAAGAAAGAATTATTGTTCCTGGACCCCAGACGAGATGGCCTATGCGACCAACGTGTTCTCCATACCATGGAAGGGATCCCTGATGTATGTATTTCCTCCCTTGTCAATAATTGCGCTAGTGTTGAAGAAGATTCAGGAAGACAGAGCCTCTATAATCATGATAACTCCTTGGTGGCCGAGGAGGCCATGGTTTTCATGGATACAGTCCATGGCAGTCAGGGCTCCCTTAGCCCTTCCAAAAGTCCTGTTTCTCCTGTCTCAAGGAGCAATTTGTCACCCTCAACTGGACAAGATCAACCTAGTGGCTTGGTTATTGAAAGGAGGGGTTTCTCCAACAGAGGTTTATCAGAGGGATCCATTACTACTCTCTTGGCAGCCAGGAAGTCTTCCACCTCTAAGTCCTATTATAGAACATGGGACATATTCTCAGAGTGGTGCAAAAAGAAATATCTGAATCCAGAGTGTGTTCAGGTGGAAAACCTTGTTGATTTCATTCAAGATGGGTTGGACAAAAACCTAAGCCTATCGACTCTCAAGACTCAAATTTCTGCTATTTCGGCCATTCATAACACTAAATGGGCCTCAGATCCATTAGTGTATAGATTTTTCCAAGGGGTCAAGCATCTTAAACCACAAATTAGGTCTAAAGTTCCCCAATGGGACCTACCCCTAGTAATTTCTACAAAATCCCAGATTCTCTGATCTGAGCAAAATTAATCTAAAAGACTTAACATTGAAAACAATGTTTCTTGTAGCTATTGCCTCGGCCAGGAGGGTTACAGAGTGAACCCTCCTGGGTATCAGAGTATGCTCTCAGAGTATCCAAGCCATATCTGGTTTTTCTTCACAACAAAATCATCCTAAGGCATGACTATTCCTTCACTCCGAAAGTGGTTACAAATTTCCACCGGAACCAAGACATAGTTCTACCTAATTTTTCAGTCCCTTAGTCTCCAAGAAGCCAGTCGCTTGATCCGAGCACCTTTCTCAAATTATACAAAACTCAAACAGCTGCCTTTAGGAAAGCAGATGCTTTATTCATCCTGTTCTCAGGTCCAAACAAAGGTCTCCAACCATCAAAACAAACCTTGGCATCCTGGATTAAAAGCGTAATTAGGCAAGCTTATGATTTGCAGCAAACATCTCTTCTCAGAGAGACAGCTCATTCCACACAAGCCATAGCCACTTCCTGGGCCATGTCAGCAAATGTGTCTCCAGAAGCCATTTGCAAGGCAGCTACCTGAACTTCAATGAACACCTTTATGAAGCATTATAAACTAGACATATTTTCTAAAGAACAAGTAGAATTTGGCTCTTCAGTTCTGTTAGCAGCCGATACAAATTAAACTATAACTGCATCTAACTATCATTGTAGCCCTCCCTCTGTTTACTATGGCTTGGGAAATCACTGCGGTGTGAAGGACCAGGGAAAGTGAAAATTAGCTTCATCTTACCGTAATTTTCTTTTCCTGGTTCTGAAACACGGCAGTGAATATTTCCCTCCCTTCTATTTTTATTTTTTCTCTATATAGACAGTCAAACAAGATGTAATGAGGGGAGGAGTCAGCTCCATTTATTCCTATTGGTCCTGTCACGCAAGGCATCAGGGTTTAACCCATTCATCACTGCTGTGTTTCAGAACCAGGAAAAGAAAATTACGGTAAGATGAAGCTAATTTTCACTTTTGTGCATATGCAGCGACACTGGTCACCAATGAAATACTGATTGGAAGGACAGGATAGGTTTCAGTGGATGTGCGGTATGTGGCACCAGTTATCTCCCCAGAAATTGTTTCCAGCCAGGTAGGGCAGAACAAGGAAATTTGGTAAGATTGCCCTTAACCTTTCAGTGCCAGCAGACTTCCCCATAGAATTTCCATTAACAATTTCAGTGCCAGCAGATTATTACCATTAACTCTTCAATGCCAACTTTCCTATTAATACTTTCAGTGCCAGCACTTTTCCAAAGTATTGCCATTAACACTTTCAGTGCCGGCACAGTATTAACTTTAAACCTTTCAGCTACCAGCATTGACATGATATACAGTATGTACCTGGTTTCCATGTCTCATCCATTAAATTGTTCCCTCCTCACCTACTCTAGGTTCTAATTGGAGAGTTGGATGGAAGGAAGAAAGAGGCAGGGATAGGGGTCTCATGGCTGCTAGTCACAGGGGCCACTGTTATAAAGTCTGCAGCAGCTTTTATCTGGTATTTTAGAACTGTTATCCTCAGTACCAGGGGTGTCCCTAGGGATTTTGGCACCTGAATGGCGCCTCTGTGCGGATGCGTGGTGGTGTGCAAAGCCGCTGTTGAAAAGTGAGCGTGGCTTTGTGGGTGGGTGTGATTTTGTATTGAACTGGTTTCTTTGCTGGGTGTGGCAAAATGTTTGCTAATTTTGTATTTGAAAATGGTTATTTATAAAGTTATCTGTTGTTATAACACATAAAAAACACATGTTGGTACAACTGATACATTACATTAAAAATCCCTACCATACTTTCTCTAGAAAGAAAGATGCTGGCCAAAAGATTTGTAAGCCTGCTACCACGTCAAGGTAGACTCTTTTAGCAGGGCCCTAACAAAGTATCTTAAGCTAACCTAACCATATGAAATTCCTTTGAACAATACCCAACACATCTTTATAAATAAATGTTTGGTAGAGCAATCTGGTAAAATCTGTAGTCCCCACCATATCTCTTATTTAGACAAATTCAATAACAGTCATTTGGTTAAATTTTTTGGTCAAAACCTTTTAATCACACTTGATAGGTTCTAAACAGTGAAAACGAATCTTACTATATTACATTATTATTTCAATGCAACGGTTAAAGGACAACATTATTATTCATGGCTTGCATGAGACGTGCCTTCTGTTATAAGAAGGTTCTGCTCCATTTTTATGCTCTGTGGAGGGCTCCTTTTGGCCCACCTCTCCTTAAATAATAGTATTAATTGAAGAACGTGAGGTAAAGGAGCTATGTCTTACCTCCCGTTATTCAATTAATGTGCCAGGAACGAAGGAAGGAAAATAACCCGCAATCATTGCGGTTAAGTTTCCTACCTTCATTCCTAGCTTCTAGTACATTAAGTGAAGAACGGAAGGTAAGACGTAGCTGACTGCTATGTAACAGGATAAACCCCCAAAATAATCCAAATGAAAAAAAACAAACAATCCCTATAATTTAAAGGACAACTATAAAAGAAAAATGTTCATGGTTTGAAATCCATTATGCCCCATCATCTTAGCAATACACACAGATGTGCATTATTAAGCAACTTGGACATTATAGGTTAAATTATATTATATTTATATATACAATTCATACCAGACAGCTGTCCTCTGGCTGCTGTTGGCAGTTGCTGTCCTCTGGCTGCTGTCGGCAGTTGTTGTCCTCTGGCTGCTGTCAGGAGGGCCCTCCATCCGGTAGTCGTCCATAGGTAGGCCCCAGCACCAAAATAGGTAGGCAACACCATCCCCAGTAGGTAGGCCACATCACCCCAGTAGGTAGGCCCCAGTATCCCAGTAGGTAGGCCCCAGCACACCAGTAGGTAGCCCCCAGCACCCATGCAGGTGACCCCCAGCAGCACCCATGTAGACAGTCCCCAACACCCCAGTAGTTAGGCCCCAAAACCCCAGTAGGTAGGCCCCAGTACCCCAGTAGGTAGGCCCATGCACCCCAGTAGGCAGGCCCCAGCACCGCAGTAGGTAGGCCCCAGCATCCATGTAGGTAGCCCCCCAGCACCCATGTAGATAGCTCCCAGCACCCCAATTAAAAAAAAAAAGCATTTAAAAAGCTGTTAAAGGGCATGTCCACCCCCAAAACTATAATCCCCCCAACTACTGGCCCCACCATGTAGTGTAGTTTAATCCTTACCTTACATCCCAACTCCATCTGGTTCTCCTGTAGTCCCCCCCCAAAGTTCCAAAAACTGCCCACCAGGAGGCTAGCAGGTCCATATAGGACACTGCCTGCTACCTGGCCTCCCGGAGATCCCTGCCATGCGTGCTGCAGCCCTTCTCCCCCCTCCCTCCCCCTCCCTCTCCCTCCCTCCCTCCCGTTCTACTATCCCTCCCCTAACATTAAACCCCCTTAATATTCTGCTCCCCCATGTCCCCAGCCCCAACCGCATGTTTTTTTTTTTAAAAAGCTCCCCAAACTCTTACTTACCTCTCCGCTTTCCTCCGCTGCACTGAATGACCGGCAGCCGCGTCCGTGATTGGCTGCCGCTCAGCCAATCACAGACGCGACTGCCGGTCCCGCCCCTCTGCTTGCATTCTCGCAAGCGAGGGCCGCAGTGCCTGCGGAGGATCGAGGGGAGGTAAGTAAGAGTTTGGGGGGCTTTCTGAAAAAAAAAATATGCGGTTGGGGCTGGGGGACATGGGGGAGCAGAATATTAAAAAATTATTTTCGGGGTGGACATAGCCTTTAAATTATGGAAGATTACCGTGATGGTAACGTTATTAGGCTGCTTTAGCAAGGATGGTTAGTGCAAAATACTGGGAATTTTTGTGGCAGAACAACTGACAATTAAAGAACCATGGTAATCCTCGGTAACACATACCTGATCATCTTATAACTGCAAAAGCATTGACACATTCTTCTTCCTGTACTCGAAACTTCCTAATAATTGCCCGTTCTACATTTTATAGCAAATACCATTATATTGGCATTACATTTTTATTTCCATTATTATTCAAAACGAGTAACTAGAATGGGCTGTTTCCATTTATAGGCCCACTATAACCCCATTATTTCAAATTCGATTTTTCTTCTAAATCGGGGATGTTGAATCTGTGCCCTTTTATATCACAACTATAAGCAAATTCCATTGTAACCCAGACAGTAACATTTGCCAGGTTTATTTAATTTTTAACTGCCCCTGCCCTCTTATAACCCTTGTGTAGACTTCCATGGTAGTGCCTTTTATGAGGATTTATAATTATAAAACAAACCATGGAAGGCGATGAATGTAGCAGCATGTTTATAGATTCTAGGTTAAAGCTCTGTAACAAGAATCAATGTCTTATTTACCAGGATTAACCTGCTCTGCTGGCAACAAGAGGTTAACTTCAGATTAAGAAAATTTTTATGTACATGTTATTTTTAATACATTGCCTAATCAAACAATGCTTACATGTAGAAGGAACTCGAGGTGGACCCGAACCTGGTTCTGAGGCGCATTTCACTGACCCAGAATCAAACTTTTTAGGATTTTTGTGGAAAGTTTGATAATTTTCATATTAAAAAATCTAAAATTTTAGATATTTCTAGAAATTTCAAATATACAAATTGATAATTTTAGAAATTTCTAGAAATCTTGAAATACTACATGAAATGACAAAACAGAAAGCGCAGAAATTTTCCGGTACTGGAAGGTGTTTTTTTAAGATTTTGTCCATTGATATGTGTTCCCCAGTACATTTCCCAGGTCCCAGGGCCATTTACAGTAAGTTGGCATTGCTATTTATACCTTCATTTTAGAACTTTCAGATTTTTTAACTCCCATTGACTTCAATGGGTTCTGCTTGTGGATTTTAAAATTTTATTAAAAATCAGCATATGGATTTCAGTGAGTCCGGCCATCTCCAGAAGGAACTAAAGGACTATTTCTATGGTCCCATGCTGACTCATATGGTCCTATGCTGACCAGCTCTCTGCTGCCAGGTCTTTTGTGATCTTTATTGAGGTTACTGATCTTTCTGGTCAGTCTGTCACCTGACTGTTGGCTGATTGGTCAGATTAGCTTGAGCAACTAAGTATCACAATGTAGAGGACCCAGACTGCATAGAGAGGTTGGAATGAACACAGGACCTTAGGGATTTAAGAATTTGAAACTCTGCTGATAAAATAAGCCTTTTCATGTTCTTGAGCATGTCTGTTAGCATCCAGCAGTGAGAACAGAGGAAGTTGCATCAGTAATGGTCTGACCCCTGGATCCCTGGATTTTCCCTCTCAACCAATCACAGCTGTAAAGTTATGTGTACTGAAGAAATCCAGGATCAACAGCTGCAGCCAGCCAGCCCAGAGAGAGAGATAGAGAGAGTGAGACACACACAAACACAGGCAAGAATTTTTTTTTTTTCTAAGCTGCAGCTCGGGGTCATCTAAAGTGGAAGTGGAGAGAAAGTGCAGTCTGATATATATCTCATTAAATATCAGGCAAGGCAAATGATTTTGAGAAAAATGAACATGGCGTTTGAGGTTGGTGCTATTATATAAAGAACATATAAAAAGTTTATTTTTGGGTGGACATACCCTTTAAGGGGATTGTATGTGTGGGTGGGAATAAGAGTAACAAGTGAGGGCCCCCTGACCCTATCCCCCTTTTTTAGTCCAGGGTCTGCTTCCCTAGTAGTTACGCCTTTAGTTCTTCTTTAAGGATTCATAGTACATTCTGTCTTAAATCCTAATTACCTTATCCATATGCCAACAATACTCACATTTTAAACAATTAGCAGTTTTACAGATTACTCCCTTGACCGTGTACACTTCACTACTGCACATATCCTTATTTATTAAGTAATCCTAGAATTGGTCCCATTACCTCAAATACAGGAAAACAGAATAATAACTGTTAATTTCCCATTGTTAATTTGAGCTGGAAATAATTGTACTGTGTAGTGTAGGGTTACCTACTATACCACTTGTTTCTTTTTCCTATTCATTTAGTGTATACTGATGTGTACAATTTGCGTAATATTGTGTTAATGGAAGAATTGTTACTGCCTTGCCCAGTATTGGATTGGATGAGGAAATGAATATCTCTCTGTAGAACCCATCCACAGAGTCTAATGTTGGGAAGGAAAATACCTGATGTTTACCTTGACTGTAAAGATTAAAGATTTCCCTGCCCCTCCTTGTTGTGATGTCAGTAGGACAAGAAGGAACATTATAAATAGGAATGAAGTTATGTGTCAAATACCATTGCAAGGATCTAGCCCCAAGGGCATACAATGGGGTACCACACTGCCAGCTTTTTTTTGTTGCTGGCAGTTTCCCTTTCCAGTGGCTTCCAAGTAAAAACAGGTAATATTGACCTGCTTCAATTCAAGATCTATACTTTATATGACCTGAAATATTTTTTTAAAAATACCTTAAGAAAAAAAGTAAAGCAGGGAAGAAAATTCTAGAAAATGAAAGCGTTATATTTGTAAAAGCTCCAAAGTGACTTTTGTTTACTTTGTTGTGTAGGGGAATTTCTGGTATTACAATTCCAAGGTGACTATAGCTTCCAAAACAATGCAAGAGTTCTCCAACAACACATATATAATAATAGATAATTATAGATAATTATTAATTATTAACAGATAATTATAAAGCATTGGCAAGAAGTTGTATATCAAATAGAGATTCAATCTGGCTTAATTTACTAATAATTTAAAATCAGGATTGGTTTAAAATAAGTCTGATTTCAAGGAAACATTCAGATGCCTGAATTGATCAGAATTGGTTCCAATGGGGGGGGACGGGGGTGTCTTTGAAACATTGTTAAATTTGGTCATCAAAATGTACCAGCAAAATTTTCATTGTTAAAATTTTGTGAAATTTCAGCTAAAGTTTTGACAACAAAATTCACCAAAATCACCAAAAACTGATTGTCACACAATCAGTTTTGTGTACAAATGATGGTACATTTCTTAAAAAAGCCAAAAGATAAAGTATTCTCTAATTGAGTTTAGGTGTAAAATTTTCAAGGATTTTAGTCATTTGTAGCTAAATTTACAGGTCGGATCCCTAATCACAGCCACTACGTCTGCAGTACATGGGGGAACTTCCACTTCAAGACCTTTGATGGAGATTTTTACCAGTTTCCAGGTCTATGTACCTACCAATTGGTTTCACATTGTAGTGCTTCCTTTGAGGAGTTCTCTGTTCACATCAAACATGCGAGCAACAGTCCTCAACCCACAATTGACAAGATTATTATAGATGTTAAGGATTTTGCAGTTGAAATGAAAAGCAAATATGTGGCTGTCAATGGAAAGATGTGAGTAATTATGTTCCTTTTATTTACCTTTACTATCTACAATTTATTGAAATATATATTGCTGTTAGGTGCTCCCATTGCAACAGTCTATAGCAGTAAATGCATCTGCTAATTTTAGCTATTGAAGAACCTTCCCTTATCACTCCTATGTGTTCTCTGAGCTTGATTGTATACAAGTCTTGTCATTCCTGCTTCCTATTAGTTTATTTACTTATTTACAATAACTCAACTTCCATAACCTAATTATTCAACTTTACCTGCAGAATTTGGTCAGGAAAATTAATTGTCAAGATGTCGGAAAACACTAGCCACGACTAATCCATTTATACAGTAGATGAATACTGAAATACTATATTACATCATAGTGTTATGTAACAATGCACAATGACATAAACCTTTAAAAATGACAAGATGAGTACAGGAAAAGGTTGCAGATTACCCAATAAAAGCTTAAAACACAACCTTTAAATTAGTTATTTGCAGTATATAAAATGAACAACATTTTATCGATTGAATATTTATGATTTAAAGGGTATGTCCACCCCTTAAAAAATCTTTTAATATGAAATGCAGCACACCTTATAACCTAAGCTCCGTTTTGTTTAATTTGATTAAATATGCTCCCAGACAGAGATCTCATACAAGCTGACTGCCATTCCTGGACGAGCCTCCACTGCTGCTGCTCGGCAACAAAAAAAGAAGGGAGCAGCTGCAGTGGAGGATGATTTCTCTGTCTGGGAGCATATTTAATAATATCAACCAATTTGAAACTTAAGTTTTAAGTGCTCCTGCATATTATATTAAAAGTTTTTTTAAGGGGCGGACATTACCTTTAATCTCATCGTAGTGATCTTACAAAGACCAACAAACAATATCATTGCGTTATGAATTAGGAAAGTTTATGGCCAATACTATAGGTGTCATTAAAACAATTCTCAGCAGTGCAAAAAGACAACATGTTGTCTCTATTTGTGGAAATCTACAATATCAATCCCTTATGTTCCAATAAGTTACATGAAACATGGATTACCCTTTGGTGATAACTGGATCATAAAGAAAACTAATAATATAAATGAGGACTTACAGAGTATCTTCCTAATTGGAGAGACGGGAGGTTATCATTTTCACAGCATTACAGGTTATGCTACAAGACATTGTACATTTTCTTTTCACTTCCATTATATCCATTTCTGAAAGTTTCCAGTGTGACCATGATAACATGACCTAATTCATGCATGCCCGAACACACTCTCTTTTCTCCACAAAGATTAAAATGCTTTACTCCGGATTCCATTTCAAGTGTAAATTGCACATAATGCAATAGTCTTAATCTGTTTCTGGTCTTACTATTGTTATCTTCTTGAACACAAGATACTGAGCTATACAGACCCAATGCTAACAATAGCAGGCACCTCTGGATTAAACTGTTTCTGACACAGCTCAGAACCCACTTTAAAAACAATACTGATATTTTTTTCTTTTATTCTATTATTAGATCTAAATTAACCCAACAGGTCCTATGTTTTTCTATTTAATACTGGTAACAATCTACATATTTAAATGTAATTAGATAAGGCGATTCTAAAGAATTTTGCTAGAATACATAAGGCTATGGACTTCCAATGGGGAGATGCAGTGGGATATATTCTTATAAAATGTCTCAGCTACGTAGACAAGAGGTATTTTTATAAGAATGTATCCCACTGCACCTCAGTGGGATACAATATCCCCACTGATGCAATATCCCACGCTAATGAGAAAATAAAACCTATGTACTAATGTGTTAGCGAAGGATTTGCACTGCCTGCACCATGTCGCAATTTTTTTTCTTTGTGCAGCGCAAAGCGATGCAATAAATTTTGCGCCGGTTTTTGCGCTACAATTAACACCTCTTCGATGGTGTCTTTAAAATATGCACAAAAGGTAGCAACTTACCGCTAGAATTTTCGCAATGTACTAACTGTCGCAAAGTGGTTAATACATTGCGGAAACGAGTGCACCTAGGTTTTGATAGCGAAATATATTGCATCTCCCCCATAGTGACATAACTCACAGCCCAGACACTTTGCAGATGTAACAGATAAAGCAGAAATCCGAAATGAGATTCAAACCTTTGAAGTTCCCGAGTCCGGTGCAGTGAACAGGGACCGCTTTCATTCCTATCTGGTGAGTCATATGAATGGGCGCTCCCTTAATGGCACCAAAGGTTTGTAGTACTGGGGGTTTCAGCTTTATCCTTTACATTTAAAGGACAACTAAAGCCCCAGAACAACACTGAACAAGAAGGCAGAACACCTTGGTATAAAACCAGTAATCTGTGTCTTACCTCTCATTTTGATACAGGCACTGGGAAATTTACCTAAATAACATATGGTTTGTGCTTTACTTCTCAGCATTCTACTTTTCAGACAGTTTGGTCAACGACCATTATGTTCTGGACATGCTCAGTCCTTAGCTATGGCAGAAACTTGTTACAGTTGGTCACACCCATATAATTATCTCTAGCCAATCCTTTTACAGGACAGATAAAGCAAGGAAGCATGTGACCGGAGGTGGTCTGACACTGCACATACACACAGATACTTCATCTAGTTCTTAAGGTTACATTTACTTTAATACGATTTACTAAAATGGTATTTTATAGCTTATTGGTGTTTTTAGGGGGGTTGTTTTCAGATTCTGGAGCATAAAAAATTGGGTTTAGTTCTCCTTTAAAAAGTGGCTGGGCTCTGGGTTCTGTCTTTAATATTTGAATGTTTACAGGCAGCATGGGGGTGCCTTATGTATTATAAGAAATGCGCTCCTTAACTGCCTTGTGATTTTATTTGGATATCCCTTACAGGATAGGTTCATGTTTACTCATTAATTGAAGAATGGGATGTGAAGGAGCTATGTCTTACCTCCAGTTCTTCAATTAATGTAACAGGAGCTGGGAACGAAGGGAGAAAACTTACCCGCAAGCGCTGACAGGTCCCGACTGCTTCCAGGTTAAATTATACTTTAACACGCGTGCATACTATAGTATATTAAGAGCTGAAAGCAGTTATCTTTGTTCCTGTCTTTGTTCCTGTTGAATAAGAAGAACATAAAAAGAACATTAGATCATCCTTTACCTCCTGACCTTCCATTTATGAGTAAAAGGATAGGTTCACTTTTCCAGTGAACATATCCTTTAAGAACCTTCTCTAAATGCAAAAGGTGGATTTGCATTTCTTGTATAAAATAGTAATTTTTGTAGATCCAGAATCGGTTGTAAATAATTCACAGCACATATTTCAGATTTAAATAGAAGCCCATTCAGTAGCTAAATTGTTTCCTTAAATAAATAACATATAAAAAGGCACTCTAAGGGACACTTTTGTCAACTCATCTTGACCCTGCAATTAGGGTACAGGAGGGGACTGGGAGGACTGGACCATTAGGAAGAGGGGCAACTTATGTGATATTATGCTACAAGGCCATGTAGTAATGGACTAGTCTGCCAATGGTCAGCATTGGCAGGGTACTGTGCAGAGAACTGTATGTGCCAGGGAAGGTTGGAGGAGATGGCAGATTGACAATACAGTAAAATATATTTAGCAAATGATCAAATATAATTTTGTATACAGCAATAAAATGACAAAACATGTAACTGTTACCCAATTGCACTGGCACATTTGCACACAAAAAATGCCTGCATGTATGCAAACTATAAAAGGGATACTTCACTGTGTTTGCCCTTTAGTCCACAAGGTCCCAGTCCTTCCCTGAATGGGTATATTTCTGTATTTACACGGCAAAAAAACACCCCACCCCCTGTGAATTTTACCAAATCAACTGTGGTTAATACTTTTTAATCTAAGATTACGGTACATAGAATGGAAATGTGTGCCGAAGCTTAGCTGTGTCCTTAGCCTCTCCAGATATACAGCTCCACCTTCACTGGAACATGTTCGCTTTTTTTTGGTTTGTACAAGGTGTTTACCAAGGTGTAAAACACAAATAGGGATGTTCCTCGTTCAACTGGGTTTAACGAGCAGATGGCAAATGAATTGCAAAGTAATTTATCAGGAAAGAAAAATGGTTAAAGAACAATAAACTATAAAATATTCAAACAATACATTTAACCCTTAGCAGCTCTAGACTTTAGTAACGAACCGAGCATCTTCTCGTGCACATCTATAATTATATCTTTACATTACACTCCTTTGCTTTTTTTTTCATTTTGATTTTTATCATTAGCCCACATTACAATCCATCTTTGTAGCAGAGAACATAAAGTTGTGTGGTTAAATATTGACAATGTACTTAAAATAAACTTCAGGTGCATCGATCAAGGGAAATATTTGTTTAGCAATAAATGTTCCGTGTTTGTAAAGTATTTAGTAAAGACAACATAAACCAGTTCAGTCATGATCATATTTAGAAAAGGATTACCCAGCTGAGGCCAGAGACATTTTTGTTAAAAGAAAAAAAAAGTTCCTCTAAATAAACTAAATGTACATTTGACTTCTCAGAGCAAAGATGCCATTTTACAGTTACGGGATCCTTATCCAAAAGAGTGATGCCTACATTAAGCTATATAGTAAAACGGGTGTAACGGTTATGTGGAACTATGAAGATGCGGTTATGGTAGGCATTTTATGCATTTATTTTTAATTCTCTCTATTTTTTTTTTTTTCTCTATATTTGACAGTAATAAGGCACTCGATTGACAGCTTATATAAGGGACAGATCAACAAAAAATATTTTCATTAATGGGCAATTTAAAATAATATATTCAATAAAAAAATACCTGAAGTAGATCAGATATGTCTGGAATGTTCCCCATGAGTATTTGATATACAGAACTGGACATTATGCTACAATATTGTCTGTACGCCTTTCTGTTCAAGACATACTACAGAGCAAACATCTGTCATTAAAAAAACAAATTGTCTAGTGTGCTGCCCATTGAGCATTTTGTCTGTGCATAAATAAATCCTATCAGTATTTTCTTTCTATATGCGGGGACCCAATAATGCCCATTATGATACTGTCTGTACTCTGGTGCAGGGACGTTTTTAGGCATTGGCCACCTAGAGAAAGAGCTAGGGCACCTATATTAAACCAGGGCGCCCAGTGTTCTAGCCAGCGGGCCACATTGTACAAACAGTGCATTTTATATAACACTAAGGGGGGCACTGTCAGCCCTGTCCATACACTTTGACGGGACTTTTGTTTCCATCGCCCATGTCCATAACTTTGGAGGGATCTTTTTCCCTTCAGGCCCCTGTCCATACACTTTGAAGGCGACTTTTTTCCCCTCAGCCCCTGGTACCTACAACTTTGAAGGGACTTTTTTCCCCTCAGCCCATGTCCAGACACTGTGGAGGGACCATTCCCTCAGGCCCATGTCCATACACGTTTCGGGTTTCGAATTTCAGGAATTTTAAAAATTTTCAGAAATTTCGATTTTCGAATCATCATTACTTTCTATTTTAAATTTTCGATAAAAAATCGAAAATTCAAAAAAATTGGGTTCCGTTGAAAAATCGGTAGTTCTAATCGAACCACACATTACATCCTCTAATTACAATATTAACATTATCATCACCGTATCCCAGAATATAGCATGATATACCAGATATACCATATTAGAAATATTACAGATCATACGACAGTGGCAAACCTAATTGTTAGATTTTGTAACAAACAACAACCATTACATACAATTGGGAAACAGACATTGGTTGGACAGGTGCAGTTGGGGACTGAGGTGCATGCAATATAAGAAAGCAAAAAATGGTGCCTGGTGCCATGGGTAGCAACCAAGTCATGAGTTTTGTTAGTACGATGTAGCTGAATATAGAAGTTAATGTGAAGTGAGCACAGGCAACTGGTGCACTTTGGTGCATCAGGCCAGGGGCCTAGGGGCACATTCGAGAATTTCGTGGGGACCATATGGGCTATGGGCCACCCACCCTTGATTTGCGAATCTTGGGTCTTCAGTGGGGGCTTGAGCGGAGGACTGGAGAAGGCCCAGCTGGCGAGTAGACATGTCTCCAATGTATAACTGTTCAATTAAAATAAGGAAATCACTAAAAGACAAATTCCCAAAGTGATGTAATTCAAGGCGACCTAACCGCATTTAGTCAAAAAAAAGGTGGGTAGTCGTATATCTCAATAACATTTGTAACAGTAGGAAAAACCGTAAGACGGTACTATACCTGAAAACAAAAATATTTTAAATTGATCCTTTACTGGAAACTGTTAATTTTTCCAACATCACGTACTATTTTTGTAGTTACCGGGGGGGGTGGGCGGTGATCTAGGGGGGGTTATAGCGTGGAAGAATGTTCAGATGGCAATGTGGGGCCATATCAGTAAACCCACCTGGATCAAAAAATTCCGATACTGCTGGTGTATAGTAAAAGTACAAAGGCCACAGTCTTTAACAATCGTCGTTTTTCCACACAATACCATGCGCTAGTGGACTCCGCAATGGTAATGTAAGAGGTGATCATCAGTACTGTATTGATCTTAATGTAGTTATCGATATTGGATTTTAACAACCGCAGTCATAAAGTTTTGTGATTGTAATGTATCGTTATCACCCCTTTATGAAAATGAGCTCTAGCGTTTTGCCCATGGCCTAAATCTTTGCTTTTTTGCAGAGCAAAGCGGCAAGATGATAGTGGTCAGGTGGGAGGGGAAAGGCGGTGGGCTAGGGGCATTCTGGGGCAGTGAGGATTAAGTCTACTCCACCATTTGCTTTAATACGGTTTTTTTAAAAACATGATCCCATTAAAACAGCCCCTGAGCATTGTATACTAACACTACTATTGCTATCTATACCCTAAATTTACTCAGAACTTTTTTAACTTCTATTGCTTCTGTTTTTTTCGCGGTTTTTTTGTCAACTTTTTAAAAATCCGAAATTTTTTTGCGGAATGGAACTTGCCATTTTGAACATCTCAAACATCCAATCACTCTCTGACAGAGTGGGGAACAGTCCGGGGATTGTGAGGTTGTATTGTACTGTATGATCTATAACTAACTGGGGCCCCCCATATACACTAACAATACACCAGTGGCTAGTGATCATACATCGACCATGACACTAATGATCTTGGAGCATAGTCAGTCAGGATATACCAATATCGTATGAGTTGGTGTATGGGTGGGGTGTGTTGGGGCACCCATAATATGCTGACAAATGCAAATGACTGTCAAATTCTGTGCTATAATGTGAAGGAAATAATTTCACCATGGCACCAAAGCTCGAATGGCCTTGAAAAATAATCAATGTAGAAAGCTCATTATACAGAAAGTGTGAATTGGGACTAGGAAACAAACACTGTAGTTGCATTCTTTTCAGTGACAATAAAACACATGCAAGTGAAATATCTCTAAAACACTTTGAGAGACACTGAACACCAGGTAGGGAATTAGAGAGAATAAAAGGGTGGAAACCAGGGTTATGTAGAATGAATTTGAAATTTGTTGTGCTCCTAGTCGCCTGTAGTATGTCAGAAGAACAGCAGCTAATGAAAAGGCCTTGTAAAATCTGTGCTTTGGTTGCGCTCATATATATAGAATAAAAACAAACAAAAATAAAAGACCAATTAGTTTCAAAGTTCTATCTTGTTTTAACACTTAATTATTACATTATATTTTAATAAAGTAAATATAATGTACCTACTACGTTAGAGGAAGAAAGCAAAAGGTCCACTAACGTGGGGGATGGTTTAAACCTGATTCACGCTCTACATCATTTAATGGGAAACACAAAATGGTAAAATAACTTAAAAATAAATATGGTAATGTCCCTTACAAGCCTCTGGCTGCCTCTCTTAGCAGCAGTATCTGTGATGCCAAACACTGTTTGGGTAAGAAGAATAAACCAAAGTGTTTAACGCATTCGCTGCTGGTAGGGGTTCAGTTCTGCACTAGCAAAAATCTATAATTTGCTCCTTCTTGGTGTTTTTACACCGATTCCGTTTGTAGCTGAACAAGAGTGCGGTGTCTGGGTTCTCAGCTTACATAAGGTTATTGACAAGTAGTGTATGACATTGAGTGATGGGATATGTCCTCTATCATTAAAAATAACAGTATTAATGGTAAGAGTTATAAAATTAAAGTTATAAACTAGTGGTTTAAAGGCAACATTAGCTAAAGATTGTTAAGAATAATAAACATTAATTAAGAAGAGATAAATAGAAATTATTTACATGAGCAGATCAGATTATATACTAGAGATTTGTATAATTGGTACCACGTTTGTAATTTGTAATCCATATATTTTAAATCTGGATATAGAGGGATGGCCGGTATCTCTTCTTCTTTCTGGTGGAGAGGATTTGTTGGTTCCATAAAATGTTAAATATTTCCTTTACTGCAAGTTTCCAAGTCTGATACTGTGTGATTTGTATCCTTCTCTATACATCTAACATGTTCCCCAATCCTGTCTTTCAATTGACTCTCTGTCCTTCCTCACAGTATTGTGGTCCACATCCAATACATTAATAACATTGTACTACTACAGGTAATGAGTTACAATACTGTTTTGTGGCATTGTGTTGAAATCTATAGTTCTGTTTGCCTGATTCTTGCAGCCTACATGTCCCACCAAAAAACCTTGTAGACTGAAGATTGTTTTGTTTTCTGTTTTCTAGTTTGAAATGGCTGGAGGCAGATGTTCCTTTAAATTCTACTTCTTGTGAAAGATGATTTGTGGTCAACGGTAATATTTTACTAGATGTTCATCTTGTGTAGGCCAATGTTCTTCATTACCGGTAATGTGTTATCTCTCTCTTCTTTGGAAAACTGGGTATTAAGAGACCGACAAGGCGTTTCCTTACCAAGCTTTTTTTTAGGGATTAATAGGATAATCTGTCCAAATCTCTTTATAATACATTTTCTCTTTTAGTCTCGATTTAATTCTTTTTCTATAAATTTGTTTTCTAGATCTATGGCTTTTGTGTATCATAACGTTTATGTCAGTTCTTGTTATGCATTGCTGACCGACTAAGTTTATAAGTGTTCTTGATTAATAATTTTAATAAATAATTCTAAATCTAAAACATTTTTGTATATTCGGGTGCAAATTCTAAGTTTAATGGTTGTTTTTTAAAACTTGAAAAACATTTTAAGGGGTCTTCTGTGCCATCCATATTAATAAAATACCATCTTATAAAAAATGCCATAAAATATATTGTTATAGAATCCCACACCTTTCCATTGCGCCAAAATAGATTTGATAGATTGGTGCAATTTTGTTCTCATCAAAGTTCTTGGTTTGAGTGTAGAAATGGAAGTAAGTGAGAAATATAAGTCAATACCTTGAGTAGGAATCTCATGTTTAATTTCCAAACCCTTGGCTCCTTAAATGTGGATTTGATTACTGAAAATGCTTGTAAGGGAGTTTACATCAATTGTGCACCCATAACCAGTTTTTATTCCAGGTTAAATTATTTAAAATTGTTAGGATATGTAAAATATAATGTACCTACTTACTTTAGAGGAGAAGAAAGCAAAGGTCCCACTAACTGGGTGAGTTTTTAACCTATTTCAACTTCTAAACATCATTTAATGGGATACAACAAAATGGTAAAATAACTTAAAAAAAATAAATATGGTAATGTCCCTTTACAAAGCCTCTGGCTGCCTCTTCTTAGCAGCCAGTATCTGTGATGCCAATACTGTTTAGGGTAAGAAAGAATAAATACCAAATGTTTAACGCATTTCGCTGCTTGTAGGGGTTCAGCTTCCACTAGCAAAAATCTATAATTTGCTCTCTTTCTTGAGTGTTTTTACACCGCATTCAGTTTGTAGCTGGAACAAAAGTGCAGTGTCTGGGTTCTCAGCTTCTACATAAGTATTGACAAGTATTGTACTGCTCATTGAGTATGGGAATATGTCCTCTATCATTAAAAATAACAGTATAATGGTAAGAGTTATAAAATTAAAGTTATAAAATAGTGGTTAAAGGCAACATTAAGCTAAGATTGTTAATAAATAAACATTATTAAAAGAAGATATAAATGAAATATATACATGAGTAAGATCAGACTTATATATAGAGATTTGTATAACTTTTGGTAACAACGTTTGTAATTGTAAATCCAATCATTTTTAAATCTGGATATAGAGGGTGCCTGTATCTCTTCTTTTCTTTCTGGTGGAGGATTTGTTGGATTCCATAAAATGTTAAATCTTTCCTTTACTGCAAGTATTTCCAATGTCTGAGTTACTGTGTGATTTGTATCCTTCTCTAGACATCTACATGTTCCCCAATCCTGTCTTTCAATGACTCTCTCGGCTTCCACATATTGTGGTCCACATTCACAATACATTAATAACATTTTACTACTACAGGTAAGAACAGTTACCAATACTGTCTTTTGTGGCATTGCGTTGAAAATTCCTATATTTCTGTTTGCCTGATTTCTTGCAGCCTCTACATGCCCACATCCAAAAAACCTTGTAGAGCTGGAAAGAATTGTTTTTGTTTCTGTTTCTAGTTTTGAAATGGTGGAGGCAAGATGTTCCTTAAATTCCTACTTCTTTTAAAGATGATTTGTGGTAATGGTAATATTTACTTAGATGTTCATCTTGTTGTAGGCCAATGTTTCTCATTACCGGTAATTGTTTTACTCTTCTTCTCTTCTTTGAAAACGGTGTATTTAAAAGATACCGACAAGGCGTTTTCCTAACTCCAAGCTTTTTTATTAGGATAATATGATAACTGGTCCAAATCTTTTATTAATACATTATTCTCTTTTAAAGTCTCTGCATTTATATCCTTTCTATTACATTTGTTTCTAGATCTATGGCTTGTGTATTCATAATCTTTTATGTCCGTTCTGTTATGCATTGCTGACGACTAGTTATAATGTGTTCTTGAATAATTTTTAATAAATAATTCTAAATCTAAAAACATTCTTTGTAATATTCGGGTGCAAATTCTAAGTAAAATGGTTTGTTTTTTTAAAAACTGAAAAAACATTTTAAGGGGTCTTCTGTGCCATTCCATATTAATAAAATACCATCTATAAAACTTGCCATAAAATTATATTGTTTATAGAATCCCCACATCCTTCTCCCATTGCGCCATAAATAGATTTGCATAGATTGGTGCAAATTTTGTTCTCATCAAAGTTCCTTGGTTTTGTAGTGTAGAAATGTGAAGTAATTGTGAGATAATATAAAGTCAATACCTTTGAGTAGGAATTCTCATTGTTTAATTTCCAACCCTTGGCTCCTTTAAATGTGGAATGATTACTGTAAACATGCTTGTAGAGGAGTTTACATCATTGTGCACCATAACCAGTTTTTATTCCAGGTTAAATTATTTAAAATTGGTTAGGATATGCCGCAGAATCTCTTGTATAAGATCTGGTGTTTTTTCAAATTTGGCTGTAGAAGGGATCAATGTACTCAAAAAGTCACTTGTAATAGAATAATCCAGCTGTGAGTGGCATCATGGTCATTTTATTCAAGTTTTGGTGGATTTTTTGCTAGACTAGAGTTTAATAATATATATAGTCAAATTCTGGCTTATTAATTATACCTCTTTCTGTCTTCGTTTAATACTACAAGTAACTCCTGATGTATCTTATGTGGATCTCCTTCAATGTTCAGTATGTATGTTTATCGCACAAAAGACATTCAGATATATCTATATTAGCATAATTTTTAACAATAAGAACTTTTATGAATAACCCTGTTAGTCCCTTATTTAGGAGTTTAAGGTGGTCTTTATTAAAGGGCATGTCCGTGAAAAAAAATGCCTGACAGCCGCGCCAGTAAGTAAAGCGGATGTCGGGGTAGAAGTCCTAGACCGCACCTAGAAGCACCTAGAAGTCCTAGAAGACACCTAGATGTCGATGGACCGGGTCAGGTAAGAAGTAAATATCACAAAAGTAGGGTTTGGGGAGGTAATCTACATTTTAGAACTAAGGTTTTTTTTTGAGTGGACTTGCCCTTTAACATTTTTCCTCTCGTCTGGTGTTTCATGGGTAATGGTGTCCTTGGCAAAGGGGATAAGAAAATAAAACAATTAATGAAAAAACATTGCACATCCTACGATGTGCCATGTTTCTTCATTAACTAAAACATACAAGTTGAATACCAGATCTACAAGGTTTTTATAAATGTGGGGAATGTAGAGGCTGCAAGAAATAAGTGCTTACAAGAATAGAATTTCACCAGCAATACCACAAAAGACAAATACGTATTGATAACTTTATACCTATCAAACATTATATATGTATTGGAATGTGGATACAATAGTGGCAAGGACAGAGAGTAAATTGAAAGACAGGATTGGGGAACATGTTAGATGTATAGAGAAGGTACAAATCACCAGTACTCAGACATTAGAATACTTGCAGTAGAGGAAAGATTTATAATTTTTATGGAATCCAACAAATCCCCCACCCCAAAGAAAAGAAGAGATACAGGCATCCCCTCTAATCCGACTTTACAAATTGCAAACTTTGGAACGGAAATGTTTTAACCATAAAACAGTATTGTCATCACAGATATTGTCTGCTGGAAGCACATAAGGTTTTTAAGGCATGTCCACCAACTATAATTTGCCCCACTGTATAGTGTAAAACAGTTCTTACCTTTGTCCTCTGCGCGCATATGGTTATCCTCAGGCCTGCATGAAAGTCAGGAAATTGAAGAGTAGGAGCCTCTTGTGTGTCATCCAGTATGTTACCCTTCCCTGTCCCTCTGGATCTGGCATTGCGCAGGAGAGCTCCCCCCAGATCTCTCTGGCTGCAAAATTTTAACAAGGAAAAACTTTTCTGTAGTGTAGGGGACCCCCCTCCAACATAACACAACATTTTAACTTTGAAAAGTGCCCTGAAATAGACTACCTAATTTCATTCCCTTGGCCCTCTCAATAACTCGCAGCCGCATCTGTGATTGACTGACTCACAGCCAATCATGGATGCGCCTGTCCGGACTGGCCCCTATTACTACTTCGTTCCAGAAGGAGGTAGTCGAGGCAGAGGCGAGGGAAAGTAAGTTGGGCCGTCTATTTCTGGGAACTTTTTAAAGTTAAACCTAGCATGTAGGGTTGGAGGGGGGGTCCCTCCACTACAGAAAAATGTGTGTTTGAAGGTAGAGATACCTTAAAGAGACATTCACTATTTAAATTTTTAAGTGAGTTGTAGTGGTTTTATCCCAGTGACTGATGTAAGAAGAAGGAAAAAAGGTTTAAAGGCATGTCACAACCCCAAACTAAATTTAACCACACTACTGGCCCCATTGTGTAGTTTAAAAAAACCCTTACTTACATCTCTGCTCCTTATGGTTCTCCTTGTTGCCCAAAGTCCAGAAACTGAAGAGTAGGCGCCTATCTTCCTGTGTAAAAGGCTCCGTCTGCTCCTTGTCCTGAGAAGACGTGCATGTGCAGGGGAGCCCTTTCACCCCCTCTCTCCTGATCCCTCCATTGGGCCATCTATCTACCATAAAAGGTTGTAGTGAAGGCTTCCCGTGCCCACCCCCAACCACAAAAAGATTCTGAACGCTATTATAGCCTTTATTCCCGCGGCACTCTCCATTGATGGCATCTGGCCTCGGCCGGATCAGAATACCATGGGAGAGCCAGGCTGAAGTAGAGTTCAGAATCTTTGTTTTAGAAATCTGAAAATTCGTTGGGAGTGGGCAGGGAGCCTGATATTATACGAAAAGTTTTTGTTTAGGTGTGGAGTACCATTTAAACAGCACTCAGTCACTTAACTCTCTTAAGTAAGTAGCTACATATATTTTAATATATGTTTGATTAAGTGTTTTAAACAAAATAAGGACATTTAAAACTAATGGTCTTTTATATTTTGTTTTGTTTTATCTTTATATCAAGTGCAAACAAAACACAGATTTCTCAGTAAACCAGGGTTGCCCGGCATCCCAATTTAGGCAAAATTACCCTGAATGATTAAAATTCTGGCTTGAATGGCACGGAATCCTTGCCCTAGAACACAAACTCTGTTCCATCCTGCTCTAAATCCTGCTTCCCCGACATGCTCACTCTCTACCCCCTGCTCTACCATGTCCACCCTTGCTTGCCCCCACCAAGGGCCGTTTCTAGCCATTTTAGTGCCCTAGGCGCCTCCCACCTACATGTGCCCCCCCAAGAAAAAAAACAAAAAAACGCTTGCCTAAAAACTACGGCTGGGTTTCTTCCTTCTGACACTGTCCACTGCTGCTCTTCTTTATAGTGGGAATGCTTTACTAGTTGGTAAGCGCGCACGTGTACCAGGTGAGGGGGGCATGTATACATACATTTCCTGTCCTTCACATGGCAGTGATGAATGGGTTAAACCCGATGCCTTGCGTGACAGGACCAATAGGAATAAATGGAGCTGACTCCTGCCCTCATTACGCCTTTTTTTCCTGTCCTTGCCGGTACAAGGACCAGTATTTACTTCTTACCCCAATTTCCCCTGCGGGTCTTTCATCTCTCTGCGCAGGAAGCCTGAACTAAGTGTGTACGCTATGTTCAGGATGGGTCCACAGCGTCCCACGGATTTCGCCCTACAGTCTCGCAGGCGCCCCGTTGATGACGTCACGTGTCAAAAATTCAAATATCGCGGGCTCGAGGCTGCTTCCCGTGAATACATTTGGGATTATTCCGGGACACGCTGTCACCAGGTGTTTTTGCTGCTGCTGTGAGTGTCTGACCATGTCTCAGAATTCACTCTGTGTTGATGCAGCAGCCTGTCTAATCACGGGTTCTCCATGTGATTAAAAACATCTCCAGGAAGAGAGAAAGGTCTGGTTCTGGGGAGTTAGAATTTTCCTTTCAGAGAGAGATGTTGCAAATGTGTATATATGTATTATAGATATGAATATAGGGGTATATATGTATATATGTACACAGGTCTGCGTTCAGTCTACTTCTGTATGACTCTATATTCTAACACATAGGCTTATGTAGCGATTATGTGTTTATCTTTATGTTTTATCAGATTCCTGCTTGCGGGGAGATTGATGAGGATAGACATGCCAGATCCCGGTCTAAAGAATGTGGCTCTGCTCAAATTATGCCATACGAGGGTGAAACTTTGTGAGAATGTGAAGATCCCGAAAATTGTCAGGAATCAAGCTCAACTATTGCAGTCAGTAAAATCTATAATGCGGAATCTTTAGATTCCATGACTTCTAAGGTCACAGAATCTGTACTGGCCTTATACAGACAGAGACTCTCGTCCTTCCTCTCCTCATTTTGGGGCTCAGAGGACCCAGTTGATACCGAGCCTGATGGGGACTCCCCTAAATTTACTCAAGAGTGTCTGGATCACCTAATTTCAAGATAAGAACTACTCCCAAAATACCTTCTGAGCTAGAATCCTCTCCTAAAGGCAACCTTATGTTTACCAAGACAGTTCAATTAGACCTGACCTTCCACATGCACGAACAGATCTCGGATCTAATCTTAGGTGAATGGCAATCCCCTGAGAAGAAGTTAACGATTCAAAATTTCCTGAGAGTCTACCCTTTCCTACCTCAAGATGTAAAACCCTTGAGGAAGCTCCTAAAGTGGACACTGCAATTGCCAAAATGGGCTAGGAAAAATAGTGAGAACCCCATGGACTGCAAAAGAAGAATCAGCCATTAAAAAAAGTTTTTTCTCTGTCTGGCTTTGCAATTAGACAGGGGTGGCTATTATGAACTGGTAGGGCTAATAAAGATGGTTATATATGATTTGAAAAGTTCATTTCTAATGCTAGGTCTAATGATCAGCTGATTGAAATATTATGACATTAAAGCAGCAAATAATTATAGTCAGAAGCCTCTCTCGACATTGTAAAACTCAATGCCAAGGCATGGGTCAATTGTGGTAGCCAGACGCTCCCTATGGTTAAAGCAATGGCAAGCAGATTTGCAGTCTAAACAAGGACAATCCAGGCTCCCCTTTGAAGGGGGACTTACTTTCGGCACAAAACTTGAAGAACTAATGAAAGGAACTCAAAAGAGTCTTCCAACCCCGCGTAGACCTTTCGCCAGATTTGGTAATCAGGCATCACCTCTGACTCACCCTCTTTTAAGCAAATATAAACAATATAGACCAGGGAGGCCATTTTTCAGAGGGTCCTGGCGCTCCAATCCCCAACAGCGTCAGAAAACCTTTTTCAGGGTTTCAGAGGGGGCAAGTCTCCAAACAAGATCCAAAAACACAATGACGGTTGTACAAGCCCTCCAACTAAAAGTTGGGGGCACCTCAGTCCTTTGCAAAAGTATGGGAACTAAACATCTCCGATTCATGGGTAACTCAAACAGTGAAACACGGGTACCTTTTGGACTTCAAAAATCCACCTGCTTCATCGGTTTCGACATCTCGAACCCAGGGGGTATTTACAAAACAGTGCTCACAGAAATATTACAAGACTATACCACGAAAACTCTATCGAAAAGGGCCCACATCCCAAAAGTCAAGGGCATTTACTCCCCATTTTTTCTCCGCAGCAAAAAGTCGGGAGATTTGAGGGATCTTGGACTTAAAATTACTAAACACGTTCTGGGAAAGAAAAAATTCAAGATGGAAACTCTTCGATCAATTCCTGGGCAAATACAGAGAAAGGACTGGTTAGTAAAAATCGACCTAAAAAATGCATATCTTCACGTACCCATTCACCTGGCACAACAGCAGTTTCTCGGTTTCACATTGCAAATACCCATTATCAGTTCAGAGCTCTACCTGGCCTAGCCTCTTCAACAAGGGTCTTTTCAAAAATTCTTTCTCCTGTGAAAGCAACCTAGACTCAGGGGATATTAAAATTTTTCGATTCTCGAAGATATTCTTATCAAAGCAAACAACAAAACATTCTTCTCCAACACATTCAAATCACAATCAACTATCTGGAAGATTTGGGCTGGTTAGTGAACTATCAAAAATCCATGTTAGTTCCATCCCAAGAGATTCTCTTTCTGGGGAGTAAAAATAAACTCAGTTCTCCTACAGATATCTCTCCCTCGGACAAAAGGGATCATATTATATCCTTAATTCACAACATTCTCCAGTACTTTCAGCTCGCGTTGCCAACAGTTAGTGGGGAAATTGGTATCACTCAAGGACTCTGTAAAATGGATTATGCCACACATAAGATAACTACAAACTTCACCTCCTAAATTGTTGGAAACCTGGCAAAACCCCTCTATTCTGATTCGGATTCCCTCTCTTGTTCTAAAAGATCTAGCTTGGTGGTTGAAGGTAGAAAAATTATGTTCCAATTTTCTTTCCATCAGGAACTGGACAACCATCATAAAGGATGCCAGTCCGACAGGCTGGGGGGCAACTGTTGCAATCAATAGCCCAGGGTCAGTGGGCCCCCCACTGAAAACAAGTTCTCAGAACTACAGGGAATTATATGAGGTGTGTGCCCTGAAAGCTTTTCAGAACCGGATTCATTGAGCATCGATTCAAATATTCTCCGACAACATGACCACCGTTGCTTATTTCAACAAAGGAGGGGCACTCACCTCACAAACTGAATCACTTGACAAGTTTGATACTATCATGGGCAGAAGAGAACTTAGAAGATCTCAAAGCTATTCACATCCCTGGTCAGAACAACAAAATAGCAGACTTTCTCAGTCGGAATACTATTCTACCGGGAGAAGGGGCATTCATCCCAATATTTTTTCAATCTCTCACTCAGCTCCTGGGTTGTCCTACTCTAGATCTGATTGGCTTCCAAAGCCAATCACAAAAGAAAGAATTATGTTCTGGACCCCAGACGAGATGGCCTATGCGACCAACGTGTTCTCCATACCATGGGAAGGGATCCCTGATGTATGTATTTCCTCCTTGTCAATAATTGCGCTAGTGTGAAGAAGATTCAGGAAGACAGAGCCTCTAAATCATGATAACTCCTTGGTGGCCGAGGAGGCATGGTTTTCATGGATACAGTCCATGGCAGTCAGGGCTCCCTTAGCCCTTCCAAAGTCCTGTTTCTTCCTGTCTCAAGGAGCAATTGTCACCCTCAACTGGACAAAGATCAACATGTGGCTGGTTATGAAAGGAGGGGTTTTCTCCAACAGAGGTTTATCAGAGGGATCCCATTACTACTCTCTTGGCAGCCAGGAGTCTTCACCTCTAAGTCCTATTATAGAACATGGGACATATTCTCAGAGTGGTGCAAAAAGAAATATCTGAATCCAGAGTGTGTTCAGGTGGAAACCTTGTTGATTTCATTCAAGATGGGTTGGACAAAACCTAAGCCTATCGACTCTCAGACTCAAATTTCTGCTATTTCGGCCATTCATAACATAAATGGGCCTCAGATCCATTAGTGTATAGATTTTTTCCAAGGGGTCAAGCATCTTAAACCACAAATTAGGTCTAAAGTTCCCCAATGGGACCTACCCCTAGTAATTTCTACAAAATCCCAGATTCTCTGATCTGAGCAAAATTAATCTAAAAAGACTTAACATTGAAAACAATGTTTCTTGTAGCTATTGCCTCGGCCAGGAGGGTTACAGAGTGAACCCTCCTGGGTATCAGAGTATGCTCTCAGAGTATTCAAGCCATATCTGGTTTTTTCACAACAAAATCATCCTAAGGCATGACTATTCCTTCACTCCGAAAGTGGTTACAAATTTCCACCGGAACCAGACATAGTTCTACCTAATTTTCAGTCCCTTAGTCTCCAAGAAGCCAGTCGCTTGATCCGAGCACCTTTCTCAAATTATACAAACTCAAACAGCTGCCTTTAGGAAAGCAGATGTTTATTCATCCTGTTCTCAGGTCCAAACAAAGGTCTCCAACCATCAAACAAACCTTGGCATCCTGGATTAAAAGCGTAATTAGGCAAGCTTATGATTTGCAGCAAACATCTCTTCAGAGAGACAGCTCATTCCACACAAAGCCATAGCCACTTCCTGGGCCATGTCAGCAAATGTGTCTCCAGAAGCCATTTGCAAGGCAGCTACCTGAACTTCAATGAACACCTTTATGGAAGCATTATTAAACTAGACATATTTCTAAAAGAACAAGTAGATTTGGCTCTTCAGTTCTGTTAGCAGCCGATACAAATTAAACTATAACTGCATCTAACTATCATTGTAGCCCTCCCTCTGTTTACTATGGCTTGGGAAATCACCGCGGTGTGAAGGACCAGGGGAAAGTGAAAATTAGCTTCATCTTACCGTAATTTTCTTCCTGTTCTGAAACACGGCAGTGAATATTTCCCTCCCTTCTATTTTTATTTTTTCTCTATATAGACAGTCAAACAAGATGTAATGAGGGGAGAGTCAGCTCCATTTATTCCTATTGGTCTGTCACGCAAGGCATCAGGGTTAACCATTCATCACTGCTGTGTTTCAGAACAGGAAAAGAAAATTACGGTAAGATGAAGCTAATTTACTTTTGTGCATATGCAGCGACACTGGTCACCAATGAAATACTGATTGGAAGGACAGGATAGGTTTCAGTGGATGTGCGGTATGTGGCACCAGTTATCTCCCCAGAAATTGTTTCCAGCCAGGTAGGGCCGAACAAGGAAATTTGGTAAGATTGCCCTTACCTTTCAGTGCCAGCAGACTTCCCCATAGAATTTCCATTAACAATTTCAGTGCCAGCAGATTATTACCATTAACTCTTCAATGCCAACTTTCCTATTAATACTTTCAGGCCAGCACTTTCTCAAGTATTGCCATAACACTTTCAGTGCCGGCACAGTATTAACTTTAAACCTTTCAGCTACCAGCATTGACATGATATACCGTATGTACCTGGTTTCCATGTCTCATCCATTAAATTGTTCCCTCCTCACCTACTCTAGGTTCTAATTGGAGAGTTGGATGGAAGGAAGAAAGAGGCAGGGATAGGGGTCTCATGGCTGCTAGTCACAGGGGCCACTGTTATAAAGTCTGCAGCAGCTTTTATCTGGTATTTTAGAAACTGTTATCCTCAGTACCAGGGGTGTCCCTAGGGATTTTGGCACCTGAATGGCGCTCTGTGAGGATGCGTGGTGGTGTGCAAAGCCGCTGTTGAAAAGTGAGCGTGGCTTTGTGGGTGGGTGTGATTTTGTATTGAACTGGTTTTTTGCTGGGTGTGGCAAAATGTTTGCTAATTTTGTATTTGAAAATGGTTATTTATAAAGTTATCGTTGTATAAACATTAAAAAACACATGTTGGTAAACTGATACATTACATTAAAAATCCCTACCATACTTTCTCTAGAAAGAAAGATGCTGGCCAAAAGATTTGTAAGCCTGCTACCACGTCAAGGTAGACTCTTTTAGCAGGGCCCTAACAAAGTATCTTAAGCTAACCTAACCATATGAAATTCCTTTGAACAAACCCAACACATCTTTATAAATAAAGGTTGGTAGAGCAATTGGTAAAATCTGTAGTCCCCACCATATCTCTTATTTAGACAAATTCAATAACAGTCAGTTGGTTAATTTTTGGTCAAAACCTTTTTAATCACACTGATAGTTCTAAACAGTGGAAAACGAATCTTACTATACATTATTATTCAAGCAACGGTTAAAGGACAACATATTATTCATGGCTTGATGAGGACGTGCTCTGTTATAAGAAGGTTATGCTCCATTTTTTGCTCTGTGGAGGGCTCCTTTTGGCCCACCTCTCCTTAAATAATAGTATTAATTGAAGAACGGAGGTAAAGGAGCTATGTCTTACCTCCCGTATTCAATTAATGTGCCAGGAACGAAAGGAAGGAAAATAACCCGCATCATTGCGTTAAGTTTCCTACCTCATTCCTAGCTTCTAGTAATTAAGTGAAGAAACGGCAGGTAAGACGTAGCTGACTGCTATGTAACAGGATAAACCCCAAAATAATCCAATGAAAAAAAACAAACAATCCCTATAATTTAAAGGACAACTATAAAAGAAAAATGTTCATGGTTGAAATCCATATGCCCCATCATCTTAGCAATACACACAGATGTGCATTATAAGCAACTTGGACTATAGGTAAATTATATTATATTTATATATACAATTATACCCAGACAGCTGTCCTCTGGGCTGCTGTTGGCAGTTGCTGTCCTCTGGCTGCTGTCGGCAGTTGTTGTCTCTGGCGCTGCTGTCAGGAGGGCCCTCATCCGGTAGTCGTCATAGGTAGGCCCCAGCACCAAAAAGGTAGGCACACCATCCCCAGTAGGTAGGCCACATCACCCAGTAGGTAGGCCCCAGTATCCAGTAGGTAGGCCCCAGCACACCCAGTAGGTAGCCCCAGCACCATGCAGGAGGACCCCAGCAGCACCCATGTAGACAGTCCCCAACACCCCAGTAGTAGGGCCCAAAACCCCAGTAGGTAGGCCCCAGTACCCCAGTAGGTAGGCCCATGCCCCAGTGGCAGGCCCAGCACCGCAGTAGGAGGCCCAGCATCCATGTAGGTAGCCCCCAGCCCCATGTAGATAGCTCCAGCACCCAATTAAAAAAAAAGCATTTTAAAAAGCTGTTAAGGGGCATGTCCACCCCCAAAAACTAATCCCCCAACTACTGGCCCCACCATGTAGTGTAGTTTAAATCCTTACCTTACATCCCAACTCCATCTGGTTCTCCTGTAGTCCCCCCCCAAAGTTCCAAAAATGCCCACCAGGAGGCTAGCAGGTCCATATAGGACACTGCCTGCTACCTGGCCTCCCGGAGATCCCTGCCATGCGTGGCAGCCCTTCTCCCCCCTCCCTCCCCTCCCTCTCCCTCCCGTTCTACATCCCTCCCCCTAACATTAAACCCCTTAAATATTCTGCTCCCCCATGTCCCCCAGCCCCAACCGCATGTTTTTTTTTTTAAAAAGCTCCCCAAAACTCTTACTTACCTCTCCGCTTTCCTCCGCTGCACTGAATGACCGGCAGCCGCGTCCTGATTGGCTGCGCTCAGCCAATCACAGACGCGACTGCCGGTCCCGCCCTCTGCTTGCATTCTCGCAAGCAGAGGGCCGGCAGTGCGGCGGAGGATCGAGGGGAGGGTAGATAAGAGTTTGGGGGGCTTTCTGAAAAAAAATATGCGGTTGGGCTGGGGGACATGGGGAGCAGAATATTAAAAAATTATTTTCGGGTGGACATAGCCTTTAAATTATGGAAGATTACGTGATGGTAACGTTATTAGGCTGCTTTAGCAAGGATGGTTAGTGCAAAATACTGGGAATTTGTTGTGGCAGAACAACTGACAATAAAGAACCATGGTAATCCCGGTAACACATACCTGATCATCTTATAACTGCAAAGCATTGACACATTCTTCTTCCTGTACTCGAAAATTCCTAATAATTGCCCGTTCTACATTTATAGCAAATACCATTATATGGCATTACATTTTTATTTCCATTATATTCAAAACGAGAACTAGAATGGGCTGGTTCCATTATAGGCCCACTATAACCCCATTATTTCAAATTCGATTTTTCTTCTAAATCGGGGATGTTAATCTGTGCCCTTTTATATCACAAACTATAAGCAAATTCCATTGTAACCCAGACAGTAACATTTGCCAGGTTTATTTAATTTTTAACCGCCCCTGCCCTCTTATAACCCTTGTGTAGACTTCCATGGTAGTGCCCTTTATGAGGATTTATAATTATAAAACAAACCATGGAAGGCGGATGAATGTAGCAGCATGTTTATAGATTCTAGGTTAAAGTCTGTAACAAGAATCAATGTCTTATTTACCAGGTTAACCTGCTCTGCTGGCAACAAGAGGTTAACTTCAGATTAAGAAAATTTTATGTACATGTTATTTTTAATACATTGCCTAATCAAACAATGCTTACATGTAGAAGGAACTCGAGGTGGACCCGAACCTGGTTCTGAGGCGCATTTCACTGACCCAGAATCAAACTTTTAGGATTTGTGGAAAGTTTGATAATTTCATATTAAAAAATCTAAAATTTTAGATATTTCTAGAAATTTCAAATATACAAATTGATAATTTAGAAATTTCTAGAAATCTTGAAATACTACATGAAATGACAAAACAGAAAGCGCAGAGAATTTTCCGGTACTGGAGGTGTTTTTTAAGATTTTGTCCATTGTTATGTGTTCCCCAGTACTTTCCCAGGTCCCAGGGCCATTTACAGTAAGTTGGCATTGCTATTTATACCTTCATTTTAGAACTTTCAGATTTTTTAACTCCATTGACTTCAATGGGTTCTGCTTGTGGATTTTAAAATTTTATTAAAATCAGCATATGGATTTCAGTGAGTCCGGCCATCTCCAGAAGGAACTAAAGGACTATTTCTATGGTCCCATGCTGACTCATATGGTCCTATGCGACCAGCTCTCTGCTGCCAGGTTTTGTGATCTTTATTGAGGTTACTGATCTTTGGTCAGTCTGTCACCTGACTGTTGGCTGATTGGTCAGATTAGCTTGAGCAACTAAGTATCACAATGTAGAGGACCCAGACTGCATAGAGAGGTTGGAATGAACACAGGACCTTAGGGATTTAAGAATTTGAAACTTGCTGATAAAATAAGCCTTTTCATGTTCTTGAGCATGTCTGTTAGCATCCAGCAGTGAGAACAGAGGAAGTTGCATCAGTAATGGTCTGACCCCTGGATCCTGGATTTTCCCTCTCAACCAATCACAGCTGTAAAGTTATGTGTACTGAAGAAATCCAGGATCAACAGCTGCAAGCAGCCAGCCAGAGAGGAGAGATAGAGAGAGTGAGACACACACAAACACAGGCAAGAATTTTTTTTTTTTCAAGCTGCAGCTCGGGGTCATCTAAAGTGGAAGTGGAGAGAAAGTGCAGTCTGATATATATCTCATTAATATCAGGCAAGGCAAATGATTTTGAGAAAAATGAACATGGCGTTTGAGGTTGGTGCTATATAAAAGAACATATAAAAAGTTTATTTTTGGGTGGACATACCCTTTAAGGGGATTGTATGTGTGGGTGGGGAATAAGAGTAACAAGTGAGGGCCCCCTGACCCTATCCCCCTTTTTAGTCCAGGGTCTGCTTCCCTAGTAGTTACGCTTTAGTTCTCTTTAAGGATTCATAGTACATTCGTCTTAAATCCTAATTACCTTATCCATATGCCAACAATACTCACATTTTAAACAATTAGCAGTTTTACAGATTACTCCCTTGACCGTGTACACTTACTACTGCACATATCTTATTTATAAGTAATCCAGAATTGGTCCCATTACCTCAAATACAGGAAAACAGAATAATAAATGTTAATTTCCCATTGTTAATTTGAGGGAAATAATTGTACTGTGTAGTGTGGTTACCTACTATACCACTGTTTCTTTTCCTATTCATTTAGTGTATACTGATGGTACAATTTGCGTAATATTGTGTTAATGGAAGAATTGTTACTGCCTTGCCCAGTATTGGATTGGATGAGGAAATGAATATCTCTCTGTAGAACCCATCCACAGAGTCTAATGTTGGGAAGGAAAATACCTGATGTTTTACCTTGACTGTAAAGATTAAAGATTTCCCTGCCCCTCCTTGTTGTGATGTCAGTAGGACAAGAAGGAACATATAAATAGGATGAAGTTATGTGTCAAATACCATTGCAAGGATACTAGCCCCAGGGCATACAATGGGGTACCACACTGCCAGCTTTTTTTGTTGCTGGCAGTTTCCCTTTCCAGTGGCTTCCAAGTAAAAACAGGAATATTGACCTGCTTCAATTCAAGATCTATACTTATATGACCTGAAATATTTTTTAAAAATACCTTAAGAAAAAAAGTAAAGCAGGGAAGAAAATTCTAGAAAATGAAAGCGTTATATTTGTAAAAGCTCCAAAGTGACTTTTGTTTACTTTGTTGTGTAGGGGAATTTCTGGTATTACAATTCCAAGGTGACTATAGCTTCCAAAACAATGCAAGAGTTCTCCAACAACACATATAAAATAGATATAAGATAATTATTAATTATTAACAGATAATTATAAAGCATTGGCAAGAAGTTGTATATCAAAAAGAGATTCAATCTGGCTTAATTTACTAATAATTTAAAATCAGGATTGGTTTAAAATAAGTCTGATTTCAAGAAACATTCAGATGCCTGAATGATCAGAATTGGTTCCAATGGGGGGGGACGGGGTGTCTTTGAAACATTGTTAAATTTGGTCATCAAAATGTACCAGAAAATTTTATTGTTAAAATTTTGTGAAATTTCAGCTAAAGTTTTGACAACAAAATTCACCAAAATCACCAAAAAAATGATTGTCACACAATCAGTTTTGTGTACAAATGATGGTACATTTCTTAAAAAAGCCAAAAGATAAAGTATTCTCTAATTGAGTTTAGGTGTAAAATTTTCAAGGATTTTAGTCATTTTGTAGCTAAATTTACAGGTCGGATCCCTAATCACAGCACTACGTCTGCAGTACATGGGGGAACTCCACTTCAAGACCTTGATGGAGATTTTTACCAGTTTCCAGGTCTATGTACCTACCAATTGGTTTCACATTGTAGTGCTTCCTTTGAGGAGTTCTTCTGTTCACATCAACATGCGAGCAAACGTCCTCAACCCACAATTGACAAGATTATTATAGATGTTAAGGATTTTGCAGTTGAAATGAAAAGCAAATATGTGGCTGTAATGGAAAGATGTGAGTATTATGTTCCTTTTATTTACCTTTACTATCTACAATTTATTGAAATATATATTGCTGTTAGGTGCTCCATTGCAACAGTCTATAGCAGTAAATGCATCTGCTAATTTTAGCTATTGAAGAACCTTCCCTTATCACTCCTATGTGTTCTCTGAGCTTGATTGTATACAAGTTGTCATTCCTGCTTCCTATTAGTTTATTTACTTATTTACAATAACTCAACTTCCTAACCTAATTATTCAACTTTACCTGCAGAATTTGGTCAGGAAAATTAATTGTCAAGATGTCGGGAAAACACTAGCCACGACTAATCCATTTATACAGTAGATGATAATGAAATACTATATTACATCATAGTGTTATGTCAATGCACAATGACATAAAACCTTTAAAATGACAGATGAGTACAGGAAAAGGTTGCAGATTACCCAATAAAAGCTTAAAACACAACCTTTAAATTAGTATTTGCAGTATTAAAATGAACAACATTTTATGATTGAATATTTATGATTTAAAGGGTATGTCCCACCCTTAAAAAATCTTTTAATATGAAATGCAGCACACCTTATAACCTAAGCTCCGTTTTGTTTAATTTGATTAAATATGCTCCCAGACAGAGATCTCATACAAGCTGACTGCCATTCCGGACGAGCCTCCACTGCTGCTGCTCGGCAACAAAAAAGAAGGAGCAGCTGCAGTGGAGGATGATTTCTCTGTCTGGGAGCATATTAATAATATCAACCAATTTGAAACTTAAGTTTTAAGTGCTCCTGCATATATATTAAAAGTTTTTTTAAGGGGCGGACATTACCTTAATCTCATCGTAGTGATCTTACAAAGACCAACAACAATATCATTGCGTTATGAATTAGGAAAGTTTATGGCCAATACTATAGGTGTCATTAAAACAATTCTCAGCAGTGCAAAAAGACAACATGTTGTCTCTATTTGTGGGAAATCTACACAATATCAATCCCTTATGTTCCAATAAGTTACATGAAACATGGATTACCCTTGGTGATAACTGGATCATAAAGAAACTAATAATATAAATGAGGACTTACAGAGATCTTCCTATTGGAGAGACGGGAGGTTATCATTTTACAGCATTACAGGTTATGCTACAAGACATTGTACATTTTCTTTTCACTTCCATTATATCCATTTCTGAAAGTTTCAGTGTGACCATGATAACATGACCTAATTCATGCATGCCCGAACACACTCTCTTTTCTCCACAAAGATAAAATGCTTTACTCGGATTCCATTTCAAGTGTAAATTGCACATAATGCAATAGTCTTAATCTGTTTCTGGTCTTACTATTGTTATCTTCTTGAACACAAGATACTGAGCTATACAGACCCAATGCTAACAATAGCAGGCACCTCTGGATTAAACTGTTTCTGACACAGCTCAGAACCCACTTTAAAAAAATACTGATATTTTTTCTTTTTTCTATTATTAGATCTAAATTAACCAACAGGTCCTATGTTTTTCTATTTAATACTGGTAACAATCTACATATTTAAATGTAATTAGATAAGGCGATTCTAAAGAATTTTGCTAGAATACATAAGGCTATGGACTTCCAATGGGAGATGCAGTGGGATATATTCTTATAAAATGTCTCAGCTACGTAGACAAGGTATTTTTATAAGAATGTATCCCACTGCACCTCAGTGGGATACAATATCCCCACTGATGCAATATCCCACGCTAATGAGAAATAAAAACCTATGTACTAATGTGTTAGCGAAGGATTTGCACTGCCTGCACCATGTCGCAATTTTTTTTCTTTGTGCAGCGCAAAGCGATGCAATAAATTTTGCGCCGGTTTTTGCGCTACAATTAACACCTCTTCGATGGTGTCTTTAAAATATGCACAAAAGGTAGCAACTTACCGCTAGAATTTTCGCAATGTACTAACTGTCGCAAAGTGGTTAATACATTGCGGAAACGAGTGCACCTAGGTTTTGATAGCGAATATATTGCATCTCCCCCATAGTGACATAACTCACAGCCCAGACACTTTGCAGATGTAACAGATAAAGCAGAAATCCGAAATGAGATTCAACCTCCTTGAAGTTCCCGAGTCCGGTGCAGTGAACAGGGACCGCTTTCATTCCTATCTGGTGAGTCATAGAATGGGCGCTCCTTAATGGCACCAAAGGTTGTAGTACTGGGGGTTTCAGCTTTATCCTTTACATTTAAAGGACAACAAAGCCCCAGAACAACACTGAACAAGAAGGCAGAACACCTTGGTATAAAACCATCTGTGTCTTACCTCTCATTTTGATACAGGCACTGGAAATTTACCTAAATAACATATGGTTTGTGCTTTATTCTCAGCATTCTACTTTTCAGACAGTTTTGGTCAACGACCATTATGTTCTGGACATGCTCAGTCCTTAGCTATGGCAGAAACTTGTTACAGTTGGTCACACCCATATAATTACTCTAGCCAATCCTTTTACAGGACAGATAAAGCAAGGAAGCATGTGACCGGAGGTGGTCTGACACTGCACATACACACAGATACTTCATCTAGTTCTTAAGGTTACATTTACTTAATACGATTTACTAAAATGGTATTTTATAGCTTATTGGTGTTTTAGGGGGGTTGTTTTCAGATTCTGGAGCATAAAAAATTGGGTTTAGTTCTCCTTAAAAAGTGGCTGGGCTCTGGGTTCTGTCTTTAATATTTGAATTGTTTACAGGCAGCATGGGGGTGCCTTATGTTTATAAGAATGCGCTCCTAACTGCCTTGTGATTTTATTTGGATATCCCTTACAGGATAGGTTCAGTTTTACTCATTAATTGAAGAATGGGATGTGAAGGAGCTATGTCTTACCTCCAGTTCTTCAATTAATGTAACAGGAGCTGGGAACGAAGGGAGAAAACTTACCCGCAAGCGCTGACAGGTCCCGACTGTCTTCAGGTTAAATTATACTTTAACACGCGTGCATACTATAGTATATTAAGAGCTGAAGCAGTTATCTTTGTTCCTGTCTTTGTTCCTGTTGAATAAGAAGAACATAAAAAGAACATTAGATCATCCTTTACCTCCGACCTTCCATTTATGAGTAAAAGATAGGTTCACTTTTCAGTGAACAATCCTTTAAGAACCTTCTCTAAATGCAAAAGGTGGATTTGCATTTCTTGTATAAAATAGTAATTTTTGTAGATCCAGAATCGGTTGTAAATAATTCACGCACATATTTCAGATTTAAATAGAAGCCATTCAGTAGCTAAATTGTTTCCTTAAATAAATAACATATTAAAAGGCACTCTAAGGGACACTTTTGTCAACTCATCTTGACCTGCAATTAGGGTACAGGAGGGGACTGGGAGGACTGGACCATTAGGAAGAGGGGCAACTTATGTGATATTATGCTACAAGGCCATGTAGTAATGGACTAGTCTGCCAATGGTCAGCATTGGCAGGGTACTGTGCAGAGAACTGTATGTGCCAGGGAAGGTTGGAGGAGATGGCAGATTGACAATACAGTAAAATATATTTAGCAAATGATCAAATATAATTTTGTATACAGCAATAAAATGACAAAACATGTAACTGTTACCCAATTGCACTGGCACATTTGCACACAAAAAAATGCCTGCATGTATGCAAACTATAAAAGGGATACTTCACTGTGTTTGCCCTTTAGTCCACAAGGTCCCAGTCCTTCCCTGAATGGGTATATTTCTGTATTTACACGGCAAAAAAAAAACCCCCACCCCTGTGAATTTACCAAATCAACTGTGGTTAATACTTTTTAATCTAAGATTACGGTACATAGAATGGAAATGTGTGCCGAAGCTTAGCTGTGTCCTTAGCCTCTCCAGATATACACGCTCACCTTCACTGGAACATGTTCGCTTTTTTTTGGTTTGTACAAGGTGTGTACCAAGGTGTAAAACACAAATAGGGATGTTCCTCGTTCAACTGGGTTTAACGAGCAGATGGCAAATGAATTGCAAAGTAATTTATCAGGAAAGAAAAATGGTTAAAGAACAATAAACTATAAAATATTCAAACAATACATTTAACCCTTAGCAGCTCTAGACTTTAGTAACGAACCGAGCATCTTCTCGTGCACATCTATAATTATATCTTTACCTACACTCCTTTGCTTTTTTTTTCATTTGATTTTATCATTAGCCCAACATTACAATCCATCTTTGTAGCAGAGAACATAAAGTTGTGTGGTTAAATATTGACAATGTACTTAAAATAAACTTCAGGTGCATCGATCAAGGGAAATATTTGTTTAGCAATAAATGTTCCGTGTTTGTAAAGTATTAGTAAAGACAACATAAACCAGTTCAGTCATGATCATATTAGAAAAGGATTACCCAGCTGAGGCCAGAGACATTTTTGTTAAAAGAAAAAAAAGTTCCTCTAAATAAACTAAATGTACATTTGACTTCTCAGAGCAAGATGCCATTTTACAGTTACGGGATCCTTATCCAAAAAGAGTGATGCCTACATTAAGCTATATAGTAAAACGGGTGTAACGGTTATGTGGAACTATGAAGATGCGGTTATGGTAGGCATTTTATGCATTTATTTTTAATTCTCTCTATTTTTTTTTTTTTCTCTAATTTGACAGTAATAAGGCACTCGATTGACAGCTTATATAAGGGACAGATCAACAAAAATATTTTCATTAATGGGCAATTTAAAAATATATTCAATAAAAAAATACCTGAAGTAGATCAGATATGTTGGAATGTTCCCCATGAGTATTTGATATACAGAACTGGACATTATGCTACAATATTGTCTGTACGCCTTTCTGTTCAAGACATACTACAGAGCAAACATCTGTCATTAAAAAACAAATGTCTAGTGTGCTGCCCATTGAGCATTTTGTCTGTGCATAAATAAATCCTATCAGTATTTTCTTTCTATAGCGGGGACCCAATAATGCCCATTATGATAGCTGTACTCTGGTGCAGGGACGTTTTTAGGCATTGGCCACCTAGAGAAAGAGCTAGGGCACCTATATTAAACCAGGGCGCCCAGTGTTCTAGCCAGCGGGCCACATTGTACAAACAGTGCATTTTATATAACACTAAGGGGGGCACTGTACACATTGTACAAACAGTGCATTTTATATAACACTAAGGGGGGCACTGTACACATTGTACAAACAGTGTATTTTATATAACACTAAGGGGGGCACTGTACACATTGTACAAACAGTGCATTTTATATAACACCAAGGGGGGCACTGTGCACATTGTACAAACAGTGCAGTTTATATAACACCAAGGGGGGCAACTGTGCACATTGTACAAACAGTGCAGTTTATATAACACCAGGGGGCCACTGTGCACATTGTACAAACAGTGTATTTTATATAACACTAAGGGGGGCACTGTACACATTGTACAAACAGTGCATTTTATATAACACCAAGGGGGGCACTGTGCACATTGTACAAACAGTGCAGTTTATATAACACCAAGGGGGGCCACTGTGCACATTGTACAAACAGTGCAGTTTATATAACACTAAGGGGGGCACTGTACACATTGTACAAACAGTGCATTTTATATAACACCAAGGGGGGCACTGTGCACATTGTACACAAGTGCAGTTTATATAACACCAAGGGGGGCACTGTGCACATTGTACAAACAGTGCTTTTATTATAACAACTAAGGGGGCCACTGTGCACATTGTACAAACAGTGCAGTTTATATAACACCAAGGGGGGCACTGTACACATTGTACAAACAGTGCAGTTTATATAACACTAAGGGGGGCACTGTACACATAGTACAAACAGTGCATTTTATATAACACCAAGGGGGGCACTGTGCACATTGTACAAACAGTGCAGTTTAAACACCAGGGGGCCACTGTGCACATTGTACAAACAGTGCAGTTTATATAACACCAAGGGGGCCACTGTGCACATTGTACAAACAGTGCATTTTATATAACACCAGGGGGCCACTGTGCACATTGTACAAACAGTGCATTTTATATAACACCAGGGGGCCATGTGCACATTGTACAAATAGTGCATTTTATATAACACCAGGGGGCCACTGTGCACATTGTACAAATAGTGCAGTTTATATAACACCAGGGGGCCACTGTGACCATTGTACAAACAGTGCAGTTTATATAACACCAGGTGGCCACTGTGCACAATGTACAAACAGTGCAGTTCATATAAAACCAGTGGGTGACTGTGCACATTGTACAAACAGTGCAGTTTATATAAAACCAGTGGGACCCTGTACAGGTTGTAAACACAGCACAGTTTACAGTATATAAAACCAGTGGGCCACTGTACACAATGTACAAACAGTGCAGTTCATATAAAACCAGTGGGTGACTGTGCACATTGTACAAACAGTGCAGTTTATATAAAACCAGTGGGTGACTGTGCACATTGTACAAACAGTGCAGTTTATATAAAACCAGTGGGACCCTGTACAGGTTGTAAACACAGCACAGTTTACAGTATATAAAACCAGTGGGCCACTGTGCACAATGTACAAACAGTGCAGTTTCTATACAGGAAGACTAGTGGGCCACTGTACACATTGGGCAAACAGTGTCGTTTACATAACACCAGTTGGTCACTGTACACATTGGGCAAACAGTGAAGTTTACATAACACCAGTGGGCCACTGTACAGATTGGGCAAACAGAGCAGTTTTTACAACACCAGTGGACCCAATGTACAATCAGTGCAGTTTATATACCAGCACTGGTGGGCCATTCTGCACACTGTACAAACAGTTTGTACAAAAAATACTGTAATACATATCTTACACATATGAGAATTTTGTTATTTCTATTTGCCGCTTGTGAAATTTTTGTGCACAGGTGGAACTGGATCCCAGATCCCAAACCAGACATGTGGATTGTGTGGGGATTATAATGGAGTACCACTCTATAAGGAATTTATCAATGGGGGTGAGTACAATATGGATGGAAGGCAATAAATTACGTTAACAAATTTCAAACAGTATATGTGTGTAAGTGCATACAGTAATGTGTATGTAGTACATACAGTATATTGTATATTGTACATACAGTATATGTGTATATAGTAAAAACAGTATATGTACATACAGTAATGTGTATACAGTATAGTACATACTATACTATATATACTATACTATACTATACATATATGTGTTTATATTACATACACTTTATGTGTATATGGAACATACAGTACATAGTATATTTTACATAGAGTATATGTGTATATGTACATACAGTACAGTGTATATGTACATATAGTATATGTGTATATTGTACATACAGTATATGTGTATGTAGTACAAACAGATATATGTGTATATGTACATACTGTATATGTGTATATTGTACATACAGTATATGTGTATATAGTGCAAACGGTATATGTACACACAGTTAATGTGTATATAGTACATACTCTATATGTGTATATACTACATACAGTTTATGTGTATATAGAACATACAGTACATAGTATATTTACATACAGTATATGGATATATGTACATACAGTATATGTACATACAGTATATGTGGATATTGTACATACAGTATACGTATGTGTAGCAGTATACAGTATGTTAGCTCATTCAGATTTCAGTATAACCTTAATGTGGATGATACCAAATTTACATTTCTGCCCCAGATCTCCCTACACTGACATTCCAGGTCCCTAACTGCTTAGTACCATCTCTGCCTTTATGTCCTCCCGCTTACTCAAACTAAACATGGGCAAGACTGAACTGTGTCCTTTTTCCCCCTACGATCTGTTCCCCTCCCTAGTCTTACTATTAATATTAACAACACACCAATATCCCCATCTGCTCACGTCCGGTGCCTGAGAATAAGGCTAGATTCAGATCTTTCCTTCAAACCACATGTCAACACGCTTACCAACTCCTGTCAGCTCCAACTCAGAAACATCTCCCGCCATCATCTCTTCCTCTCAAAAGAAGCGACTAAAATCCTTGTCCATGCTCTAATCATATCCGGCTAGACTACTGTAACACACTCCTGTGTGGTTTACCAAACAACCACCTGGCACCACTTCAATCCATCCTAAACTCCCTGCCTGTCTCATTCACTTCTCTTTACGCTTCTCTAACGCCCCTGCTAACCCTATGCTATAAAGCACTATGCTTTATACAACTCAGAGCTGATCCGCAGATACCGTTCCAGACGCATATACAGTAAATGTGTTTATAGTACATAAAGTAAATGTGTTATAGTACATAAAGTAAATGTGTTATAGTACATAAAGTAAATGGTATATAGTACAACGTATAGTGTTATAGTACATACTGTAAATGTGCATATAGTAATACAGTAATGTGTATATAGTACATAATGTAAATGTGAATATAGTATATACAGGATATGTGTATATAGTACATACTGTAAATGTGCATAAGTTAATATAGTATATGGTATATAGTACATACTGTTAATGTGCATATAGTATATACAGTATATGTGTATATAGTACATACTGTCAATGTGCATATAGTATATATAGTATATGTGTATATAGTACATACTGTTAATGTGCATATAGTATATACAGTATATGTGTATATAGTACATACTGTCAATGTGCATATAGTATATATAGTATATGTGTATATAGTACATACTGTTAATGTGCATATAGTATATACAGTATATGTGTATATAGTACATACTGTTAATGTGCATATAGTATATACAGTATATGTGTATATAGTACATACTGTCAATGGGCATATAGTATATACAGTATATGTGTATATAGTACATACTGTCAATGGGCATATTCAGGGTAAGTCAATAAAAGTTCTTATCGTTTAAAATGGTGCTAATTTTGCCCAAACCAATCAGATGTTAGCTTTCAAATGTTAAATAAGAACTTTTATTGAATTACCCTGTATATGCACATTGACAGTATGTACTATATACACATATACTGTATATACTATATGCCCATTGACAGTATGTACTATATACACATATACTGTATATACTATATGCCCGTTGACAGTATGTACTATATACACATATACTGTATATACTATCAGGGAGATTCAATAAAAGTTCTTATCATTTAAAATGGTGCTAATTTTGCCCAAACTAATCAGATGTTAGCTTTCAAATGTTAAATAAGATCTGATTGACTGGGGCAAAATTAGCACCATTTTAAACAATAAGAATTATATTCAATCTCCCTAATAGTATATACAGTATATGTGTATATAGTACATACTGTCAATTTGTATATAGTATATACAGTATATGTGTATATAGTACATACTGTAAATGTGCATATAGTATATACAGTATATGTGTATATAGTACATACTGTCAATGTGTATATAGTATATACAGTATATGTGTATATAGTACATACTGTCAATGTGTATATAGTATATACAGTATATGTGTATATAGTACATACTGTAAATGTGCATATAGTACATAATTTTAACTGAAGCCTTTTTCAGACTTACAGTGCAGGAAAACTGTGTAAAAGTTCCAACCTGTGTTAAAAAGTACAATAGCATTCCAATGTGTAACACTTATCTAGTTCTTAGGCAGAAAACATGCTTCATTTGCCGTCTTCAGGTAGTGGTGCAATTTAATGCTATTGAACAGCAGAATCCAGCAATATGTAGGAAATCTCCTTCATCCGACCATAACTAATTGATCTTTAATTTATTCTTCTGTTACTTTCAGATGCCAACAGGTATTTGGTTACCAGGCATTAAAAAGTGTGTTTAACAAAAGCTCTGTGTACATAAAGTGCTATGGTTATTCACAAGTGTGTGGAATGTGTAAATCTCATTGAGATATTTTAATACCTGTGTGTTTAATTGCAGTTTTTATCCCCCTAGGGTGTGACTTATAAAAAGCAAATAATTAGAGTCATTATCTGAGTAACTGTAAGGTTAGATTGTGCAATTAGTAAACAGAAAAAATAGAGATATATGTTAAATATGACCAAAAAACAGCTACTTACCGACATACAAAGAGGGAAATATTGGGACATGCTAAAATTGTTGTTCAAATATCTAAACAGGTTAAATTACCAAATAACAGGGTTATTCAATAAAAGTTCTTATTGTTTAAAATGGTGCTAATTTTGCCCCAACCAATCAGGTGTTAGCTTTCAAATGTAAACTAAGATCTGATTGGTTGGGGCAAAATTAGCACCATTTTAAAGGATAAGAGCTTTTATTGAATCTCCCTGTAAGTTTATTAGTGGTTAGCACTGATGCCTTGCAGCACTGAAGTATTAAGTTTGAATCCACCATTGGACACATCTGCATGCAGTTTGTATGTTCTCCCCGTGCATGTGTGAGTTTCCTCCGGTTTTCACCACAATCATAAAGACATACTGATAGGATGTATGTGTCAAATAAATGTGCTTAGATTGTAAGCTCTTCGGGGCAGGGACTGATGTGGATGTATACATGTAATTGTAAAGCACTGAAAGACGTTGGTACCATATAAATCCACAATTATAATAATAATATCATGTACAATAGAGGATATATGAGTATTTATTAATTCATAATTTATAAGGATATTAAAAGCCACTGTAACTATAGAGTTCTATGACCATACGCAGGCAATCATATTAGAAGTTTTTGTTGTATAGGAAATCTGGTAACTTAGAAGGACCTGACAGATATTTCTTTCTCTTCTCTACTATTAAATCTTTATACCACTTTCCTTATTTCTTTGTCCAGTTCCTATGTAACTAAAACCTCGGCTGTGACAACTACAGTATTTTCCAAACTGCTGCCTAGGCCATATTTATGAAGCTGTATTTCACAACAACATATTGTACTACTGCACAGTATCACAGTTTTAATACCTTAAGGACCATACTAGTATTGTAAGCGATCTTTTCAATACTGCAGGTTTATAAATAGAGCCCAATGGTCCCTTTATGCCAAGAGCAGATGACATTTTACACCATGAGGACAACAATATCTGCCCTCCGCTGCAAACAGTATTTTTTACAGAAAAGTCTCATTAAGTCACAATATCATTAATAGAGATGGACTTGAACCCGAGTTCGAGCTGAACTATTCGAGTTCGAACGGACTCGGACTTCTCTGACTATCCCGGACCCGGATTTTCGATATTTTCTGGACTTTCGATAATCATCGAATGTTCAAACGTTCGAGGCCCATGAACATGCTAGTAAAATGTCTATTATACCTATACATGAGTAAATATCGAATCCACAAGTAAAATGTCTATTATACCTCAAGTAAAATGTCTATTATACCTATACGCGGGTAAATATCAAATCCACGAGTAAAATGTCTATTATACCTATACATGAGTATCGAATCTGCAAGTAAAATGTCTATTATACCTCGAGTAAAATGTCTATTATACCTACAGTGATGTGAAAAACTATTTGCCCCCTTCCTGATTTCTTATTCTTTTGCATGTTTGTCACACTTAAATGTTTCTGCTCATCAAAAACCGTTAACTATTAGTCAAAGATAACATAATTGAACACAAAATGCAGTTTTAAATGATGGTTTTTATTATTTAGTGAGAAAAAAAACTCCAAATCTACATGACCCTGTGTGAAAAAGTGATTGCCCCCCTTGTTAAAAAATAACTTAATTGAGATCTATCAGTCTGGTAAAGGTTATAAAGCCATTTCTAAAGCTTTGGGACTCCAGCGAACCACAGTGAGAGCCATTATCCACAAATGGCAAAAACATGGAACAGTGATGAACCTTCCCAGGAGTGGCCGGCCGACCAAAATTACCCCAAGATCACAGAGAAAACTCATCCGAGAGGCCACAAAAGACCCCAGGACAACATCTAAAGAACTGCAGGTCTCACTTGCCTCAATTAAGGTCAGTGTTCACGACTCCACCATAAGAAAGAGACTGGGCAAAAACGGCCTGCATGGCAGATATCCAAGGCGCAAACCACTTTTAAGCAAAAATAACATTAAGGCTCGTCTCAATTTTGCTAAAAAACATCTCAATGATTGCCAAGACTTTTGGGAAAATACCTTGTGGACCGACGAGACAAAAGTTGAACTTTTTGGAAGGTGCGTGTCCCGTTACATCTGGCGTAGAAGTAATACAGCATTTCAGCAAAAGGACATCATACCAACAGTAAAATATGGTGGTGGTAGTGTGATGGTCTGGGGTTGTTTTGCTGCTTCAGGACCTGGAAGGCTTGCTGTGATAGATGGAACCATGAATTCTACTGTCTACCAAAAAATCCTGAAGGAGAATGTCCGGCCATTTGTTCGTCAACTCAAGCTGAAGCGATCTTGGGTGCTGCAGCAGGACAATGACCAAAAACACCAGCAAATCCACCTCTGAATGGCTGAAGAAAAACAAAATGAAGACTTTGGAGTGGCCTAGTCAAAGTCCTGTCCTGAATCCTATTGAGATGTTGTGGCATGACCTTAAAAAGGCGGTTCATGCTAGAAAACCCTCAAATAAAGCTGAATTACAACAATTCTGCAAAGATGAGTGGGTCAAAATTCCTCCAGAGCGCTGTAAAAGACTCGTTGCAAGTTATCGCAAACGCTTGATTGCAGTTATTGCTGCTAAGGGTGGCCCAACCAGTTATTAGGTTCAGGGGGCAATTTCTTTTTCACACAGGGCCATGTAGATTTGGAGGTTTTTTTCTCACTAAATAATAAAAACCATCATTTAAAACTGCATTTTGTGTTCAATTATGTTATCTTTGACTAATAGTTAACGGTTTTTGATGAGCAGAAACATTTAAGTGTGACAAACATGCAAAAGAATAAGAAATCAGGAAGGGGGCAAATAGTTTTTCACATCACTGTATATGTGATTAAATATCGAATTCTCGAATCCACGAGTAAAATGTCTATTATACCTATACGTGAGTAAATATCGAATTCTCGAATCCGCGAGTAAAATGTCTATTATACCTATACGCGAGTAAATATCCAATTCTCGAATCCGCAAGTCGTTCATGGGTTAATTATCAAATGTTCGAATGCGAGAGCTCTAAAGTAGCGCGCGTGAGTCCTGGAGTCCTGGATATTCGAAACATGTTCCCCAGACCATTTCCCAGGTCCCACAGCCATTTACATTAAGTTGCCATTGATATTTTAATTGTATTTCATTTGAACTTTTCAAACTATTTGACTCCCATTGACTTTAATGGGTCAGTTTTCGAACTCTCCATATAGTTTGAAACTTTCAAACTTTCCTTATATTTCGAAAGTTCGTTCCATTTTCAGCCATCTCTTATCATTAATGACGATGTCTAGCAGGTAGCTCCATACCATCTTAATGTATGTATGTATTTTTAGGGTTATTCAATAAAAGTTCTTATTGTTGTGTAATTTTGCCCCAACCAATCAGATCTTATTTAACATTTGAAAGCTAACATCTGATTGGTTGGGGCAAATTAGCACCATTTTAAACGATAAAAAACATTTATTGAATAATCCTGTTTATTTCTTAAATAGCGCTACATATTCCGCAGCGCTTTACAATCATGTACTCAATTCACATCAGGCCCTGCCCCGAAGAGCTTACAATCTAATCACTTTTATGTACACATTCAACCTATCAGTATGTCTTTATAATTGTGGGGGAAACCGGAGTGCCCAGAGGAAACCTACGCAAGCACGGGTAGAATATACAAACTCCGTGCAGATGTGTCTGAGGGCGGAATCTAACTCAGGACCTCAGCGCTGCAAGGCATCAGTGCTAACCACTGAGCCACTGTGCTGCCCTTAATGTGGTTGATTTCTCAAATCTACTTAGCTAAAATAACTTGATGGTCAGTTGTGTTTTTTAGAATGAAATGATGCCTTGGGCTTGCAAATACAGACATCCATATCAATAACAAATGTAATGTATCTTGGCTTTCCTGTTAATTATCCCGCCTGCTCTGACTTCCCAATATTCTGATCACTGTCTTGCAGCTACACATCTCACTCCAGTGCAGTTTGGAAACCAGCAGAATATCTACGATCCATCAGAAAGTTGTTCAGCTGTAGATGAAACAAATGTCCCCCAGACTTCTCATTGTGTTCAATACGTGAGTGAGGTTTGATTTTATTTAGTGTTTGATCATTTCGTACAATGATACGTTCCGTTGTGTTTCTCATTCTGTGTGGGCCTTGAAAGAAACAGAGATGTGCCACCATATTTTGATAATGAAATTATTTTTGCCAGTCTAATTAAAATTTTTGCCGCATCTCAAAAAATTGCAAGTATTGTGGCCACTGCGGGAGCATTTGTTTTTTCTTTACACTTTTATGTAAGCCTTTAGTAAATGATTGCATATTTATTTATCATTTATTATAACTTATTTATTCTTGTTTCATAAGGGCACTTGTGTTTTTTCATCAAAGTCCCTCCTCCTTAGTTATTAGTAACTAAACTGTAGAAAACGCAAATTGCAGAAAAAGAGCCTTGCAAAGTCAGCTTTGCAAAGACTCTATGGCAGGGCTCCCCTGCCATAGTCCCAGACTATGTCAGGGCTAATTAATGGGAAGATTTCCATTGGTTGCATCCACTGAGGTGAAGGGCGTACTTTCAGAAGTCCATTTCGGAGGCTTCTTCCCAGCATTAAAGGAACACTAAATCCATAAAAACAACTATGTGCCATCCGTTTCTTATTCTCACCTCCCTGTGAATAATATTACGCTCGGGGGACCTGGAACTTACCTTACCGCCACACCACTCGCAGCCGCTTCTTCACAGAACAGCTGTTCTTTCCCGATGGTGCGCCCTATCTTTTGTATTGGCGCGCATGCGCCTAAGATAGGGCGCGCGTTCGGGACAGAGCGACTGTCAGTGAAGGAGCGGCTGCGAGTGGAGCAGCGGTAAGGTAAGTTCCAGGTCCCCCGAGCATCCTATTATTCACAGGGAGGTGAGAATAAGCGTTCTCACCTCCCTGTGAATAATAGAAACGGATGGCACATAGTTTTTTTTATGGATGATGGGGAGTTTACAGTGGTAAGGACCTAGCAGGTTTAGGTCCTCACCCGTGGTATTATTAACTGGGGAGGAGTGGAGGGACAGACAGGAGGCAATAATTGCCATTTAGTCTAAGCAATTGATCAGTCCACAATGTTTGCGATAATTATTTTATTGTATTGTATTGTATTGGCAATATCAGTAAAGTAATATTCCTTTTTATTTATATCCAAGTATCTGTATGTTTTTATTCTGTTAATCAGCTAGAGTTTCATTATCTGATATTTCTGGATTTTTTTGAGCCTATTCTGGAGGATCCTTGGATTTTTTATCTTATTTTATTTTAGCCTCATTTTTTCTTTTTGGTATATATATACATCCGGCCCTGAGTGTTGCAGTGATTATTACTGTTCAGACTTTATGAATGTTTCCTTCTACAGCGTTCTGCTTGTGAGAAGCACTTTGGAAACCAAGCATTCTCAGATTGCCAGTCAATACTTAATATCGAGTCTTATATCCAAGCCTGTATAAAGGACCTGTGCCTCTGCGGTGAATCTGAGGACAAATTTTGCCTATGCAGCACTATGACAGAGTTTTCCAGGCAATGCTCTCATTCAGGAGGGCACCCAGGAAACTGGAGAAACAAAACCTTCTGTCGTGAGTATCATCTATTGACTATTGATTGCATTATAATAAATTGTAAGAATAACATATCACCTATCCTATTTAATAAATAAATCTTTACTTAACTTTAACTGGAGGGAAAGTTCCAAAGATCTTTTAAGTCTGAGATGTTAAATCACCAGAGACCAAAAGATAGGTAAATGTTAGGCAACAGTAAGGAGACCATAAGATAGGTAACTGGTAGGTAGCAGTAGTGTGACCAAAAGATAGCTAACTCTTGGGCAGCAGTAAGGAGACCAAAAGATAGGTAATTGTTAGGTAGCAGTAAGGAGACTAAAGGGTAGGTAAATTGTAGGTGGCAGTAGGGAAACCAAAATATACAGTATGGAACTTTTAGGTAGCAGTAAGGAGACCAAAGAGTAGATCAATGTTAGGTAGCAGCAGGGAAACCAAAATATGTAGAACTTTTAGGTAGCAGTAAGGAGACTAAAGGGTAGGAAAATGTTAGGTAGCAGTAGGGAAACCAAAATATATGGAACTTTTAGGTAGCAGTAAGGAGACTAAAGGGTAGGTAAATGTTAGGTAGCAGTAGGGAAACCAAAATATATGGAACTTTTAGGTAGCAGTAGGGAGACTTAAGAGTAGGTAAATGTTAGGCAACGGTAGGGAAACCAAAAAGGAGACCAAAAGATAGGTAACTTGTAGGTAGCAGTAAGCAAAAGATGGGTTACTGTTAGGTAGCATTAAGGAGACCAAAAGAAGGGTAACTGTTAGGTACAGTAGCAGTAAGAAGACTAAAATATGGGTAACTGTTAGGCAGCAATAAGGAGCAATGCTTTCTATTTGGAAGAACCCAGTGTACATTTGGTAATACTATTTAGTTTATGGGTAATTTTCAGTTTTGATGCTGTGCCTAATGTAATTCATAACATGGGAACATAATCAAGGTTTTTAAATGTCCCTTTAAACATTTGTCTAAAATATTAATTAGGCTAGGTAAACTAAAACCACAAATCCAACTTCATGGAAAAGTAATCAGTTTTGATAACTTTCCCCCTATTTATTAATACTGTGCTCCTTGCAGCTAAATCGTGTCCTGGAAACATGGTCTACCTAGAGAGTGGTTCCCCTTGTGCAAGTTCATGCTCCCACCTCGATGTGCACAGCCTATGTGAAGAACATTATATGGATGGGTGCTTCTGTCCACAAGGTAAGCCACCTGCCAATGTAGTTCACACTTTCATATTCTAAATGTAGATCTTATCAAGAGAGTTTATGTTATAAACAATAAGAAAACTAATACAAAAAATGCTCTTAATATCATCTACAGGAACTGTACTGGATGATTACTCTGACAGAGGATGTGTGCCATTAAGTAGCTGTCAGTGCAAACATGAAGGGGATCTATATAGCCCTGGAGCAACAATAAGCAATGACTGTAATGAATGGTAAGAGTTTATCATGGATGATGAACAGAGGCAATCGCTAAGCTATCAGGATTCAGGATACACTAGTAAGAAAGCTAACTAAATTTCCAATAGTGAGGTTTTATAGTAGATTATGAAACCTACTCTACACAATAGTACTTAACTATTCTTATAGTACTCCATACATTCTTATAGCGAATGTAGCATTACACAAATGCAGTGTTTGGTAACTCTCAAATTCGGTCATAATGTAGCATTCACTAGCCCTCGAATTCGGCCACACTCCTTGAATAAGGCCATAACCCTTGAATGTAGAGTTTGGTAAAAATCAAATTCAGCGATAACCTTCAGATGTGTCGTTCGATTTCGGTAACCCTTGAATACTATGTGGAAGCCCGACAATTGCCTGATTGTAAGAAAAGTTAGTGTTTAAACAAATTTTGGTGATATGTACATGTTCCCCTGACCATTTCTCAGGTCCCAGAGCCATGTACAGTAAGTTACCATTGCCATTTTAACTGTATTTTATTAGAACTTTTGGCATCAGTGGTTAGCACTGATGCCTTGCAGCGCTGAGGTCCTGAGTTCGATTCCACCCTTGGACACATCTGCAAGGAGTTTGTATGTTCTCCCTGTGCTTGCGTGGGTTTCCCCCACAATCGTAAAGACATACTGATAGGTTGTACGTGTACATAAAGTGATTAGATTGTAAGCTCTTTGGGGCAGAGCCTGATGTGAATTGAGTAAATAATTGTAAAGCGCTGCGGAATATGTAGCGCTATATAAGAAATAAAATCCATACATACAATAAAATCCATACATACATACAAATATTTTTCCCTATTGACTTTAATGGGTCCATTTTCAAACTATATAACTATAGAATTTTTACTGTTCTATAGCTCTTAAATGAACCATCTCTAATAGGCTTGTAAAGTTACACTCAGATAGTCAGTATGAATAAGGAAGTGTGTGACAATCATATTGTGTTGTGCAAGTAGCCCACAAAAACCCCAAAATGATCTTTTCTGAAGCTATTTAAAGACTGTTACAGCAGTAGGATACAAATGGGCATGCTCAGTGTCTATGGCAATGGTGCTGTTGATGTCACAACTCACAGTGCTAACTGAAAAAACCCCATTTATACTGCTATAAGTTTGCATAGGTTGCAGCTAGAAGCATGATCCTGGAGTAGTTTTAATGGGAGGAATGTGCTCTTTCTAATAAATAGCACTTGTATGCAGACCACAGTTACAGATCACTTTGGCCCTCCTGACTGCAGCTTTACATCTATATTATTTTAATCAATGCAGTTCTTATAAGCAGTAATAACGTATAATCATTTTGTCTCCTAGCAAATGCATCTCAGGAAGGTGGAACTGCACCAAACGATTGTGTCCGAGGGTTTGTTCCATTGAGGGAGGATCTCATTTCAACACTTTTGATGGGAAGAAGTACACATTCCATGGCAACTGCCATTATATTATTTCAAAGGTTAGACAATATTCCAATGAATACAACAAGTTTACCAAGCATCATTTTTTAAAAAAAGTTTATTGAATGAGTTTATTAAATGAGCTAAGTATTTGTGCATAGTTTACAAAGACAGCAACTACTGTAATATTTATAAACGCCTTGTTTTTATATATATACACTTATATATTTTATGCACTGATAGTTTGTTCTTGTGTTATTTTTGTTATTATTAATGGATGCAGAATAAGCAAAAAATGTATGCAGATTTGTTTCTATAGAATGCATATATATTGTGTAGTGTTTAACCCCTTCTTTTTTCTTTCTTTTAGGGCAGGAGGAATGATACGTATGCTGTATTAGGGGAGCTTTCCCCGTGCAGTTCATCTGAGAGAGAGACTTGCCTTAAGACTATTAAATTCTACACAGACAACATTAAAAATGTAAGTTTTGAGACAAGTTTCCAGACATCATCAAGAGATAATTAGCAAAAATAAACTAACAGGGCCCATTCTATGTCCAACAGGTTGTGACATTCAAAGCAGATGGTTCCGTTTTACTCAATGATTTAAAAATATCGTTGCCTCATGTTACAGGTAGGACAAACTATCCCATTAAAATGTATTATTATGGTAGCAGGCCATTGTTTCAATAACATTTTAGTATTTGGGAAACAACTTTACACACCATTTGTTTTATTATAAAGAGAACAAGGGAATGTGCTACTGGGGGGAAGGAAGGATGTTTAATGTGAACACATTGAGGGAAAAGACCTTGAATGAAATAAAGTGCATGTGAATAAATTAGGCTCGGTGATTATAAATGTGTATAAACATGGTGTCAAAATAGGGTGAGAACCCTCTGAACCATTGTTGACTTGATTCATACCAAATAAATACAATAGAATGCCATCTTGTTTTAATAGAGACTTTTTATTCTTATTGCTATATCTGTGGCATAAAGTTAGATCAAATAAATTTTACTTCTTGAAGATGTTTCACTAGTCATATGAGTGGATCTCTCAATTTTGAATTGAGAGATCCAGTCGGATGTCTAGCGAAACATCTTTAAGAACAAAACTTTAAGTCCAGTTGATCTAATTGAATATGACTTACCAGGACCAAAATGAAAGTCTTTACAAGCATACTTATTGCTGTTTATGCTGACCTTGACTGGAGGCCACCTGCTGTCAACTCCTTGGCCTAAAGCTAGGTACACACAGTACTGATAAACCCCAATACCATCGGATACAGCTTTATCGGCACTGTGTGTGAACGAGCGGTAGTCTCCCTATAGAGAGAGTCGGCCATGGTTGAGGGAAACACTCAGTCCGAGCATTCTCCCTATGCTGTGTATATGCCTTGTTTATGACGTGCATAGGGAGAACACTCGGGACTGTGTGTATCTTGATCTTTGAAAAATGACAGACAGGATCTTGCAGATCCAGGCTGTAATTTCTCAAAAATCTGTCCTGTATATACCCAGTATAGTATAAAGCAGTGTACATAAATCCTTTCATAAATAAAACCGCTACAATTTGTCCCAGATAGCCATTGCTATTGCAATTCATTTTTCAGCCCCAGTGCCTCTGTTTTTATTGTCAGTTTGCTTTCGTTTTTGTATTTTGCTTTCCCTGCAGGCTCTGTCACAAAATAAAACTTTTTTTTTTTTTTTCTTCTTTTTTTTTTCCAGCAAGCTTTTCTCTTCTACAGCCTTCAGATGCTTACATCATTGTTAATTCCATCTTTGGTGCTCAACTGCAGATCCAGTTTTTACCAATGATGCAACTGTATATCAGCATGGAAAAACCGATCAGAGGTCTAAAAGGTGAGCATATGTGTTGGTGCTACTCAACTATTTCTTTTACGAGAAAATATCAGTTCTTAATGCAGGGAGGGGGAGAAAAATATATGAACTTCTTTTGATATAACTGGGCCTTTAATACGCCAGCTGGACTGCTATTGAACGGTTAGTTGTAGAAAGAGTGGGTGCAGAAAATCTGGTAGAAAAAAAAAGTAGAATAAATCTACCGTACCTATTGAAAAAGTTTCAAAGGGCCATATTAATATAAGTGCGGTATCGCACATTAGCAATACCGTGTGTTATCGGTTAAATAATAATGCCGGACGTAATGTATGACCGTGATCATACATTAACAAACGTTTGAGCGTAAAATACCGTGCTGTAGTAAACTACCGCAATGGCGATCGGTTGTAGATTTACAATCATTATCTTAATTTATGCTCCATTTAAAGATAAACGAACAAATTTATTTATTTCCGTACCACATATTATATTACAGTTTAATTATTATTATGGTTATTCAAAGGAAAAATAATAATAAAAAATAAATAATTTTAGGTTGAAAATGATTTTTTATGAAGTGATCGCTTATTTTCATATCCAACTGCACTACCTATAAAATAAAAAAAAAATGTAAAACTGAACTTCTCTGTGTTGAACCCACACACAAGGTTACACTATCCTAAAGGGATTATAGTTTGCAGAAATATATAAAACCTTTACTGTATAATTACCTGTATACAGGACTGGCAGTAGGCATGACCATATCTAGTTTTGTTAGTGAACACTGCAGCTTCTTACTGCCTCAGCAGAACATTTTGCATGTGATCATTACCAAATTAATATCCACCTGCTGCCAAAGCCTGTAGGTGATTTGTTAATCTGGCCCTCTTAGTTAGAATGCAAGAACATAGAACAATGTTCTATATCTGGGTGGTTTAAATATGGAATTTGGGTTATATTGTGTCTTTATTTCTTTCTTATGAGCACAGGTCTTTGTGGTAACTTTAACTACAAGGGAGCTGATGACTTTAAAACATCTGGTGGACTTGAGGAAGCAACAGCTTCAGCTTTTGCCAATACCTGGAAGGTCAATCCCACTTGCCAAGACCAAAAGGAATGGTTGGATGATCCATGCAGCCTTAATATTGAAAGCCGTAAGTGTGATTGCATTAAAACCTTCAATGATAAAGTCATTTATGTGAACCTACTAGTTGTGATCAGTTTATTTATTTTTTGTATTTCAGTAAATTACAGTAAATTACAGAATACATTCATTGTTTTATTATTTATTTCCAACAGAAAATTATGCTAACCATTGGTGTTCTGAATTAGCCAACCCAGAGTCACCTTTTTCCAAATGTCATTCAGCTGTGGACCCAGCAGAGTATATTAAGGTAATCTTAAATGTATGAGTTTTAGCTGGACAATAATCATAATAATAGGATCACAATGTCACCAATATCTTTATATATACATTTATTAGGGTCTTATTCTCACTGTAATACAAAGATATTACTTCACCAAGGAGTTACCTGACCATATAAAAGCAGAAGGCCACAGCCTTGGACTGGAATGTTTGCACACCTAACATTTCATAAACATCTCATTTACATACCTAATACATCCTATTTTCTCACATTGTTTATTAAAATATATTTCTTACTGTGTCTATGGCTCTGTATAGAGGGCCCAGCAGGGGATTCCCCTGTAACCATGAGGGCCAGTCTGACACTGGTTCACAGGCCTAGTGCTTGTTCAAGGAAGTCTGAGTTGTAGTAAGCAAGTGTAGTGTAGTAAGTAATAGCCTTATAATGTGCGTGTCAAATGGTCATTATTTCTTAGAATACAGTGTGTAAGTTATTTTTAGGTTTATTTATTTATTTACTTTTTATGTAGGGGGTTATTACGGTAGTTGGTGGGTATTTAAATGTTAAAACCCATCACCTACAGTAAAACTGTTTACCGTATATACTCGAGTATAAGCCGAGGTATTTATTGTTAAACTGATTGACCCTTAGGGGCATATATATAAAGGTTCGTTAAACATTTTGCCTTCTTTAACGCTGCCTTTTCGCCAAATTTGGACTTTTGGCTATTTATAAAGCAATGATAACCAGTGGTGAAAGGTCATTACAATTACTTTTTGCTTTTCGCCATACATCACTGCGGTAACAGCTCAAGCATATTTATAAAATGGCGAAAAGTGTATTTTTGCGTTAAGTTCAGCCATTCCAATTCGCCAAGTCTTAGGTGGCAAAAACGCATAAGTGTCCATTTATTTATCCTGCCAATGGGTCCATGGAGGTACCAGTACATTGTGGAGTGTTTCTCAATACTAATAATACTCAGGGGGTGTTATACTATTTTCCATCATTTACTGTAATACAATCTGAGATTTCGCTTTTTTAAGGTTAATTTTTCGCTTTATAAAAAAGATTTTTTTTTAAGGTTCCGATTTTCCAAGGGACATATTTATAAAGGGGAATTATTTTTGCTTATTCCTCCACCAGCCTTTACCGCAATTTTTTAAACTTTCAACTTTTCCTTTCATCAAAGTTATTAAAAAGGCGAATTTTCATCAAAAGCGAAAATTATTTAGCAAAAAGTAGCACTAATAATGCTGTAAAAGCTCAGCACATATGATGGTAAATAGGTAATACTCCCTGGTGGTTTTTCAAAGTAGTATTAAATTGGTTAATACACACTGAACACCTATCTTTGTTATTTAAAAATAGCCTAACACATATAAGCCAAAGATATAAATAGTGTAAAACTCAAAAGGCAAATTTTTTCTATTTTATTAATAGGATATGATAGTGTAAAACTCAAAAGATGAATTTTCTCTATTTTATTAATAGGACATTTTTTAGTATTGCTTATTTTCAGCAAACTGCAGCTAATTATCAAACCAGTAACATTAATATGGGAACATTCCATAGTGCTGTGTAAGAAATAGTCATGTTAATGGAACATTCCATTAAGTAACGATGTTTGGTGAAAATTCTGGTAAAAATGCAAAAAATGCAACAAAAGGCAGAAAAGGAGCAAAAAGGCGAAATTTCACCTATTTATAAATGGCTTTAAATAAAAAAAGTGACAAAAATATCTCTGAAATTACAGTAGAGAGAAATCTCTATTTTAGCAGTGATACCACACTTAATGCAATGAATAAGGTGAAAACTATCGCCACAGTGATACTTTTCCACAAAGGCAAAATCGAAAATGAGCATTTTTATAAATAAGGCGAAAAAACGCTATTTGTCATTGCGATGTCCTATGCCCCTTAGAGACCCCTCTTTTAGAGATGTTTGTTGAATTCTGTTACGTCTTCCGTTTTTATTATATACAGTATTCTCTGCTACATTTTAGAAAATTTTCTCCTAGTATCATTTTCAACATTTATATATTTGCAATTTAATTCACCAGAAAATAATTTATATTCCTCCCTATAGTTTATATAGTGGATAATGCACCCCAACTGTAAATGATAAGGATATTAGAAGTCACTGAGGAGTCCGTGACCACATAAAAGTACGAGGCCGCAGGCCGAGTACCTTTTATACAGGGCATGGAACTCCAAGGTGACTTCTAATATCCCTTTAATGTACAGTTTGGGGTGCATTATTTATTATAACCTACCCATTTGTGGCCTATGGTTTCCTTCTCCTCCTGGAACTGTAAGATTATAAGGCTATAGAATATCCTCCCATAGAAATCCACTACAGGGGTAGGTTATAAATAGTACAATCCATTTTCTATTTATTTACATAGGCATTAATGAATGAAGTAACTTATAGCGAGACTGATCAAAGCTAATTCATGATTAATTGAAGTGTTTATTATTTTGTAAAGAAGCTTCACTTTATCTACCATCTAGGTAGAAGTGCTAAACTATTTAAATTGAATTGTTCATGATAGAATGATTGTTGACGTTATTTTTTCCATATTACAGAGATGTCGCTATGATGTCTGTATCTGTAAAGACAGTGAGGCCTGCATGTGTGCAGCCATCTCTTCATATGTTAGAGCATGTGCAGCCAAAGGAATCATTATATGGGGCTGGAGAAAAGGCCTATGTGGTGAGAATTCTTTGTCAAACACATTTCTATCTAGAACAGAACATGTTGTCATTTTTATCTGATGCGTTCGGCACTGGGGAATTTTATTGTTAAGTCTACTAAATCTCTTAAATGTTATAAGGAGGACATACAGGGTTGTATTCAAACAATAGAATCAAAATCAGACAATATACCACACGCAACCCAACATACCCTGATATCATACAATTGTAATATTTTCATGTATGACCACCATTACTGCCTAATGTTGTTCATGCCCCTCTACTCTATACACTGTACTTCTTTGATATCTCAATTATACAGATAATATTATGGAGAAATCTGTGAACTGCAAAGCCCACAAACTGTTTAAAAATATAAACCATAACACAGGGGGTGTCAGATGATTTTAAAACTTAATGTACTGCAAATGAAAGTGCCAATAGTGGGGTATCAAAAGGGTGGACAGATTGACAGCTGCCCCTGCAACCACAGGTGCCCCTAGGTGCATGTCTAGTGTGCCTATGGTAAAGTCAACAATAATATACATTTCAATGTGAGTTAGACTAGTACTAAATACTCATTGGAATCTATGATGAAAACCCTCCCCAATTTTTTAAATGCTCTGATGCTTTTATTTTTACAGAAAAGGATATAAACTCATGTCCATCTTCTCAAATCTATCTGTACAACCTCACCACTTGCCAGGCCACGTGTCAGTCTTTGGCAGAAGGGGAAAAAATGTGCAACACTGAATTCACCCCTGTTGAGGGCTGTGGATGCCCCGAAGGACAGTATCTAAATGAGAAAAAACACTGTGTGCCAATAGAAAAGTGTTCTTGCTATTACGAAAGCACGTACCTTAACCCATTGGATTTTGTCATCAAACAAAATGAACGATGGTAGGCATGCCTAATGTTTTCATGGGACATCTTCAGAAGGGGACTGTTAAAAAATTAAAAAATTCTCACACCTAGACATTAAAAAAAAAAATGTAGAGGAGAAGTAGAGATGGGATAGAATTGAAATTTGAGTTCAACTTGAACTTTTATAGTTCGGCCGAACTCTAACTTTTTAGAACTTCCCAAACAACAAACTTTCGGGTTTTCAGAACTCGCTAATGTATTTTCGATATTTATTGAATTTTCGAATCGATAACCCTTGAATGTACCGTTCACTAACCCTCAAAATCGGCAATAACACTTGAATGTAGTAATTCGGTGATAACCCTCGTATGTAGTAAAAACTCAATGCAGAAGCCCAACAATTGCCCGATTGTGGGGAAAGTTAGTGGCTCATTTACCCAGAGCCACCATTGTCTGGGTAAATGTCCCGATCGCGATTCAATATCACATTTGCAAATGTGGGTAAATCCCAAAAAGCGATTTACCCTCGTTAAAATCCAGCGTTAAAAGTAGCGCAAAAGTGTTATTGAATCACGAGTGTCTAATGCGGGGGTGTCTTGCATAACCCGCTCATCCGGCTCTAATATGAAGTTAAAGTCACGCTAACTGGTAGTGCAACTTCAACTTAAGCACTTCTGGGTAAATTGGCCCTTTAGTGTTTGAACAGGTTTTGGTGATATGTATGTGTTCCCCAGACTATTTAGAGTAAGTTACCATTGCTATTTTATCTGTTTTTTACTAGAACATTTCAAACTATTTTAATTGACTTTAATGGGTTTGTTTTCGAACCATAGAACTTTAAAACTTTTACTGAAGTTCTATAGTTAAGAAATGAACCGAACTTTAGGAAGTTTGACCATCTCTAGTAAGGATTAGGGATGGCTGGTTCGCGGATCCGAACCCGGATCCGCCGCGGATTTATCCCGTTCGCGAACGGCGGATTTTTACGGATTTTCTGGCTTCCGAACTTCCGAACCGCGGATTTCTCGTATTTTCGAAAATTTGCGAAATTACGAGGATTACTATTATTTTCGAAAATTTTCGAAAATACGAGGATTTCTTATATTTTCGAGGATATTTTTCATTTTAATGGGTCCGCTCGCGGATTTTCGAATTTTTCCGAAAATTCGCGGATCCTCGAGCGGACCGGATTTTGCGAAGTTCGGACATCTCTAGTAAAGATAGACCTGGTTCCAAAAGATTATAGAAAAAGATACATAAACAACTTTGCTGCAGTAACCAGAATGTAACCAGACTGAACAAAGTCACCTGACCCGTGTTGTGCTACTGTAGCATATTTTTTATATAAAATACCATGTAAAAAAGTTCCTATTTTACTAATACACAATCCATTTGTGTATGCTGCCAGCTTCCTGTTGCAAATATCTTGTAAATATAAAATGTAGGTATAAATTGGTACAACTTTTTAGTCAAGCAAACTTTTTGCGAAAATGGAATTTGCAAGTTAAATACATTTTATCCCATGGCAATAATAGTGGTAATGGCTTATAAATACTTATACTTTCTATTCTATTTTCAGTTCCTGTCACAATGGGAAACTTGTATGCACGTCAAATGCTCCTGCAAGTAAGTGAAAAGAGACAATTGGTTTATTTTCATCATTATGAAGGGTTTGTAATACTGCAGTGTGATTGCTTAATGCAGATGGAAACCTTTATTCAGTCTCTGCATTGTTCTGTGGTCATATTGATCTTGTTTTATAACCCAACATGTTTCATTTTTAATATTTTGAAGTTAAAAGAATGGTCTTCAGAGATCTAAAGTAATGTCTCATTTTAATTACCACCTACTCTTAACACACACACAAACTGTACACCCCCGCAACCTATCAGCATTGTGGGGGTAACTGGAGAACCAAGAGGAAACCAACACAAGTACAGGGAAAACACAAACTCCTAGAAGGGAGGATTTAAACCCGGGACTGAGGGCCATATTTAAAAACACATGGTATCAAGCAAGTTTAAATTTACTAACTTTCGGTTGTAGAAATACCATGTTGTAGCAAAATATCGCAATAGTATTTTCTATGGGGAATCATAATCTATGATCACAGTTATAGATTTACGATCGTAATTGGACATTTATGAATGTTATTGTGGATTTACGATATCAATTGTAAATTAACAATCAGTTTAATGATTGTTAAAGGGCATGTCCACCCCCAAAACTAAAATGTAACCCCTTACTGGCCACATCAAGTAGTTTAAAACAATCCTTACCTTACATTCCTGCTCAAAATAGTTCCCCTGCTGTGCACCTCCAAAGTCCAGGAAACTGCAGTGCAGGAGCAGTGTGTGACTCATGCTGTGCCTGAGACTTCCTCAACCTCATCAAGGTTGAGGCATGCTCAGTGCAGCCCTCCCTGCCTCTCAGCCAATCACGGATGCGGCTGCCGGTCCCGCCCCCTGCTTTCAATTCCATGCAAGCAGAGGGCCTGAACACTGCAGCAGGGGAGAGAGGGCAGGTAAGTAAGAATCGGGGGACTTTCTAACAATTATATTAATGCGGTTGGGGCTGGGGGAGCATGCCCTACCACATATCAAAAGTTAAATTTTGGGGTGGACATGCCCTTTAAAGGCCAGTATCTATAAAAAGCAATACCGCGCCTTATAAATATGGCCCTTAGCACGAAAGACATCAGTGCTAATACCATGCTATCCACAAATGAGGGTATTCTTCACTTTTAAAAGCCCCGGCAATCATTTTGTACAATGCAAAAATACTTATCTGATGTCAGTCTAAACTGTATTGAAATCAGGGGCATAACTACCAGGGGAGCAGGTGGGGCAACCGTAGGGGGGACAGATATAGCCTTCTCCCAGAAAACCACTGGGGATGGAGCATTGATAGGGGCTCATAGTTTTGCAAGGGGGCCCAGTGATTCCTATTACACCACTGATTGAAATGAAAGGCCCAGTATTTGGCTAATTATCAACACCACAAAATATTCCCTGAAATTGTCTTGTGGTTTAGTAAGTAAAGGGGATGATGCATTAATGGCCGCTAACTGGTGTTTTATCAAGGTTAGTGTGTGTTTTACACAATTTTTTGACTAGGCCAGGATACTGTATTTCCAAAAAAGTTTTGGAAATACAGTATCCTGGCCTAGTCAAAAAATTAGTTTAGTTTATCACTACCATGCCTTTTGAATGGAGGCACAAGTCAAGCTTCTTAACTGACCACAATTCTCACAAAGGGATTATTGCATTGTCTTGGGCAGGTAACAAGCGACGGCTTGTAAATATTACATCGCCCAGTAAATCTTTCCACTATCAGTAATATTAAAACTTGTTTCAATTCTCTTGTCTACTTATGGTTTCTTGATTTTCTTTTTTTAAAATAAGATTGTTCCTCTGGAAAAGTCTACTTTGATTGCAACAAGATTCCAACAGTTGGTTCCACAACACCAGTGCATAGAAGCTGCAAGACTCTAAATGTTGACTTTGTGAGTTCATCTTCATATTTTATGTGGGATAACATGTAACTGCTTTCTATAGATTTATGTCTGAATGTACAGTTGGTGTACAATTGTCCCTGCGGTGTTTGTACTTAAGACATCATCCATTCTGCATCAAACTATTGCATTATAAAAACCTCTAGGAAAAATAGAGTTTTTCAGAGTAAGTCTATTTTTGCTCATTCAATTTCTTTATTTTTATGTGTTATTGGCCCTTCTACATTATGGCAATGAATACAATGACGGCGCCATTTATTTTCCCATTCTCTGACAAGAAGAGATGTCCCATAATTCCACCAACAGCATTTCTCTAGAAAAACTCCAGATCAAATGTCATCACAAAACTGTTTAATTTCATTGCAAGAAACAAATTCTGCCACAAAATGTCAGAATTTCATGACAAAACTGAGAATTTGAGGTAAAATTTCCAGTCTCGACATGGAATTTTAGTGACAAAGTTTTTTTCTGAAAATGTTACAGGTTAAATTTACTGGTATTTAGTAAACCCACCAGTGGAATTAAACCAAACGGTTCAGACCTCTCTACCAATCAGTTTAGCTGTTTAACACACATTGTTTATGATAATTTCACAGTTCCAGATGGATTGTGTCTCAGGATGTGTGTGTCCGAATGGGCTGCTTGATGATGGACTTGGCAGTTGTGTTACTGAAGAGAGATGTCCTTGTGTTCACAATGGAGAAACTTACCATCATGGACAGAAGATTAATGTGGACTGCAATACTTGGTGAGATAAACAGATCAGTTTCTAGTACATTTTTCCCAAAAACACATTACAAATATGCTCTCAATGCAACATAAAGCAGTTAAAACTCTAATTGCTTCCTTCACATTTCTCTGCAGCGAGTGCAGTAAAGGTCAATGGAATTGCACAAATTCTGCTTGTCATGGGACCTGTACAATCTACGGACGTGGCCATTACATTACCTTTGATAAAAAAAACTATGACTTTGAAGGAAACTGTGAATTTGTTGCTGCTCAGGTAGGTGACATTAATGTTTGCTGCACTTAAGGAAAATGGTTCACAATATAGGTGTTAAACCCATTATCATAATATAATTTACTTACCTATAAATATCCCATGGCCCAGGATAATCTGCTGGAGATGGACAGGTTTAGTTTATATTTGCATATTGTCGGCGAATATTGAGCAGGAAGTGATGTACAGTAACCAGCAGACAGCTTGGTAATAAAAGCACTATCAATTCTAAAATAAGAAGTGACAGGATATGTGACCGCAGAGTTTATATGTTGTTTTGGCTTCCTTATTAATTAATGTAATGATAATCCCGCATATGTTAATATTGCAGTAATTCTATTCATTTTATAGGATTATTGTGGAGCAAACAAGTCCCAAGGCAACTTCAGTATTATAACTGAGAATGTTCCGTGTGGCACCACTGGAGTGACATGTTCAAAGTCCATCAAAGTATTTCTAGGGGTAAGTACTCTACAAGTTGTGATAATCCCAGGAAGGACAATCACACTGTCCAGCTAATTAAGATAGACTTCCAGTGATTAGTCACCTATTGAATTATATATACAGTAGTTCAGCCAATTTATTTCATACTCTTCTACTAACAAGTTCATTGTTGATTGATGTTTTTCTTAGAGTACTGAACTAAAGCTGTCAGATAAGCACCTAGAAGAAACACTGGGGGATCCTGCAAAACGAGTGAAGTACCTGGCCTATGAGTCTGGCCTTTTCCTTGTCATTGAGTCAAGCAATGGGATTATTTTGATCTGGGACAGAAAAACCGCAGTTTTCATCAAGGCATCTCCAACATACAAGGTCAGAATGGAAATACAATACAATATCACATTTTATATAAGTGCAGTATTTCAAACTGCTTTATTCATTCAAGTGCAAACTGTGCAACGTTATACACTATGGGCCTTATTTACCCAGAGCTGCAATTATAAGCGTTTGAGCACGCTAACCGCTATTGAATAGGTTAGCACCTCAATTTACCAATGCGTATGCTGGTAAATGATGCCATATATATAGTATGTAGGATTAAAAAAATAGCACTGGGCAAATTAGAGATATGAAGGACCTTACTGCATCCAATTTAGGATATCAAGTGTATCATTACCCAACTTTATTTGTTTACAATTTGCAATCTGGGTAATTATGTCAAATAGAAAATAAGTAGCTTCTCGCTGTTATTTTTAACCCAGAGGAAAGAGAGGAAGCTACTGGACTCTTTTGGTGATGGAATCACTTAGAAGTTTCTAATAAAATGACAAATCTTTTTTCCAAGGGTAAACTCTGTGGTCTGTGTGGAAATTTTGATGATAACTCCAACAATGATTTCACAACCAGCCAAACGTTGCAAGTCCACAACGTATTTGAATTTGGGAACAGTTGGAAAGTTGGTATGAATTGTCCAGATGTTACTGAGACAATCCAACCTTGCAACTTGCAACCCCATAGGAAAGCCTGGGCAGAGAAGCAATGTGGGCTTATCAAGAGCAAAGTGTTCGAAATCTGCCACAGCAAGGTAAAGAAACTCTTTTTTAGAGAAATAAGATGTTTGTAGATGTAATACCATCACATGTTTCACAAAGACATGCCTTGCTTTTTCTAGGTTGATCCAAATCCATTTTACGAGACCTGTGTCCAAGATTCCTGCTCATGTGACACTGGAGGAGACTGTGAGTGTTTCTGTACGGCTGTTGCTGTATATGCCCATGAATGCACCAAATCAGAAGCCTGTGTCTATTGGAGAACACCAGATATATGCCGTAAGTAAACAGTCTCTACCAATATGTCTAAATAGTAAAGAGTTGGTCATTAAACGCGCACTGTCCCTCTTTCAATAAATATTGTATGTTGTATTTCTGTTTATGTTCCAGTAAATGAGTAAATAGTGCGCAATCAACCAGCTTTATGTTTCTAATGCTAAGAGATTTTTAGCTTTTTTCCTTGGTTAATTTTTGTTTTTTTAAAAAAAAAAGAAATGTTAATATTGACTGCCACGATACATTTGATACCCTTAAAATCATCTATTAAAATACAATAAAGACAAAGAATAAGGCAACTTTACCCAACTAAGACATTCCATAGTAGCCTTTGAGCAGATACAATACCTTCTATGAGACTTTAAACAGCATTGCACAAGTGCAGATCAAGAGTGCCAGTTGTAGGCCGGTTTTGGCCTTATTGAACCACCATTAGTACAGCCTAGGCCTCTAGCCTGCATTGTGCAGGGGAGGACTGGGACCTTTTGGCCTGGGGGGCAAATATAAGATAGTGGCCCTTTCATGGTAGATCGCAACAATTTTGACAACGCTCACTTTGCTACCGTCACACTCACTTTGTTTAAGTTACGCCCATTTTTAAGACCACTATTCCACATTTTCAAGTGTATGATGTGGTTAAAGGATAATTATAGTCCTAAAACCTGTCCCCTTCCCCTTCCAAGTACCCAGGGTGAGATCCTGGGTACACTTTATAAATCAAGTTATATTTACCCAAAGTTTCCTTTTGTTCCTGATTAACTGTAGGGCTAAATAACACAAGCTAATGAACTGGAGGGCTGGCTTATACTGGCTAATGACCTGAAGGGATGAGAACACTGGCTATTTATCACGAGGGCTGACAACTTGCTAATGAACTTGAAGGCTGACTAACACTGCTAATGGACTGGGCTGACTGGTAAATGATCTAAAGGAGGAGGAGTTTCCTGTTCTTTGCCCATGTTAGTGCTAGAGATGTGCACTGTGCCTTTCAAGCATGTAACTTACTAATAGCTTCTGTTGCAGCCCAATTTTTCATTGGAGACCAGCCATAGAGAAATTTGCCCCTCAGTCTACTGGGCCAGTCCTCCCCTGGCATTCTATGGTAGCCCTTTGATGATCCTTTTAACATAATTCAGTGTCGCAGATGCCTATTTCCTCAATTAGATAGTTCTCAATTTGTTTTGCAGTGACTGCTTCCTCAGGAGAATAATAAAACTACGAGGAATAGTTTCCCTTAATACAGTAGGGTTTTGATTTTGTTAAACACAATCCTATTAAAGTTATTAATTCTTCATTTTGGTTGTTTTAAAATTAGATTGGCAAATGATACTTTGTGATTTTATCAAATCATCAGCTTATAACAAGTGGACTCTTGGAATTTGATCATTTAGACCATGATATGATTTGTTTACTAAAAAATACACTTCCCATAATTCCTGTGGTTTTCTTCTGACATTTGTGTGGTGTCCGGAGAGTCCCCTGACCCGATCTTTTTTTCAAAAACAAGTCGCAAAATTAATGGACCATACAGGAAACTTGATGGAACATTGCGGAAACATCAGAAGGTAAGAACCACTCAGAAGAAAACCTTTGCAGATTTGTGATCCAGACGTGAAAGTTGCTGGAACGTTGGAAGGTAAGAATTAGGTAGGGATGGAATAGAACTTGAACTCGAGCCTGAGTTCGAGCCAAACTTTCTGAGTTTGAACGGACTCGGACTTTTTGAACTATCCCGGACCCGGATTTCTCGGACTTTCAATGTTTCCGGACTTTCGATCATAAATTCGATAATTATCGAATGTACTGGATAGTGTACTGGTTAAAGACACTGCCTTTGACATGGGAGACCAGGGTTCGAATCCTGGCTAGGGTTAGCTATACAAATGTTTTGGTTATTATAATACCCTAGTAATATAATAACCATATGGTTATTATATTACTAGGGTATTATAATCAAACATTTGTATAGCTAACCCTAGCCAGGATTCGAACCCTGGTCTCTCATGTCAAAGGCGGTGCCTTTAACTAGTTCACTATCCAACCCTCAAATGTACCGTATGCTAATAAGCTATACAATACCCTAGTAATATAGTAATATATTAACCATATAATGTAGTGGCTGGATAATGTACTGGTTAAAGGCACCGCCTTTGACATGGGAGACCAGGGTTCAGATCCTGGCTAGGGCAGCTATACAAATGTTTGGGTTATTATAATAACCTAGTAATATGGTTATTATATTACTAGGTTATAATATAGGGTATTATATTACTAGGTTATTATATTACTAGGGTATTATACTAATCCAAACATTTTTATAGTTGCCCCTAGCCAGGATTCGAACCCTGGTCTCCCATGTCAAAGGCGGGTCCTTTAACCCGTACACTATCCAACCCTCGCATGTACTGTTTGCTAATAACCTATACAATACCGTAGTAATATAATAACCATATAATTACCATATGATAACCTAGTAATATATTAACCATATAATGTAAGGCAGCTATACAAATGTTTGGATTATTATAATACCCTAGTTATATAATAACCTAGTAATATAATAACCATATAATAACCTAGTAATATGGTTAGTATATTACTAGGTTATTATATAGGGTATTATATGGTTATTACATTACTAGGGTATTATAATAATCCAAACATTTGTATAGCTGCCCCTAGCCAGGATTTGAACCCTGGTCTCCCATGTCAAATGCCTTTAACCAGTACACTATCCAACACTCAAATGTACAGTGGAGATATCATGCACCTCTAGGCAGAACAAAAACACATTGCAGTGGAATAAAAAAATTAACTGCAGTTAACTGCTATGAGTTTTTTTTATGGGCAAATGTAGCATGGTATTGTATAACAATGAATAAAGACATATCTCCTCAGGTTCTTCCATATAATATTACTCTTGATAAAACTTAAAGGACATATCCACCCTTAAACAATAAACTGGTGACTGGAGAATCTGCAGAGGAGGCAGCAGGTGAAACAGCAGCCAATCATTGGTTGTGATGTCAGTAGTAACAGCCTTGATTGACTCTTTAAATATCCTGTTACTAATGTAGATAATAAAGTGCAAATTATATCAGTTGGGGTTGGGGGCAGGTAACTGACAATTGACCAGTTTTTTTTTTATTAATTGTATAATATAGTTCTCATTTATTGAGAGAAACTCATTACATACATGAACTGTACCACTATACTATAGTGCACAAATGCATGAAAATCTTAATATCCCCAATATAGTCCAGGGTTTTAAACATATATCCTCCTGTTCTTTATTTAGCTGTTTTTTGTGATTATTACAACCCTAAAGATGAATGCGAGTGGCATTACCACCCATGTGGAGCTAAGGCCATACCGACCTGTCGATCAATTAACAACATCTATACAAATGTAACAATCTCCCGCTTGGAAGGTAAGTGTTGCCCATCCATCTATTTACAGTTAAGGCATCACACATGTTAGATAATTGGCAGCTTTTTAAATAATGTCGGGAAGCTAAGGCCTCTTCCATGTCATGTTGTGTTTCCCAGATCATAGAATAGAACAGGTTATTTGGCTAATGTAAGACAGTCTGCCTGTAGAGGATCATCAGATAAATAATCATATAACGATTGTCACTAATGATTTACATGTGTGTGAGATTAAAGCGGTGTACACACAGTAAAGATTTTAGAAAGATGACAGACAGGATCTGCACAGCATAGAAAGAATGCTCGGGACTGTGTATTTAGCTAGGTACAAACACAATAGCCATAAAGCACAGACACGGTTGGATCCGACTGTATTGGGGCTTTATCGACAGTGTGTGCAGCTTCTTTCCTAAACGGCCTATAGGGGAGTCAGCCGTGGCCCAAGCATTCTATTTGTGCTGTGTATATGCTGTATAGAGAGAATGCTCGGGACTGTGTGTTCCCTGATGTTTGAAAAAAGACAGACAAGATCTTTTATGACAGTTTATCCATTTTACTAATTTCTCTAGAATCCAATTACCCGTGCACCAAATAACAATGGAATATTGCATTTAACTGGCATATTGTACTGAATGTAGAAAAAAATCAAACAATCTGAAGACATTATTTTAACTGTCATAGTGAAATTACCTTTTCCTTAGGTTGTTATCCATCCTGCCCAGAAGATAAACCTATTTATGATGAGTCAAAAAAACTATGTGTACCAGAAATAGATTGTGGCTGCTTCATAAATGACATTCAGTATGAGATTGGTGAACAAGTGCCATCCAGTGAGCCTTGTCATACATGGTAAGTGGCAAAAATGGTTTAATATGCTGTAATGGTTTAATATGCTGTGGTCAGAAATATACTACATAACTATACAGTTATAAGCTAATACTCTTATTACAAAGAACTTTCCGTACTTTACATTTCTTATTCCTGCAAATTTGGGTCTTTTTTATAATCCAGTTCAAACCTATTATTTTACAATGCGATTAAAATCTAACATTGCCGCTGAAATACCACATGGTGTTATTATTTACACTGAGGTGTAAAACTTTCCGTGTTTTTAATCTGCATCTGTTATCAAATATTTTCTAACTGCAGTAGACCAGAAAAAACATCTTATTGGTTGAGGCAAATTAACAGCTCGGGCAATATATGGCACCTCTTATTGAATAAGGCCTAATATTTTTATGATGTGGTGTGGTATTGCAACATAGCCTCACCAAGCTTTTATAAATAAGGCCCGTCAAACAACAAATATGTGAGATATTTTATCAATTCATCTTTTTTATATAAAGTTAAAAAAAATATTGCTTTGAATAAAAACTATTTAAAATATAAAACAAATATTTTGCATACATTTAATGTACAAGGTATAATGTGAACCTAACGGAGCAATATAAGAATAGTAGAATCCACAAATAAGTTAAAGGCAAATAATTTTTTAACTAATCACACAGTAATTAAGATTAATTACCACCAATCTTAAATCTGCTTTTTTCCCCTTCTCTGACCTTCCTATCCCTTGTTTTTTAGCTCTGGGAGTTTCACTTTTTAAAGAGGGCGGGGCACAGCTAGTCAGTAAAGAACTGTCAATCACTGAAAACCCCTCCCCCTGACACACTACATGTAGAAACTCTCCATTCTATAAAAGTAAAGCTTATTTCTCTGTCACTGCAAGGCTAATTAATTCAGTGTTAAGATCAGGAAAAGGAATAAGCATTATCTGTTTCTCTATTCTCTTTCTGTGCAGATAAACCCAATCTTGCAGTTAGTTGCTGTCTGGGTTACTTAGTTACTTAACTAAAGGTATCCATTTGAACTAAAAGTGCAGGTGATTTGCCTTCATTGCTTGCATCCATGTCTAACTCTTTTACCCTGTTCATTTATAATTGTATGTGTAGTTGAGTGCTGGAGACTTTTGTGTAATGTATATATTGCCGTTCCTCCTTTGCACCACACCAGAAAGTGTTTTTGAATTAAGGTTTGAGCTGCATATTTTTTGAATTTGTATATATATATATATATATATATATATATATATATATATATATTTTAAAGGGAGTTTTAAGGATCTCTCTCTCCTGGACACAGGCAATTAAACTACAGGATCGATAAGTATCCAATTCACAGAGTGGTGTTAGTTCAGAACGCTGAGGGAGTGAAGTAAAGTAGGTAGTGTTCTGTTTTTTTTTTTTTTTTACAAATAACTATAGCAGTTGGGGTGGAGGAGGGAGCCCTACACTACAGAAAAGGGGGAGAGAGAGAAAAACGGGAGGGAGAGGGAGGGGGGGGCTTCACTGTGCATGCCAAACTTCTCCCGGAGGAGAGGCAAGAGGCAGAAACATTTTTGGACACATCCAGGCTCCTGCTCTTCACTTTTTCGGATTTTACAGAGACATTGCAGGTCAGCCATTTGGAGCAGGGATGTAAGGTAAGGATTTTTCAACACTACACAGTGGGGCCAGCAGTGGGTTAAATTATAGTTTTGGGATGGACATGCCCTTTAAGATGAAGGGTTTATGAATGTTCTCTCTGATAAAACATTCTGGCGACTCTGAGGAAAAAGGACATAACTAAGCAGTTAATTCAATTGGATGCATATTAATGGTTTGAAAACCTGCAAATATTGCAGTTTATCAAACTACATAGATCTAATGAAAATGGGATTCTACTCAGGCAATTCACGTCATAACTCATTGTCTCTTTCTCTCCGCAGTGTGTGTGGTAGAACCTCAGGGAGACATTCAGAAACGTATTGCTACTATAACCAGTCAGGTAGGATTTTATCACTTTTACCAAAAATAAATAAAGCTTTTAATATTGTTAAAACAGCAACTGTAATGAGATTTATTTTTGTGTAGCTTGTGCTTGTTTAATAAACGGTACGAAATACAACGAGGGAGATATAATCCATAAAGAAGAATCCTTAGGAGTCTGTATCGAAATCAAATGTATCAACGGGACTGAACATCCCAACATCAACCTCTGCCCTACCACCACTGTCTCCACGACCACAGTTTTAACCACCACTCCGAGGAAATCAAGCTCAATAGGTAACATTATTTAAGGCTGCAGTTAGATAGATTATATAAACAGTACATGTCTCTCACTAGGGAAAGGAATAAACATGGGAGTTCACACACATTTTTAGTTAAAAACAGAAATCACAAACTGGGAATTGTAACAAAATGTATTTGCTATTTATTATTGTCTGACCCCCAGTTAGACTGCTTCAGAGCCAGTGATCAGTAAGGACAATGCCTCTGATTCATTCTTGTCATTGTCAAAACTTTTGACAGATATTTTGACCCAATTAATCAAAATATCATCTGCTTGCTTAATGGGTTAAAAGATCACCCTGTGTGTACATAGATTTATTGTGCTGCTCAGGCAAAAGGACTAAGACCAAACACTGCATTCTGTTTTATATTACCAATACAATAATAATACAAGGGGTAAGGCTCCTGTTACGGTGTCAGCATGTCCTGTATAACAAGTTAGTTAGTGTGTACGCACCATGTCCTGTATAACAAGTTAGATAGTGTGTACGCACCGTGTCCTGTGTAACTGGTTAGTTAGTGTGTAGGCAACACGCCCTGTATAACAGGTTGGAAAGTGTGGACGCATTGTGTCCTGTGTAAATGGTTAGTTAGTGTGTACGCACGTTTTCCTGTGTAACTGGTTAGTGTGTACGCACATTGTCCTGTGTAACTGGTTAGTTAGTGTGTATGTACCTTGTACTGTGTAACTTGTTAGTTAGTCTGTAAGCACCGTATCCAGTGTAACCGGTTATTTAGTGTGTACACACCGTGTTCCGTATAACTGGTTAGTTAGTGTGCATGCACCTTGTCCTGTGTAACTGGTTAGTTAGTGTGTATGCACCGTGTCCTGTATAACTGGTTAGTTAGTGTGTATGCACCGTGTCCTGTATAACAGGTTGGTTAGTGTGTGGACTCATTGTGTCTTGTGTAACTGGTTAGTTAGTGTGTACGCACATTGTCCTGTATAACTGGTTAGTTAGTGTGTACGCACATTGTCCTGTGTAACTGGTTAGTTAGTATGTACGCACCTTGTACTGTGTAACTGGTTAGTTAGTGTGTACGCACTGTGTCCTGTATAACAGGTTGGTTAGTGTGTGGACGCATTGTGTCTTGTGTAACTGGTTAGTTAGTGTGTACGCACATTGTCCTGTGTAACTGGTTAGTTAGTATGTACGCACATTGTCCTGTGTAACTGGTTAGTTAGTGTGTAAGCACCGTGTCCAGTGTAACTGATTTGTTAGTGTGTATGTACCGTGTCCTGTGTAACTAGTTGGTTAGTGTGTATGCACCTTGTCCTGTGTTACTGGTTAGTATGTGTGTATGCACTGTGTCCCGTAAAAACTGGTTAGTTGGCCTGTACACACTGTGTCCTGTGTAACTGGTTAGTTAGTGTGTACATATATCTAGTATACTGTCACCTGTTAGTATGCTCCTGCCAGGTAATGAATGCAATAGTTACTGGGAGAATACACATTTTAATGGTTTATTTATTCCCACAGCTACGACCACATCTGAACTTCCTCCAACAAGTGAGTAAATATTGTAGATAAAATATCCTATGGAATATGTAGACAATATATAAGAAATCACTTATCTGAAAATCAAAATTGTGCCTTGCTTTTTCATTGTGTAGCACTTGGCATTACAGTAAATATGATTGTATGAATATTAGTGCATTTTATTGAATTGAAGTCGTCTTTATGATTAAAGTGAGGAATATAATGAAATAACCAATAGGCAACATTTTTTTTTCCTTTAGCTTGTACTAAAGGATGGATATGTCACTGGAGTCCATGGTTTGATGTCAGTAAGCCAACAGAAGGAGCAGATGGTGGAGACTTTGAAACATACGATGCTATAAGACAACATGACAATAAGATCTGTACAACACCAGATCAAATTCAGTGCAGGGCAGCAAATGCTCCTGATCTCAGCCTTGGGCAAATTGATCAGAATGTTCACTGCAATGCATCCTATGGGTTTATTTGCAAGAACAATGAACAGAAACAAGATGCCAGCCTTTGGCAGACCTGCTACAACTATGAGGTCAGAGTGAGCTGTTGTGTTTGGGATTGTTTACCTGTCTCTTCCCCAACTACCACTAGCGCCCCAGGAAAAACTACATCTACAAGTGGTACAACTAAACGTGAGTTCTGGCAATACTTAATTACTTTTCATCTACCGCTTATATTATTAATACGAATAGGCTTGAGGAAAAAGAAAATGCTGATATGTTAGATTGTGTTAGTGACTCTAAACCCTTAATTTGCTCTTAGAATTAAAAGAAAATGATACTAATGCAGTAAACGACTCCTTTAAACTCCTTCCCCTCTTCATTACCTTATGATCTCCAATGTCATAGATGTAGATTTCGTCAGTGATAAAGACTGTAGGAGGAGCTTAAAACAACCAGTTACTGCATATGTATAATAATGTGCCTTTATAACCAATTGGATAAATGTTATAACTTAGATAAACACAATGCATTGAAGAACAGTATGCAATCACTAAGGATGTGACCCTTCACTGCAAGTTAATGCAAAAGAAAAATGACCATAATAGGTAAAATAGTAATTACAGCTCCCTGATTTAGTCTGTACTATTTTTAAGCTACATTTGAACATTAATTTACAAAAGAACTATAGAACTCTTTAAAGGACATTTCCACCCCCAGAATGAAATTTCTTTTTAAAGCTGAGCACCCCCCAAATCCTGCGACCATAGTACTCTGCTCTAAAGCGATTTTACAAGGAGATCTTCGACCCAATGTTTATCGTTTCTGCAATGCATCTCTCAGCTCTTCCAGGTAGACCCATTAGTCTAGGCCTTAACCAATGAGCTCATGGCTAATGATTACAGGGGATTCCTCCTCTTAACACGCACAAAGCTCACGCAGCATTCAGAGCTGGCGAAGGCTTTTCAGAGGGAACAATGTTTCTGCAACTTAAAACCATTATTTGTTGAAACGGGTTTACAGCAAAATAATAAAATGTAATGATTAATTGTCTACAGCTACTTCGGTAACAGGGTCCAAAACAAGCACACCTACCCCAGTGGTTACAACAACTTCAAGAAGAACAACCACCAACCTAATTACATCTCCTACTCCAAGTAAGAAAAACATTATAATAAACCTTTTAGCATCTCTGTCAGGACACGGGTAGTATACTCTCTTTATTAAATTAGGGGTTAGCAGGGCACCACATAATTTATTTGTACACAAACCATAATTTAAAAATACAAGCCACCGTAGGAAACCTCATCGTGTGACGCGCAAACGCAAAACGCACAAGAATCTCGCACACAATCGCATGCGATAACGCACACGTGTGCGATTCTGGCGTGTTGGACTTTGCATTGGATTTGTTTAACCCGGGGCCTGTTTCTAGTTATGATTATTTACAAGGCAACTTTAGTAAAGATAAAAAAATAAGTTCAATATTTCCAAACAGCGTATTCAGATCCCACTAACATAAAGTATGGGTTGGCTAAGATAAAATATGTCATACAGGTAACAGAACCAATGGCGTTCTTTCTTTTTTTAGCAACATGTGCATCAATATGCTGGTGGAGTAAATGGTTTGATGAATCATATCCAAAGTACGCGCCCGATGGAGGCGATTATGAAACATATGAAAACATTAGGAAGAATGGGAAAGAAATTTGTGAAAAACCCCTGAACATTTCCTGCAGAGCTAAGGAATTACCTGATGAGCCCCTGGACCAGTTGGGCCAGATAGTGACATGTGATGTATCCGTTGGGCTCATCTGCCACAACAAAGACCAGCAGACTGGTTTACTACCAGTCTGTTATAATTATGAGATAAGTGTTTACTGCTGTGACTCAGTCTGTGAGCCTTCAACATCTACCACCGCCCAGACAAGCACAACACAGAAAACTACTCACACTACAACTGTTCAAACTTTTCCAACAAGCACAACAAAGAAAACTACTACTAAGTCTTCTACAATAACTTCTGGAACCAGCACAACTAAACCAACTTCTAAACCAATCAAGTCCACACCAAGTAAGTGGGTGTACAGTAGTACTTCATAGTGACTGTTGTAATATACAGTACAGTATATTTATATATATATATATATATATATGTGTAGGTAAGTAGATCGGTGACTCCAATGTCTTATTTAAGTGATTTTATTCAATTGAATAGCAATGTTTGGGCCCTGTTTCTGGGGCCTTTCTCCAGCCTGGTTTGAGAAAGGCTCCAGAAACAGGCCTGAAACATTGCAATTCACTTGAATAAAATCACTTAAAGGGGAACTGTGGTCCAAAAATGACTTTAGGTAAATTGATAGGAATTGCTCCCCTGAGAATTTTTGCAATTTATTATTTTATATGGCAGCAGTATCACCAGGTTCCCTGCACTTCCTTCTTCCTGCTCTGAAACTGTCAGTCAATCTGTCCTGTGTCTCCTCCTCCCCTTTGCAACCCCCCTGGTCCCTCCCACTCATGGACCCCATGGTCCCTCCAGTTGCAGACCCCCCATGACCCATTATCTTACAGCCCCGTGTGGCCACGCCCACTAGTGGGTGCCATGGCCCTGCCCACTCGTGGGTGCCATGGCCCCACCCACTCGTGGGCTCAGACCCCCCCTCTTCCTTCTCTGTCAGGACTTCACACAGCAGAGGGGAGGAGGGACTTCTTGTCTCCCTCACACACTGAGGGAGTCTGAGGCTGTGCTCGTCAGCTGCACTGTGCAGGAAGCCTCAGTAATGTCACAAGTCAGCCTCCCACCTATTAACTTTCTGGTCAGTCATTTCTGTGTATCTTGGGCTGTGGAGCACGTAGAGAGGTGATTGATGGCTTGTTTTAAAGGTAGGAAACTTGTTTGGAGACCACAGTTCCCCTTTAAATAAGACATTGGAGTGCACTTGTAGACTTACCTATACTTATAGATTTCCTCAGAGGTAGCACCTAGGCAGATGCTAAGCTTCAAGGGTGCGCCTGCATTCCATACAGTTATACATATGTATGTAATCTATGTTTATTCTCTGTATCAGGGATGTAGGGATGTCAAACTTGTGGAAACAGCAAGGAAACGAGGGTCGCACTCCAAAGTAAATTAACTTCAATTGATTGTAAACCAACACATATATCACACACAAACCGTTCGGGGGAGACATACCCAAAAATTCCAACCCTTCTGAGAAGGGGGCATGTTTCCCCCCGAAACGTTGTGATATATGTGTGGTTTACAATAAATAGAAGTTAATTTACTTTGGAGTGCGACCCTCGTTTCCTTGCTGTTTCCTATTAATATATGTCCATCAAGGGTTGGACTATTCGGAGGAGTGGGCACCCACAGGTGGACGAGTGCAGAGGATCACTTTTGCTTTATTGGATGTCAAACTTGTGGCCCTTCAGATGTTTAAAAATGACAACTCTCATTCTGCAGCCAGGGAATGCTTGGAGTCACTAGTGAAGCTGCAGGGGCCCTGGCCCCCCTACAAGTTTCATGACAGTCAACTACCAGATCCCTGACACACGCCCCCCTCCCCAGTGGGAAGCCAGGTGCCGTGATCAGCTGTTTTTAATAAAGGTGCGCATGATCAGCTGTTACATTCTTAACAGACCAGCATTATTTTAAAACAGTTGATTACGAATGCAATTAATAACATACATGCGATCAGCTGATTAAAAACAGCTGCTCGCGGTAACCGGTTGCTGTCCTGTAGAACGGACGGGTCCTTTTGGGGAGTGCGGGAGCTATAGTTATTCGACTGCTGTGAGTTGCAGTTTTCAGACATATGGAAGGTCGCAAGTTTGACATCCGTGCTTTATATATTATATTATATATTGCCTATGTTGACCTTATTACTATCTTTGAACCGTACATAATTATTGTAGATACACTAAACACATAAATACACATAATATAAAGAGGATTTTAATCTATGTTCTAAAAAATTATGTTCCTGTTAATGGGTTTTAACTACAAATGTTAAATTCACTTTAACTGGTTTAGTGACTGCTCAATCTTGATTACAAGAGGCCATGGGAAGGTCACCCAGTCAAGAGAGGAAGGGGAGGGGGTAGATAATTTACTAAGCATGTGCAACTGTGTATGTGGGGAGTGGAGGATTGTAAATAAGGAACAGAGACTTCTGGGTAATGTCCATGTTTTCATGGCAGCTTTCAGGAAAACTATTGGAATAGTGTAAAATTGGAATACTGTAAAAACCTTTTTAAGGGAATAGTTTTCCTGAAAGCTGCCATGGGAATATGGGAATTACCCAGAAGTCTCCATTCCCTTGAAGGGGAGCTACGAAGACTTATTCTCTCCCTATTTTATTAAATTTATTAGTGACATAGGAGGATTGTAGAACTCGGCAAAGACTAGAAGGCAATGACAGGTAATTGCTGATAGTTAGCAATTATAAAATGTATTCAGGTTATTTTGATTTTTACCTTTAGTTCCCCTGTTAATGTTTGGAAACAAAAGTCTGGCAATTGGGGAATGTTTTATAGGAAAGACAATGTTTCCAACTTTCTGATGTAAATTCCCCCACTTTATTCTCTGTTAATGTACCATAGGTTTCAACTTGATAAATACAATCTGAGTGATATCAGTGCCGAGTTCTATCTGCTTCCAATGTGCATAGTTATTTGTTCCTCGTTGCTTCTTGGTGTACAAATGACAGATTTGATGACTTGTTGTCCCCCATACAGCAACATGTGATCCAAAATGCCATTGGTCAGAATGGTTTGATGAATCATATCCGGAGTATAAACCCAATGGAGGCGATTATGAAACATATGAAAACATTAGGAAGAATGGGAAAGAAATTTGTGAAAAACCTCTGAACATTTCCTGCAGAGCTAAGGAATTACCTGATGAGCCCCTGGACCAGTTGGGCCAGATAGTGACATGTGATGTATCCGTTGGACTCATCTGCCACAACAAAGACCAGCAGACTGGTTTCCTACCAGTCTGTTATAATTATGAGATTAGTGTCTACTGCTGTGACTCAGTCTGTGAGCCTACAACATCTACCACCGCCCAGACAAGCACAACACAGAAAACTACTCACACTACCCCTTTCTTTACAACCACATCAGAAACCATTCCCACTACCACTTTGACACCAACAACAACTCAAACAGAGGCCACAACCTCAGGACCATCTACTACGCTGTTTACAACCTCAACCAGCCTCTCTACAACTGAAACCAGCCCCACATCAAGTAAGAAAGATTGATGCACCACCAGTCACTTCTCTAAAAACTCTCTTAAAGTTATGATCACTAATAATGATACCTGTACAGCCGGTGCAATGTACAGTAATATGCTGATAGCAGCAAATTAACTGTTCATACTAGATAATGGTATATTACATCACCGGTACATCTGTATCGGGAAGTGACAGTAAAATGTATCAATGTCAATAGGAGGCAAAGTTTTGAATTTATTATTTTAGCCATTGCCATAATAATAGTGTACAAATTGTATAGGAAGCTGGGAGACCACACAGGGAACAGGCACCAATAGCCAAAACCTGCTTAGAAAAATAATTTATGAATGCCATCTAAGAGAAACAGTATGGCAGCTCCCAGCCATATGTTTGAATACAAATATTTATAAAGAAGCAATGTTGGCTTATAGACTGGCTATAGACTGGTGGCCTGTCTGTCTTTTAGTATTTGGTGCTTGTCAGTGTGTGTGATTTTGTGAGACCTAATATTTAGCAAAGAAACCAACGTTGCATCAAAAGTCTAATTTCAGCCAATCAGTCAGAGAGTAATAAGTGTCGTTCAAAAGTGCAACAGTAATAATTAGTTACTAATATTTGCCCCACTGGTAGGTACATTATGTAGACTTTACCACATTTTTGTATGGGGATTTAAAAAATCACAAAAAGATGGAAATGATCTAATCTGGGGAAATTATTACTTTACCAATCTGATATAAACATCACAAATGTCAGCAAAGACAAACTCAAGTACAACTATTACTGCTGATACCACAATGAATTAAAAGCAGATCCTACACAGGACCTTGTACCATTGAGCAGAGTTTGGGAGTGTGTAATATTATCTGTATCTTACATTCTCTAACAATTTTGTAACAGTGTCTGAAACAAGCACAGCCATCTTACTGCCCACCACAACTCCAACAGTAACAACAGGTGAGACCACAACTGGACCCACTTCTCCCTCAGGGTCTTCAACATCAACATCATCTCCAACAACAAGTAAGACAAAGAGAAGATAACACTGTAGTAAAATTGTCTCTCTTTAATGTTAACTATCATATTCAGGATGAGCAAAGATATTGTTAAAAATATGTATTTAAACATATGACTATTGCCATAAATAAATCAGTAGAGAGTGGGAAAATCACTGTGAAAATTATATAAACACTTCAATATACAAGTCAAAATGAAAGATCAAATATTATTATCTACTTCTACTTGCACCCCCTACAGTTTGTATGTTTATTGTACACGTGCCTTTCTACTAGATGTTGTACATTACAATCAATGTACATGCATGTGGCAGAAGCTTCTTTAAAGAGAAGATAATATTTATCAACCTGCAGTATTGGTATCTGTATTTTACAATGCAAACCATAGTATAACTAAAGATAGCTGAACTCACTAAAACCTGCAGATTCTTAGATTTTTGGGGAAAAATTTTTAATTTAAAAATGCACAAGCAGAAAAAAAAATCTGAAAGTTTTGCCTAAAATTAAGATATTAGCAATGGCTATAAATGACTCAGGGACCTTGGAAACTTCATGCATTTCTTGTTTTAGCATCCCATGTAGTATTTAAGAGATTTCTAGAAATTTCAAAAATTAGTGATTTTTAAGTTAAAAAAATTCTCGGTGGTTCAATAATTATCGAAAACAGTTTCGCGGTTAGAAACAGTCAAAAATCTGCAAGGTCCGAGTTCAGATTGGTAAAATCTGCTATGGAACTGTATTCGGGTCTGTCTCTAAATAAATCGCAATGGTAAAAAACATTGAATATTAGCTGTACTGTACATGTGCGTCATAAAATACAGCAGCACAGTTTCCATGCAAGAAGGACAAAGTATAAAAGTATAAAAGGACAAAGTATAAATTATGATACTAAACCTTTGTAAATATCTACCTTAATGCAGGGTGATGGGTCCTACAAGAACGTATTACAGCAGGTCACACCCACAAGTGGTCTCTAGCCAGTCCTGTTACAGACCAGTATAGGAAAATAAGCACATGACAGAGGTCAAGATGTAAGGGCAGACAGTGCACTAACACACAGTTATCTTATCAAGTGTCATTAAAGGTCTGTACACACGTCTGATAGGACACCCGACCCCTGAGTGCAAACACACGGATGCGTGTACGATGCTTAACAGCAATGCCATTCACTGGCATGGTATATTATAGCTTATTGTTGTTGTTTTTTTGTTTTTTTTGGCGGGGGGGTTCTGATTATTGAATGTAAAAATTGGGGTTTAGTTCCACTTTAACAAATTAGATGTACATTAGTTATGTAAAACACACTTTGCTTAAGGGTTTTCGTAACACATGGGTGTTATGGTATCTACTGAGAATCTCTGGACTTTTCCATGTTTAGTAAGACAAGCATATACATGTTTACATTTGTGCATAAGTTGTATTTTGTATTTCTCTGAAAGACATTTGTGTAAACTAATTGAGACATTTCACTTTCAGTGTATACAAAAAATTATAAATGAGTCACTTTGTTAGGTTTACTTGCTAATGTTCAATAATATCTTGATCTTAAAGGATTTTTTTTATAATTGCTTTAGAAAGAGTAAAGGTATGCAGCCCTCCCCATACATTTCCCCCCCTGATTTCTAGCCTCTCTCTGCCTTCAATTAGCCATGCTGTGAAGGGGGTGTAACAATTCTGTCTGCCTCTAACTGTCACTCAGAGCTAGCAAGCGAGAAAACAATCCTTCACCCATCCTTGATCAGCTTGTTTTCAAGTTTGTTTAACTGGCAGCGGAGAAGAGAGGTTATAACAGACATTCTCACCAGCAAATGACAAGTGTTATGTAAATCATGGTCCTGGGCCATCTAGGAGGTGGGCTTTTAGCACTCATCTTTGCTGTGTGATATCTAAGGGAGGGCAGCACGGCTGTAAATGTGAGTAAGTGATTTTAGCTGCTGGAAGTGTGGACATGTAATGGGGGTGATGTTGTTTTTTTTTGTTGTCCTTTAAGTCTCTCATACATTATGTACTGTAGATTCCAAACCGTTTCATGTTTAGATGGAGCTATAACAAACCTATTTATGTGTGTGAACGCTATGCAGTAAATATTCGGTAAATGAATGAAATTTTCGATTATTAATTAATATTATTTCTACTGCACTTTATTTTACAACAGCGTCTACAACCAGCACAACCATCTCACTGCCCACCACAACTCTAATACAAACAGGTGAGACCACAACTGGACCCACTTCTACCTCAGAGTCTTCAACTTCAACATCTGTGACCACATCTCCAACAACAAGTAAGACTAAGAGAAGTCATTGTGGAAATAATGTCACATGGGAGAAGCCTACAGTACGTGTCAGGGGATTATTTTTAAAGCAATAATAACTATTTTACTTTGTGAAAGGTTTGTATACTCTGCATACAAATAGAGTTCATTTTCAATCTGTATTTTACTAAAACATATGAGCTTAGAGATGAGGGCTGAGGGGAAAATATATCAAAAACCCTCCTGCATAAATATTACATACAGTACTACTATGAGGTCTATCACTGCTAAAAAGACCACAAATTATACCTATTACAATAACAAAAAGAGAATTGCAGAATTTAGCTCATTCTACATTTTTTGAGTTTCCAGATTGTGGACATTGCTGGATTTGCAGTTTAAGGAAGTCACTATGCTATGAGAATGTGTTTTAGTGACACACAAAGACTTTTCTATTAACCCGAATTTCACCTTAGTAAAAATGATACTGCACTATGCCATGCCATAAGCCTACCATTAGCCTAACATTTCTTGTCCTTAAGAAGGGTCTATGACCCAGTATTAACAAGAGAAGATTCTTTATTTAAATGTAGTAATGTGAGACTAATTTGGTGGAAGGATTTTTTTTTATTGTTTACTTGAAACCCTTCTTGGTGTACAAGTGACAGATTACTTGTTGTCCCCCATACAGCAACATGTGATCCAATATGCCGTTGGTCAGAATGGTTTGATGAATCATATCCGTCTGATGGTGGCAATTATGAAACATATTCTGGGTGCACAGCCCCTTAAAGGCCTGTGTTGTCCAGCTATGGATGGTGCTAGGGTAATTAAATAAACAGTGCAAACCACTTGGCCTCAAGTGTGTGAGTGCTTATTGCGTTCTAGGGGTCTCTCCCCTAAGGGATTTGGGATATGTACTAAACATTACAAACGTCAGCAAAGACAACTTCAAGTACAACTATTACTGCTGATACCACAATGAATTAAAACCTGTAGTAAAATATTCTTTTTAATGTTAACTATTAAATTCAGGGTGAGCAAACATATTGTTACAAATATTTATTTAAACATTGCCAACAAGAAATAGGTAGAGAGTGGGAAAATCACTGTGGAAATTATAGAAACACTACAATATACAACTCAGGATGAAAGATCAAGTATAATTATCTACTTCCACTTAAACCCCCTACAGTTTTTAAGTTTATTTTACATGTGGCTTTTACTAGATGTTGTACATTACAATCAATGTCCATGCATGTGGCAGAAGATAATATTTATAAACCTGCAGTATTGGTATCTGTATTTTATGATGCAACCATGATATAAAGCAATGGCTTATATCATACTGTACACTAGCAGCCATTTTTATCATTGCAATAAGGACAAAGCATAGAAAAACTATGATACTACACCATGTCCCTAAGATAAAATTGCATTGTCCAAACTAATCAATAATATAAGGAAATAATCCTCACTTTCATAACTGTGGGCAAGGAAGTGCAAAATTCCCTCTCACCTTAAGAGTTATAGCTAATGGGCTTCATGCTCACGTATGATGTGTTCGGAAATGTTTAAAGGATAACTGAAGCCATAGAACAACACTGAATAGGCAGAACATCTTGACATATAATTAAGAATTTCACTTTGATGTGGGTGATGGGTAGTGATGGCCCAGTTTGCGGATCAGAACCCGAATCCACAGCGGATTTACCTTGTTCGCAAATGGCGGATATCGCGGATTTTCCATTTTTCTGCCTTCCGAACTTTTCCGAACCGCGTTTTCGAAAATTTTCGAAATTACAAGGATTTCTCGTATTTTCGAGGATTTTTTTCATTTTAAAGGGTTTTAATGGGTCCGCTCGCGGATTTTCGAATTTTCGAATTTTCGAATTTTTTTGAAAATTCGCGGATCCTCGAGCGGACCGGATTTTGCGAAGTTCGGACATCTCTAGTGATGGGTCCTGCAAATACTTATTACAGCAGGTCACACCCACAAGTAGTTTCTAGCCAATCCTGTAAATTGCTGGGTTTGAAGTTTAAGGAAGTAACTATGCAATGAGAATGTGTCACACAAAGTCTTATCCATTAACCATAATTTCACATTATGGCACTAATATCATGCCATAAGCCTACCATTAGCCTAAAATTTCTTGTCCCTAAGGAGGGTCTATGCTCCAGTATCAACAAGAAAAGATTCTTTATTTTAATGTAGCGATGTGAGACTAATTTGTGGACAGGGATGATTTTTTTGTTGTTTATAAAGATTGATAGATAAAGATATTAAAAGATACATTAACGATTTTTCCATTGAATCATTTCTTTTCTTTGTTAAATATATTTTTAAAATTAATTTTAAAATGTGAAATTAAACTTTAATTATGTCTTTATATTTTTATAGCATCAACATCCACAACTCGCAGTGTAAGTTCCACTACTGCTTCTGAGAGTCCTACTACCACAGAGTGTACAACAGAGGAGCTAGATGAAACATCTCCAGAAACAGCCAGTACAACTACAAAGAGGACCACAACTACAAAATCTGTTAGCACTACACATTGTGAGTGTATACTAAATGTAATTATTTTCCATAAAGTAGCATCACTCTCTTGACTTACTGTGTATTTTTAAATCTAAAATCTCATACATGTCCGCGCCCAGCAGTAAAATTTAAACTTACCTTCCACATCCAAAGCCATAGATTGTTATACTTATTGTGGACCATGAAGCGCCTTGTACTTACCTCCCTCTGTGGTAAAGCCAGCATCTACTTCAGATTCACAGAGTAAAATTATTTATTATTATTTTCATCTGAATTAATTGTTCATTAAATCAGATACACAGAAAAACTTATTCTGCTTCTTTTTTACAGCATCTTCTGCAACAGCACCCACGACCAGCAAAACCACTAAACCACCTACAACAACTCCAATAGAAACTCCAAGCAAGGCCACCACCAGACTTACTTCTTCGACCCGAGTGTCATCAACTCCAACAGCATCTGTGACCACATCTGCTACATCAAGTACGTGGAATAAATGGTTACACTGTGGGAGAGCCAAAAAGAAACAGAAGCGTGTCTGTATAACCACCTTAACAAGTGAAAATCGCTACACTGCACCAAAAATCGCTAATGTATGAAGTGAAGCTTTGCTAAACTAATTAATGTGTATTACTCACATGTAGATACTGCCGGTCTTGGTGTTCATGCCCCAGACCCATCACTGAAGGCGCTGTTTTGTTAGTCTAGCCGTTTAAAACATGCTTCACTTGCAAAAAACAAGAAGGTAGCATTTGTACACTCACCAAACTCGAAAGGTGGCTTGGGTGAAACAAGCCCCAAGCTTGTCGCTTCCGCTGCATACCAGGAATCCAAAGAACATACAAACTGACATGCACAATGATAAGACAAACCGGGACTCCAGGTACATAAAATCAAGGTCTGGCTTTATTTAATTAAACATATAGGAACAAACTAAACACTCCAGGTCCCAATACCTGATACGTTTCGTACCTGCTTGGTACTTAATGATAGGTAAGAGTAGGGAAGAGAAAGACAGGGAGGGGGATGGTTCTTGTATACTCAAACCGTAAGAAGGGGAACCACCCACTATCCCACACACCATAAAGGGAAAGAACATTGTTGGTAAACAAGGAAAATAATATAACTCATTCATGATATGAAATAAACAAAAATAACTTTCCTTATTCCTTTGTGAACCAACATGTGGCATTAATAATAATAGAAACTGACAAAATGTATATGCTCAATGATGATTGGACATATCGACAAACTAAAATTGAGATACCATAGTCAATATAATCTGAATTAGTAAAACAAACAAAAAATACAAACACAAATATGAAATGTACACTGAAGTAAATGGGGAAAACCATTCAACGGTTACTATTCCCAAAGGGATGTTTCTCATCTGAAACTGTCCTCAAGATGATACAGTATATCTAAATACATGTCCTAGCAAGGGATGGATCAAAAAAGGGGAACTAATCCAAGTGACCGAGGGACAATCCTAAATTATTAGTTATCCTAAAAATCCTGCTATGTTAAGATTACTGTTTAGGCCGTTGGCTGTCCTTGTACTCAGGACAAAGATCCAATGTGCCTCTGCCTCAGTACTAGGACAGTAGTCTTAGCAGGATTGAGTTTGAGTCCTTCACAGGATTTACCAATAATCCACCAGCTCGCCAGGGACAGAGATCTTTCCAATCATGACACTCCAAACATCAAAGCAGGCATGACTACCATCAGAGCGATCACGTAGGGGGTCACCTCCAACTCTTTCAGGAGGTATGGCGCTCTCCTACCACAGACACCTGGACACAGAAAGTAATTTCCCAAGGCTACAAAATAGAATTTGCCTCCCTCCCTCCTCCTCAGTTCCTCCAGTCTCGGGTTCCACGATGTCCAAAGCATCGTATAGCGCTCCAAGTCTGCCTTCAATCCCTACTTCTAGCTCAAGTTATTTCCCCGGTACCAGCTCCTCAAAGATTTTGGGGATTTTACTCCAATCTCTTTTTCGTTCCAAAGAAGGACGGCTCCTTTCGCACAGTTCTGGACCTCAAGTCTCTCAGCCTCCATGTCCAGAAGTTACACTTCAAGATGGAGTCCTTACGCACAGTAACATTGGCCATAGAACAAGGGGATTTCCTGGCGTCTTTGGACATCCAAGACGCCTACCTTCATGTTCCCATCTGGCACGATCATGATCGCTTTTTGTGATTCGCGGTAGAAGGCCGACACATCCAGTTTACCGCTCTGCCCTTCGGCTTGGCCTCAGCCCACGCGTATTCACCAAGGTCATGGCCTGTCAGGCAGCATTTCTTCGGCTTCAGGGGATCTTCATACTTCCATATCTAGATGACTTGCTCATAATGGCGCTGTCTTTAGAACTAGCTACACAACATGTAGATTACTGCGCAAGGATTCTAACGGAATTCGGATGGATCATCAATCCAAAGAAATCTTTTTTCAAACCATCTCGTCAGATGACCTACTTAGGAATGAGGTTCAACACTTCTCTTCACAAATTTTTTCTGACACAGGAAAAAATCTCTTCACTGTTACATCTTACCGCGGAGGCAAGAACCTTGTCGAAGATATCCATCCGCCATGCGATGAGATTAGTGGGAAAAATGGTTTCTGCGGTGGAAGTGGTTTCCGACGCGCTATTTCACCTGGAACAGAGAACAGGAGTCTCTGGATCAGGTAATTCCCCTCCCAACACACATCCAACAGTCCCTTCTTTGGTGGATGTCGGAATCCAATCTGTCACGCGGCAAACAACTTTGTCTTCCACCTTGGACAGTGGTTACAACGGATGCCAGTCTGTACGGATGGGGAGCGATGTGTGACCAGTTGAAGGTACAAGGACGCTGGTCTCCGGAGGAAGCTCGCCTATCGATCAACATTCTGGAACTACGGGCGATCTTCCTGGCCCTCACTCACTGGACCAAGTTTCTCAAAAGCAGGAATGTTCGGATACAGTCCGACAATGCCATGGCCGTGGCATACATAAATCGACAGGGGGGCATTTGAAGCACCATGGCCAAGGCGGAGGCTTCTTAGATTTTAGCGTGGGCAGAACGATTTCTGCCTGCCTTATCAGCCATATACATTCCTGGAGTTCTCAATGAGAAGACAGACTTCCTCAGTCGGCACGCCTTCGATCCAGGGGAATGGGCCCTTCACCCGCACATCTTCCAGGAATTGACCCACAGATGGGGGACCCCGGATGTGGACATAATGGCATCGCGGTTCAATTGCAAAGTTCCAACATTCTGCGCCAAGACACGAGACCCACTAGCGACCCTTATAGACGCACTGGTGGTACCTTGGCAGTTTCGTCTAGTGTACACCTTCCCTCCGCTTCCCATGATTCCACAAATTCTAAAGAAAATCAAGATAGAACGAGTTCTGGTAATATTCATCACGCCTTGTTGGCCTCGGAGGGCCTGGTTCGCAGGCCTTCTGGCCATGTCAGTCGGGGATGCCTGGACCTTACCCCTTCACCCAGATCTGTTAACTCAAGGTTCTTTTCGGCATCCAAGTCTTCAACGGCTTAATTTAACGGCGTGGCAGTTGAATCCGCTATCCTGAGAAGACGAGGTATACCCAAATCGGTAATTCCTACAATGTTGGCATCTCGCAAACCCTTTCCTTCAAGAATATATCATCGGGTTTGGTACAAGTATGTAACATGCTTGTGAAGGTTCTCATTCATCCAGGTCATGGTATATCTGTTGTATTCAATTAGATCAACTGGACTTGAAATGTAGTTCTTGAAGACGTTTCGCTAGTCATCCGACTGGCTTTCTCAATTCAGAAAGACTTGTACAAGAATCTGTGGCAATTATGTACCCTGGAAAATCCCAATTAGCATATCACAGCCAGGTGTTAAGGGTGTGATTGGATAGTGGCTAAGAGGTGTTATAGGAACGCCCGAGTAATGTTTAAAACAGCATTGTACATGGCAGACAGACAGTCAATACAGGGATAAGTTCTATAAGCAAAAACATGGATGTGCTATGGGATCTCCAGTTTCACCATTGTGGCCAACCTTTACATGGAGGAGGTAGAAACACAGGCGCTTAATACCTTTAAGGGCATAGCACCCAGCCACTGGTTCAGATATGTGGTGACACCTGGGTTAAAATCAATAGAAGGAAGTACAAGCTTTCACAGAACACATTAATGCGGTAGACCAAAACATTAAATTCACAAGGGAAGAGGTACAAAACAACAAACTGCTTTCTGGACTGCTTGGTAGAAGTTAAGGAAAATGGTAAACTGGAAGTAGAGGTTTACAGAAAACCAACACACACAGATCAGTATTGATGTTTGACTCCCACCACCCTTTAGATACAAAGCTGGGTGTCATCAGAACCCGCAACACAGAGCGAGAACATCCCCACTAGCACAGAGGCGAAGGCTAAAGAAATGAAACATCTCAGAGGAGCCTTAAAAATTGTGGATATCCAGACTGGACCTTTGTCAAAGAAGAAGTAGAAGGAAGAAAAGAACACAAATACCAACAGTGAAGGGGAAAAGCAAGACAGGAGGAAGAACATGGTGATCCATATGTAGCAGGGGTCTCCGAGAAATTAAGAAGAATTTTCAAAAAACATCGTATCCCTGTCTGCTTTAAACCGAACAACACACTGAGGCAGCAATTGGCATCCGAAAGAACCAATACCAAAACACAAGAAAAGCGACATCATATATGCAGTGCAGTGCAGTGAAGAAACTCTGATGTATGTGGGGGAGACCAAACAGCAACTGCATCAACGTATGGCCCAGCACAGAAGAGCCAATTCCTCGGGTCAGGACTCAGCCGTGTTACCGCATCTTAAGGATAAGGACATACCTTTGAAGATTGTAATGTTAACATATTGGCGAAGGAACGTGACTGGTTCAAGAGAGGTGTTAAGGAGGCCATTATGTGAAAATAAAGAAACCAAGCCTAAATAGAGGTGGGGGGGGGTCGACACCAACTGTTTGCCATGTACAATGCTGTTTTAACACCTTACTCTGGGCGTTCTATAACACCTCTTAGCCACTTATCCAATCACACCCTTAACACCTGGCTGTGATATGCTAATTGGGATTTTGCAGGGTACATAATTGCCACAGATTCTTGTACAAGTCTTTCTGAATTGAGAAAGCCAGTCGGATGACTAGCAAAACGTCTTCAAGAACTACATTTCAAGTCCAGTTGATCTAATTGAATGCAACAGATAAGTATGTAACATGGTGTGCATCGCAAGGTTTCTCATCTTCCAACTTTGTTCTTTCCAGGGTTCTAGGATTTCTTCAAAGCGGGTACAATAGCGGTCTATCTGCAAGTGCGCTCAAAGGGCAGGTATCCGCTCTCTCAGTTTTCTTTCACAGGAAACTCGCGGCCAGGACAGATATTAATACTTTTTTCAAGGTGTAGTCCATCTTCAGCCTCCTTCCCGTCCTCCGGTTCAACCGGGGAATCTTTCTTTGGTATTGAAGATTCTCCAAGACCAGCCTTTCGAACCCTTACATTCAATACCTCTGTCTCGTCTTACTTGGAAGATGGTCTTTCTGTTGGCCATTTCGTCTATCAGAAGAGCTTCCGAGTTGGCGTCTTTGTCGGTGGAGCCTTCTTGCCTTCATTTCATTCAGACTCGGCTTTTTTCCCAAAAGTGATCTCCTCCTTTCATCTTATCCAGGAGATAGTGGTTCCCTCTTTCTTTCCGAATCCTTCCTCTGACAGAGAGCGCAAATTGCATTCTCTGGATGTGGTGCAGGCTCTCAAGATCTACATTTATCGTACTCTGAGTGTCCATTCCTCTCAAGCTTTGTTCGTCCTCCTGGCTGGACCCCGCCGGGGATCCAGGGCCTCGCCGCAAACCCTTGCTAGGTGGATCAAGTCTATGATTATCCACTGCTATTCAGTAGTGGGAGCTGTTCCTCCCTTGCGAGTTACAGCTCATTCTACTCGGGCAGTAGGGGCATCTTGGGCAGCTCGCCATGGGACCTCAGTGGACCAGATATGTCGGGCGGCAACTTGGTCCTCTATTCACACCTTTATAAAATTTTACCACCTTCATGTGTTTGCAGATCAGGATGCGACTCTAGGTCGCTCTGTTTTGAGGGCTGCGGAGCTGTAGTATCTGTGGCCCACTCTTTAAATTCTGGGACTTTGGGATGTCCCCATGGTTTCCTGGGTCCCCCTGTAGGCTGTAGGAGAAAAGAGTATTGTACTCATCAGTAAAATCCTTTTCTCTGAAGCCGTAAAGGGGACCCAGGGACTTTCCTCACTGGTTGACATTTTACTTCTACTGTTTGGCTTGTTGCCTTTGTTTTAATGTTTATTCTGTTAATTCTAGCATTCTCTGCGCTCCCTCTTTGGGACTAACTGGAGGAGGCTTCCGTTGCTGAGCTGTATATACCCCAGGTAGGGGGAGGAGCACCTGAGCCTCTCTTTTAGTGTCCACTCTCCTGGAGAATGGATACATACTCCCATGGTCTCCTGGGTCCCCCTTACGGCTTCAGAGAAAAGGATTTTACTGGTGAGTACAAAAATCCCCTTTTTTGTTCATATCAGTCTGTATTTAATTTGTATTTCTGTTTTTTCCGCTTATCTGCATTTTAGTTTGAAGTGTTCTTTCCCTTTATGGTGTGTGGGATAGTGGGTGGTTCCCCCTTCTTACGGTTTGAGTATAAAAGAGCCATCCCCCTCCCTGTCTTTCTCCTCTTACCTATCATTAAGTACCAAGCAGGTACAAAACGTGTCAGGTATTGGGACCTGGAGTATTTAGTTTGTTCCTATATGTTTAATTAAATAAAGCCAGACCTTGATTTTATGTACCTGGAGTCCCGGTTTCTTCTAATCGGTGTGCACGTCTGTTTGTATGTTTTTTGGATTCCTACGTGGAATAAATGTTTTCATGGAATGCCTTAGGATTAACAATTACATTTATGAGATTTTAATAAGGGATTATTAAAAATAATAACTAATACACTACTTTCTGTGTGTAATTATACTGAAAATGTACACAGCAGAGCTCAATCCCACTTTTCTTTCAAAAAAGAAAGTTCCCTGATGTAATCACTACTAATTATACTAGAAATAATATTACATAAACCTCCTATAATATCTACACGTGGGTCCCATGTGACTTGGCACTGCAGTGCAGATGAGTAGGTGTACTTTCACTCTTAGTTGCCTAGATTTTTGATAGGTTAAGAACAATCATCTATAGATTTCAGGTTCATATTACAATAGTATGACTAATTAGCATTACATTTTCATAGCTTTTGAAAGCGAGACCCCAACCATTCCAGCTTCTACATCGGAGCCTTTAACTCCAACAATATCTGTGACTACATCTCCCACACCAGGTAAGAGAGAGCGATGTTTTATGTGACATATTTGCTTTTGTCATGAACTTTTTAATGGAGAATGAAATAATAAATTAAAATTCAGGTGATTAACCGTCTAATAAGCATCGTATCTACTATATTATTAAAGGCTAAGAGATTCCACAAAACCATTTCAATCATTAATGCTCACTATCTTCCAATTTGTAATGTGCCCCATTCAAGATTATAAGGCTGGTGCCAAATAAAGATTTGGCAGAGGAATTTGGGGAGAAAAAATGAGCTGGTGAATTACTGGAACTTTACGCATTTCATCCTCTTCTCTATAACAAGTGCATGTAGGTATAGTATGGTAGAGATGGGAGGGACTGTAGGAGAGGGAGGGACTTTTGGGCAGGGAAGACATTTTTCTCGGCAGTCACAGCTAGCTTTGTGCAGAGCTTATAAGTCAGAACTTTAGGTAGGAGAACTCACTCTGACCTTAATATTACCCTGAATTTTAAAAATTATTCAGAAAAAAATTCACTTTATTTGACCCTTTAAACCAGCAATTACGGTATGAATAGAAATAATAGTGTACTGGGAAATACACTGTGGAATATGTCACATGTATTTTTTAATTGCAGTAGTAGTTGTACACCCTGATTTACCTTTTACAGTAGTTCTGTTCTATAATTGCATTACACACATACTGTACATATAATAATACACATATTGCACATAATATATTTTATGGGCGTTAAGGGTGTTTTGATAAATAAAATGGCCAACAGCTAAGTAATGCATACTTTAAGATAGATAGACCTACATTAACCTTTTTTTTAAAATTTAATTTCTTATATTCTGTAACAGTGCCCACTACAAGTACATCAACTTCACTGCCTACAACAACCCTACTAGAAAGTACAAGTGAGACCCCAGCCAGCTCTACATCCACCTTAGAGTCTTCAACTCCAGAGACATCTCCAACCACAACTGAAACCACTCCAAGTAAGGGGAGGAGTTATTATGTAAGGTATTATGGGATTATGTATTAAGAAATACTAAGTAAGGGAACACCAAGTAAGGGAACACCAAGCAAGGGGACACCAAGCAAGGGGACACCAAGTAAGGGAACACCAAGTAAGGGAACACCAAGTAAGGGAAACACAGAGTAAAGGGGACACCAAGTAAGGGGACACCAAGTAAGGGGACACCAAGTAAGGGAACACCAAGTAAGGAACACCAAGTAAGGGAACACCAAGTAAGGGAACACCAAGTAAGGGGACACCAAGTAAGGGGACACCAAGTAAGGGAAAACTATGTAAGGGAACATCAAGTAAGGAAAAACTAAGTAAGGGGACACCAAGACTGGGGAATATCCCACATGTATTTTTTAATTGCAGTACTAGTTGTACAGTACAGTTGATTTCCCTTTTACAGTAGTTCTGTTCTATAATTGCATTACTAGTTTTCTCTAGGCTGTACATTACACACATACTGTACATATAGTAATACACATATTGCACATAATTTTATGGACGTTAGGGCGTTTTGATAAATAAAATAGCCAACAGCTAAGTATTGTATACTTTAAGATAGATAGACCTACATTAACTTTTTTTTAAATTTAAATTCTTATATTCTGTAACAGTGCCCACTACAAGTACATCAACTTCACTGCCTACAACAACCTTACTAGAAAGTACAAGTGAGACCCCAGCCAGCCCTACATCCACCTTAAAGTCTTCAACTCCAGAGACATCTCCAACCACAACCGAAACCACTCCAAGTAAGGGGAGAAGTTATTATGTAATGTATTATAGGATTATGTATTAATTATGCATGAATTGACAATGTACTTTTTAAAGCTTTCTGCTTATATGGAAATATTTACATTCAAAACATACGGACAAAGAGATAGAGGAAAACATATCAATCTATTAACACTTTTCTATGGACCTGCAGTCACTTTCTTACATTACTAACAACGTTTAGGTGGATCTTACAGGTGACATTGTACCATAGATTGGTAGCTATACATTATAAAATATGTGGATACAGATGATATAAAATCTTTATACACATTACTATAAAATTTTGGGATTTGTACAAAAAAAAATAAAGGCAAGATGTTAAAAATAAAAATAAAAGAAATCCTATGAAATCCTGGTTCTATTAGTGTCACATCCCCTAAATGAATATTTTACACAATATACAGAGGCAGAAGGGAACCTATTGGGTGACATATATACACACATATTTTGGATTGTACTGGATGTGTTAGTGCTTTAGAAATACATGTTAAATATACATAAAGTGCAGCCTAACATCTAGATAAGACAGACATTATCCATCTTATATTTGTTATATAACACTACACATTTTTCTGTTTTGTTTAGCGATTTGTTTTGATAAATCTATACAGGAAGATATTTAAATCCAAGGTTTTGAGAGATGGGCGAAACTGCTACAATCTGTTCCGCCTGTGGACCTGGAAAATGGTCTGGGGAAAACGTACATACATCCAGAAGTTTAAAAAAAAATAACTTTCCTCACGATCAAACTGTTTTTCGAGATTACGCATTCTATTTTCGAGGGTCAGCGAAATTTTAGAAGATGAGAATTTTAAAGGAATTTTCAAAAATTTTGTAAAAATTATACAGTAACTTAATGTAAATGGCTCTGGAACCTGGGGAATGGTCTGGGGAACAGATAATCCGATTCTTTTAAATCAGAATTGGTTACAATCAAATTTTTTAAAAAATCATTTGGTAAAATGATACAGCAACTTACTGTAAATGGCTCTGGGACCTGGGAAATGGTCTGGGGAACAAACAATCAGATTCTTTCTGAAAGAATCTAATTGTAAGCAATTCTAATTAGAAAAGAATGTGATTGGTAAACTAACCAAGCAGAATCTTTCTGAAAGAATCTGAATGTAACAAATTCTGTTTAGAAAATAATCTGATTGGTTAGTATACCAATCAGATTCTTTCTGAAAGTATCTGATTGTATCCAATCAGAATTGGTTACAATCAGATTGCACTTATCCCCTATTTGTATATTCTGTATTTTCTTTTATAATGTAGAGCGCAGCGCACCCAAGTGGTGCTATGTACATAAAATTATACATAAATACATACATACATACAAACAAATAAGGGAACACTAAGTAAGCAAACTCCAGGTAAGGAACTACCAAGTAAGGGAACACCAAGTAAGGGGACACCAAGTAAAGGAACACCAAGTAAGGGGACACCAAGTAAGGGAAAACTAAGTAAGAGAACACCAAGTAAAGGAAAACTATGTAAGGGAACACCAAGTAAGGGAAAACTAAGTAAGGGTACACCAAGTAAGGGAACACCAAGTAAGGGAACACCAAGTAAGTGGACAGCAAGTAAGGGGACACCAAGTAAGGTACAACTACATAAGGGAACAACAAGTAAGGGGACACCAAGTAAGGGAACACCAAGTAAGGGAACACCAAGTAAGGAAACACCAATTAATGGACAGCCAAGTACGGAAACTAATAAGAAGGGGACACCAAGTAAGGGGACACCAAGTTAGGGGACACCAAGTAAGTTAACACCAATTAAGGGAACACCAAGTAAGGGAACACCAAGTAAGGGAAAGCTAAGTAAGGGAATTTTGTTTTCATGTACAGTTTATCAACCCTTTTGTCAGGAACAATTTTTTAAACCAAGAATTATACTGAGACCTACAGTATGTATTAAAATAAATGATTTTTTTACATAATTTTGCTATTCATATTTACTAAAACGAATGAGTATAGCATGTAGGAGACTGGAAAAGATACTGCAGAAACAGACCTAACTCTACCATAATATTTAAACAACAAATACAGAAACACTCCCCGTGTATGTTTAGATGGAGCTGTAACAAGACATACAGCATTATATTCAATGCAGCATTTTACAATCACTGTATGTCAATCTTGTACTTTTTTCTTTAGAATAAATTATATATTTCTATATATGTCTAAATATTAATAGGAAGATTTCCAATTTTACTTTACTTTTTGTTTTGTATTAACTTTGGAACAGCCCAAGCAACAACAATAGAAATTACAAGTGGGACCACAACCAGACCCACATCTACCTCATTGTCTTCATCTCCATCATCCTCTGTGACCACATTTTCCATACCAGGTAAGCGTAGGAGAGATAATCACCTAATGTACTGGTGGTCTAAGGTGGAAATTGTAATCTGATTGCAGTTTTTTCCCCCAAGAAAAGACACATGTCTAAAACATATGGCTGACATGTTTTGAATAAACCAGCACTTTTCACAGCTTCAAAACTGTGCCATTTGTACATGTTCCACTACACAAATTAGGTATTGCATATATTGTGATGGGGTGGAATGTCCTAAGTGAAATATACAAAAATAAAGTATATTGTGTGCTCGAGCATTGGATACCCAGAGATACATACTGGATTGGAGTGTACTAAAGAAGTGACAGAGGAAGTCAACACCAAATATTACACAAACACACTATTATAACTTCTGCTACTGGTACATGCATGTAACACAAAACTTTATAGAGTTAATGTTTTGGAGACAAAGTATATTTAAAAAATCACATTTATGTTAAGTGTTAAAGTAAATAAAACATCACTAATAAATTAAATAAGATAGGTAAATCATAAGGCTTCGCAGCTCCACTTCAGTATTTGGAAATAAGGAACAGGGACTTATGGGTAATTTCCATGTTTCCGTGGTAGCCCTTACACAATGCTATACCTATTAAAAGGTTTTTACAGCATTCCACCAGCTAAATGCAAAACCATAGAGCCAACCACAGACCGGCTTCGGTTTTATTGAGCCATCATCAGTGTAGTGCAGGCCTTAGTGCCTATTGACAGACATCACTAATAAATTAAATAAGATATTTATATAGATAAGAAAAACCCATATACGAATCCTGGGTTTTATCTAATAATTATCAATTAATAAATGTCATCAAAAGTTATGTTTTTTCTGTACTTGTTTTATAGGCTCAACTTCTCCAACTGTCAACATTAAAACAGTAACCACGACACAACCTATAACAGATCACCAAGTGGGTAAGGACAAGGAAAAGTCGTTAAAAAACAGTTACTACATATGTTACTATGAAGAATTAATTATATTGTAAACTGTGCTGTATATTTATCACTGAAGCCCTTTAAATGAATACATTATTAACATGGAATAGATATTTTGCTAATTCTGAATAATAGATAATAAGAAGGAAATATTTTGGCCTGTGAAAAAGAGTAACCTCTATTTTTATCACATAAACAGGTTCTACAAAGGGTACAACATTTACCACCTCTTCTTCTACCAAAGCATCATCTACACCCAGCAAGATACCAACCACTTCTCCTACTACCCCAATACACACACATTCTGAGATATCATTTACACCAACAACAACTAAATACACCCCAACTAAAACCGTCAGCACTTCTGTAGCTACTAGGTCTTCTACAGCAACAGCTGCTTCAACAAGCCACAAAACTCCCTTAAAGACTACAACTATATATACACCTACTGAAAGTGAATATATTTCAACAGCTACTGAAACAAAAACCTCTACACCAACCACGTCTCCTACTACTTCAACAATATACACACCCACTGAGTCACTATCACCCTCAACTACTACTGAGACTACAACCTCTACTTCATCTATAGAAACAACAACCTCTACTATAGGAACAACTACTTTTCCTACCACTAGTGAGACATCAATGACTTCTGAGATATCCACTATATATACACCAATAGAAACTACTATTTTGTCAACAACCTCTTCTCCTTCTACCACAACAACAAGCACACCCACTGAGTCAACCTCCATGACTACGACTGAAACTACAACTATGTATACACCAACTGAATATACCTCAACGACCACTGGGGCGACTATATATACACCTACTGAAAGTGCATCAAGTTCAAAAACTATAGAGATAACAACCTCTCCAACAACAAGTTCTACTACCACAACAATATACACGCCCACTGAGTCACCTACCACAACTACCACTGAATCTACAACTATTGAATCATCAACATCCATGACTACAATCGAGACTACATCTATATATACATCCCCTGAAAGTGAATATACATCAACAAGTACCACTGGAACGACTATATATACACCTACTGACAGTGCATCAAGTTCAACAACTATAGAAATAACAACCTCTCCCACAACAACAACTTCTCCTACTACCACAACATCAATATACTCATCAACTGAGTCCTCTCCAACAACTACCATTACAACAACAATATACACACCAACCGAGACGTCAGTAAGCAGTGAGACAACTCCTGTATTCACAACAACAGGATCTTCAGCTTCAAGTTCTTCTATACCAACCACCACTACTCACAGTATAAGTCCTACTGCTACTCATGAGATTACTACTACCACAGAGTGTACAACAGAGGAGCCCAACGAGACTACACCAGAAACAGGCACAACATCTAAAGTGACAACAGCAAAATCTACTACCAAGAATATAACTCAAACCTTAGTGACAACTAAGCCTACTAGTACTGCTACTACTGGTATGTGGATAATATTTCATTATATGTAAACTAACACTATTTTCAACATACTTAACCCTTCCTGTTCCCTTTATCTAAAATAAAACCTGGCCATTTTGTCCATCTTTATTCCTGTATTCCAAATTTTAAACTTTAATAATAGTAGTTTTTATAAATTGTAGAATTTTCCTAAGTTTCAGTACACATCAATGCTCTTAAGCTGTGGATACACATGAGAAAAATGTATATAGAAATCTTGTTTGGAGCAATCATTCGACACAGTGTGGAATTGGAAAAACAATCCCCTGTTTCTCCTTGACTTTGATTAACAATATCCATCAGCACTGATTCATAAATGAAGATGGCAGATATCAACTCTCAGCTGTTTCATCTGAGCGTTATATTAGTGTGATAATAAAATTAGTGATTTATTCTATATCTCATTTTGGTGCCACTTGTGCACCTTCATCAGGCAAACGTGGACAGATTTTATTTTTCATACATTTGAGATTACTACTGCAGCTTGTTTTGTAAACTACATTATTATATATATATATAATATATAAGTGGCCTGGATTATAAAGGGAGCAACAGTGGAATATATCCTTATAAAAACCACTCAACTACGTAGTTGAGTGATTTTTATAAGAATATATACCATTGTAGCTACCCATTCATTTGCCGTCCTCCTTCCACACCTTCCCTGTCAAACCCAGCAATCAAAATAAGATTGATACAACACACAGACCTTTACTGTGCAGAAAATCCTTCTGAGTCCTCCATGTGAAATCCATCTCTCACCCAGTAACCTTTTAAATCCTGTCAGCCATGATTCAACTTCAGCCTCGTTCAGTCCGTGCAAGTGAGGTTAAACAGAGTGGCTGTTTCAGCTACTGACAACTTCAGCGTGCAGCACAGATTTTCTGCACAGTAAAGGTCTGAGTTTTTCAGGGTTTGACAGGAAAAGTGCAGGGAAGTGGATGTAAAGGGAGCAGGAAAATTCCAGAGAAAAGACTGTTTAAGTTAATGTCTGGTATGTATTCATTTCTATTTATTCATTTACAAATTTTATTGCAGGGCTGACAGGGAATATACCTTGTTTAATTACTTAGTGAAAGGATAACAGCTGGTTAGGGATTTAATAAAGAGACTAGCCATCAAATTACATTTTTTTAAACTTATATATTATAAGAAATAATGCGCCCCATTACAGTGTAATATAAGGTTTATAAAGTCACCTCGGAGTTCCCTGTCCTGTATTAAAGCACAAAGCACTCGACCTTCGGTCTCGTGCTTTTATATGGTCAGGGAACACCTAGGTGACTTTATATCCTTATATTACACTGTAAGGGGCGCATTATCCCTTATATATATTTAGCTATTAGTCGGTAGTTAGGAAGGCCAACATTTTAGCATCTGACTGATTACTTTCTATGGTCATAATAAGCAGGATTAACCAGGTCTAATCTACCAGCAACTTGGCTACTTTAAGATAACCCATTGATGCCACACAAGTAAGCCTGGCTGATTATAGTTCCGTCCCCCCCCAAACCGCATAACATTACTAATTGAGCAGAGTTGTTCAGCATTTTTGAAAAGCATTCATCTTTACTGCCCATAAATACTAATAGCAAGGATAAACTCAAGGCGAATGAATTGCAATATTGTATATGCATAGTGCTGACATCAAAAGATCCCCACAATACTCTTCTTTCTAGCACAGAGATATGACAGTAAGTATAGTTCATTAATGAAACACAATTTTCACTAGAAATCTACAAAACTTCTTGCCTAGAAAAGTTATCCACAAGTTATCCCCTATGGCACTAAGTGGGCTGGTTTTGTAGGAAAGACCAATCAGGTATATTATTTTACTTTATTTCTTTGGTGGGCATTAGATGCCTTTTAATGTTAAGATTGTGAAGCCACCTTTATCTACATACATAAGTAACAATCAGCATTATACAAAAATGTAGTGTTTTTTTATATGGAAGATTTGTTCTAAGATATATGGTTGTTACCACATCAAAAATATATTAGGATATCTGGATTTCCCCCTCCTAATAATTATCACTTGATAAAACAGAAACCCCCAACAGAGAAGCCTTACTAGAGAAAGTAGTTCATTAAATAGCTTTAAAAGTGGTCTGGATATGTTTATAAAACTAAAAAATATTGAGAATTACTGGTATTAATACATATACTGTAGTTCTGGTTGGTACAGGGATACTATATAATATTGAGAATTACTGGTATTAATACATAAACTGTAGTTCTGGTTGGTACAGGGATACTATATAATATTGAGAATTACTGGTATAATACATAAACTTGTAGGGTGGTACAGGGGAAATCTATAATATTGAGAATTACTGGTATTAATACATAAACTGTAGTTCTGGTTGGTACAGGGATACTATAATATTGAGAATTACTGGTATTAATACATATACTGTAGTTCTTGTTGGTACGGGGATACTATATATTATAGAGAATTACTGGTATTAATACACATACTGTAGTTCTGGTTGATACAGGGATACTATATAATATTGAGAATTACTGGTATTTATACATATACTGTAGTTCTACTTGGTATGGAGATACTATATAATATTGAGAATTACTGGTAGTAATACATATACTGTAGTTCTGGTTGGTACGAAGATACTATATAATATTGAGAATTACTGGTATTAATACATATACTGTACTTCTGGTTGGTATGGGGATACTATATAATATTGACAATTACTGGTATTAATACATATACTGTAGTTCTGGTTGGTACGGGGATGCTATGTAATAGTGAGAATTACTGGTATTAATACATATACTGTACAGTAGTTCAGGTTGATCCAGGGATACTATATAATATTGAGAATTACTGGTTATTAATACATATACAGTAGTTCTGGTTGGTACATGGATACTATATAATATTGAGAATTACTAGTTAATAATACATATACTGTAGTTCTGGTTGGTACAGGAATACTATATAATATTGAGAATTACTGGTATTAATACATATAGTGTAGTTCTGCTTGGTACAGGGATACTATATAATATTAAGAATTACTGGTATTAATAAATATACCGTAGTTCTGGTTGATCCAGGGATACTATATAATATTGAGAATTACTGGTATTAATGCATATACTGTAGTTCTGGTTGGTACAGGGATACTATATAATATTGAGAATTACTGGTATTAATACATACAGTATACTGTAGTTCTGGTTGGTATGGGGAAACTATATAATATTGAGAATTACTAGTATTAATACATATACTCTAGTTCTGGTTGGTACAGGGATACTATATAATATTGAGAATTACTGGAATTAATACATACAGTATACTGTAGTTCTGTTTGGTAAGGGGATACTATATAATATTGAGAATTACTGGTGTTAATACATACAGCATACTGTAGTTCTGGTTGGTACAGGGATACTATATAATATTGAGAATTACTAGTATTAATACACATACTCTAGTTCTGGTTGGTACAGGGATACTATATAATATTGAGAATTACTGGCATTAATACATACAGTATACTGTAGTTCTGGTTGATCCAGGGATACTATATAATATTGAGAATTACTGGTATTAATACATATACTGTAGTTCTGGTTGGTACAGGGATACTATATAATAATGAGAATTACTGGTTTTAATACATATACTGTAGTTCTGGTTGGTACAGGGATACTATATAATATTGAGAATTACTGGTATTAATACATATACTGTAGTTCTGGTTGGTACAGGGATACTATATAATAATGAGAATTACTGGTATTAATACATATACTGTAGTTCTGGTTGGTACAGAGATACTATATAATAATGAGAATTACTGGTATTAATACATATACTGTAGTTCTGGTTGGTACAGGCATACTATATAATATTGAGAATTACTGGTATTAATACAGATACTGTAGCTCTGGTTGGTACATGGATACTATATAATATTGAGAATTATACTGTAGCTCTGGTTGGTACATGGATACTATATAATATTGAGAATTATACTGTAGCTCTGGTTGGTACATGGATACTATATAATATTGAGAATTATACTGTAGTTCTGGTTGGTACATGGATACTATATAATATTGAGAATTATACTGTAGTTCTGGTTGGTACAGGGATACTATATAATATTGAGAATTACTGGTATTAATACAGATACTGTAGCTCTGGTTGGTACATGGATACTATATAATATTGAGAATTATACTGTATTTCTGGTTGGTACATGGATACTATATAATATTGAGAATTATACTGTAGTTCTGGTTGGTACAAGGATACTATATAATATTACTAATACATATACTATAGTTATGGTTGATTCAGGGATACTTTCCAGATGCTATTTAGAGGAAGGAAGGAAGCATTCCTCTAGATCAACTGGTAGGGTTAAACGTTTGAACTAGATGTATGTCTTTATTCAACCTAAATTACTATGTACTACTCTGAAAACCTGAAAAGAACAATTACTTAACATGCCACTGAAAAGCAATGATTGTGTTGTAATATATGCTGATTTTTTATCTTTAGAATTAAATAAATACATTATAAACTTTTATTAGTTCTAATCATGAGTAATTAGAAGAAGGTATTTTTGCATGTAAAAAAAGTTATATCTCCCACCCCCGTTTGTTGTTCTTGAACAGGTTTTACTACAAAGACCTCAACATTTATTGCATCAACCACCTCATCAAAAACAACACCAGTTTCTACTACCAAAATATCTTCTACACCCAGCAAGATATCAACCACCACAAACACCCCAACAAAAACTGCTAGCACGTCTGTATCTGCCAGGTCTCCTACAGCAACAACTACCTCTAAGACTACAACTATTTATACACCTACTGAAAGTATATATACTTCAACAACTACTGAAACAACTTCTCTTACTGCCACAACAATATACACACCAACTGAGTCATCTCCTTCAACTACCACTGAAACTACAACCGTATATACACCTACTGAAACTGTAGTAATAAAAACACCTTCCTCTCCATCCACTGGTAATTTAATTAGTGAAACCACAGAGACTGAAGCTACAAGTTCTAGTACGTCATCCACCTCTCCTCTAACATCAACAACAACTACTTTTACTACCACAGCAATATACACACCCACTGAGTCACCTCTCTCAACTACCTCTGAATCTACAACTATTGAGTCATCAACATCCATGACTACAATTGAGACTACAACTATATATACACCCCCTGATAGTGAATATACTTCAACAAGCACCACTGCGACGACTATATATACACCTACTGAAAGTGCATCAAGTTCAACAACTATAGAAATAACTTCCCCCACAACGACAAGTCCTACTACTACAACAACAATATACTCATCCACTGAATCATCACCCCCAACAACTACCACTTCTTCTTCTACAACAATATACACACCCACTGAGTCATCTCCCACAACTACCACTGAATCTACAACTATTGAGTCATCAACATCCATGACTACAACTGAGACAACAACTATATATACACCTCCTGAAAGTGAATATACTTCAACAAGTACCACTGGGATGACTATTTATACACCTACTGAAAGTGAATCAAGTTCAACAACTATAGAGATAACAACCTCTCCCACAACAACAGGTCCTACTACCACAAAAACAATATACTCATCCACTGAGTCATCATCTCCCACAACTACCACTTCTTCTACTACAACAATATACACACCCACTGAGACATCAGTTAGCAGTGAGGCCACCCCTGTATACACAACAACAGGATCTTCAGCTTCAAGTTCTATTACACCAACCACCACAACTGGAACTACTACTTACAGTGTAAGTCCTACTACAACTCATGAGATATCGACCACAGAGTGTACAACAGAGGAGTCGGAAGAAACTACTCTAGAAACAGGCACAACAACTAAAATTACTCCACCAAAATCTACTACCAAGAATATAACTCAAACGTCAGTGACAACTAAGCCTACTGGTACATCTGCTACTACTGGTATGTGGATAATATATTATTTTGTGTAAACTAATACTATTTAAACATTATTGATGTTCCAATGTTCCATAATCATATTATCCTGTATAGATATATATACTTGAATAAACAACTGCTAACCGGCTTGGTAAGATGGGTGCCTGTGAAATGGAGTACGGTTGCTGTTCCCAATTATGATACAAAGTAGAAAAACATGGCCCACCTAAATTGCTCCTTATGTTTTTATTAGGATAGACACCTGCCCATTCGTCAGGCAGTTCAAAGAAATATGTGTCCCTGGTGCAACAGGGATAACTATAAAGCAAATAATAGGAAATTAAGGTGTATGCTAAATGCATTCCCCAAAGTCATTACTAGTTGTTAAATATCATTAACATAATCACTTATTAATTCCAGAACATCAATTATAATACACACCATATAATAAACCTTATATGCAAGAGAATGGGCCAGGGGGACTGTGAAAGAGAGGATCATAGACAATATAGAATGTAACATACTAACCATAAGAACAAATATAGATTATAGTCCCTATTAAGTCCCTGGGGTTCAAAGGTACTGAGGCGGTGGATCCATTTAACTTCTTGGCGTTTAACCAAAAGTTCTCTGTCTTCAGCTCTGTTAGGGGGTTTTGTATGTTCTATTACAAAGTCTGTATAACCAAGAGGCATATTTATAAAGCTCCGTTAAAACCTTCACCACCATTATTGTCACCTTTTCGCTAAATTTGAGCATATTGCAATTTATAAAGCAGTGATAACCAGTTTCCAAAAGTCATTACCGCCACATTTCACCATGTAACTTTCTGCCATACATCGATGTGATAACCGCTTGATCATATTTATAAAATGGTAAAAAAATGTTAAGTTCAGCCATTCAAATTGGCATGTCTGAGGTGGCAAAAATGCATAAGTGGCCATTTATCTATCCAGATTTCCAGAGAATCCTTTTAATGTGGCCTAGCACAAACTCTAACTATATAATACTAAGCATGTTACTAAGAAGCAATGATTATGTTGCAAAATATTCTGAAAAAAATCTCTGGAATTATATTAATAACTACATTATACACATGAAATGGTTATTGTTTAATTGTGAATAATTAATAATGCAATGAAAATACTTTAGCCTATGGGAAAAAAAAAATTTTTGTTTTCCATTTTTTCTGTACATGAACAGGTTTTACTACAAAGGCCACAGCATTTACCGCATCAACCACCTCTTCAAAAACAACACCAGTTTCTACTACCAAAACATCTTCTTCACCCAGCAAAATACCGTCACCCTCTCCTACTACCCCATCAATACACACACATTCTGATACATCATTTGCTACAAACACCCCTACAAAAACTGCTAGCACTACCTCTAAGACTACAACTGTATATACACCAACTAAGAGTGTATCTACTTCAACAACTTCTCATACAACCACTACTTCTCCTTCTACACCCACTGAGTCATCTCCTACAACTATCACTGTGTCTACAACTATATATACACCTACTGAAAGTGAATTCACTTCAACACCAAAAGAAACAACTTCTACTATAGCAACAACAACATCTCCTACCACAACTACATCAATGACACCTGAGCCAACCACTATATATACACCATTGATACTACAACTTCTATTTGTAAACAACCTCTCTTTACCACCACAAAAGCATACCCCTGAGTCATCTCCTACAACTACCACTGAGTCTACAACTATATATACACCTACTGAAAAAGAATTCACTTCAACACCAATAGAAACAACTTCTACTATAGCAACAACAACATCACCTACCACAACTACATCAATGACACCTGAGCCAACCACTATATATACACCAATTGATACTACAACTTCTATTTTGTCAACAACCTCTTCTACCACCACAACAAGCATACCCCCTGAGTCATCTCCTACAACTACCACTGAGTCTACAACTATATATACACCTACTGAAAATGAATATACTTCAACACCTATAGAAACAACTTCTACTATAGCAACAACATCTCTTACCACAACTACATCCATGACATCTGAGCCAACCACTATATATACACCAATAGAAACTACAACTACTATTTTTTCAACAACCTCTTCTCCTTCTACCACCACAACAAGCACACCCACTGAGTCATCAACCTCCATGACTTCAACTGAGACTACAACTATATATACACCCACTGAAACTGAACATATTTCAACAACAACCACTGGGACTACAACTTTATATACACCTACTGAAAGTGCATCAAGTTCAACAACCATAGAAACAACAACCTCACCCACAACAACTTCTCCTACTACCACAACAGTAAGCAGTGAGACTACCTCTATATACACAACAACAGGATCTTCAGCTTCAAGTTCTACTACACGAACCACCACAACTGGAACTACTACTCACAGTGTAAGTCCTACTACTACTCAAGAGAGTCCTACTACCACAGAGTGTACTACAGAGGAGACTGGGGATACTACTCTAGAAACAGGCACAACAACTAAAGGGACAACAGCACCAAAATCTACTACCAAGAATGTAACTCCAACATCTGTAACCACTAAGCCAACAATTACAACTGCTACTACTGGTAGGTGCAGATTTCCTTACAATTTTAATGACAAAGTATGTATTTTTATCTTTATATATTCATTAGTTTGTTAAACTGACTATTATTGAATATCCCCCCGATAACCTTGCTAATTGAATAGAAGTAAGTGTGTGGCAACCATTCACATTTACTAGTCTAAAATATTAAGCAAGGATCTAAAAATAAACTCATGCTGAGTAAGATTGTAGCATAGCTGTTTTTTTTTGTCCACACTCCAACCTTTGTTACACAAATAAACCACTTCTAAAAGAAATGATTAGCTCCCATGTTTTCCTCCCACCATCAGATTTTCTGAGTATAGCTGTCATTCATTGCCTTGGTGAAGGAGGGAGGTAAAGACCTAATATAATAATGCCACAAAATATATTCAATTGTTATGAGGACATTAAAATCCTGAAGACCTTAATATCAGTCCTATTGAATTGGCTGGTGGCAAATTTTGATTTGGCCATGTATAAGGTGTTACCAGCAGCAAAGGAACCCAAGGAGAGAAGAAGCAGCACACACAGTTACAACAAAGTTGAACAATTAGGAACTTATTTTTTCAATTCATATTAGTTCACCATTTAAACTATTTTAGTTTCTGCAAGGTTAGCAAAGATTTTTAGATATTTTATGTATTTTTCCTTTTTTTTTTTTTAATATTGTCTTTTACTATAGCTCACTGAAATTTGTTTTTTTTTTTGTATTTGTTTTTTAAGCTCAACATGTACAATTGTTGATATTAGAATGCCAATTACCGTAAGCTTACAGGAAATGACAGACAAAAAAATAGTTTTTTTACTTTATGTGTCTTACAACAGGTATTACTACAAAGCCTTCAACATTCCCAACATCAGCCACATCTTCTAAAATAACAACAATGCCTACTACTAAAACATCTACACCTGGCAAGATATCAACCACATTACCTACTTCTCCATCAATACACACAGACTCTGAGACATCATTTACATCAACAACTAAACTCACCCCTACTAAAACTGCTAGCACTTCTATATCTACCAGGTCTTCTACAGCAACTTCTACTTCAACAAGCCCCATATCTACCACTAAGACAACTACCGTATATACACCTACTGAGACTGCTACAGAACCTACTGCCTCGGCTACAGCAACAACCCCTTATTCTACTACCACGACAAAATATACACCAATTGATACATCATCACCGACAACTACCACTGAGACTATATATACAACTACAGAAACAACAACTTCTCCTACAACAACCACTTCTACCACCACAACAATATACACACCCACTGAGTCATTAACTCCAACAACTACTATATATACACCTACTAAGAGTGACTATACCTCAACAACTATAGAAACAACTACTTCTTCTACTGCAACAACTTCTACACCCACAACTACTGAGACATCAATGACATCTAAAATATCAACAACTTCTCCTTTTACAACAACACCACCTATTGAGTCATCAACCTCTATGACTACAACAGAGACTACAACTATATATACACCCACTGAAAGTGAACATATTTCAACAACAACACCTATTGAGTCATCAACCTCTATGACTGCAACTATATATACACCCACTGAAAGTGAACATATTTCAACAACAACACTTATTGAGTCATCAACCTCTATAACTACAACTGAGACTACAACTATATATACCCCAACTGTAGGTGTTTCTAGTACAGCAACTATAGAAATAACAACCCTTCCCACAACAACCACAACAATATACACATCTACTGAGTCATCATCTCCCACAACTATTACTGAGACTCCAACTCCAACAAGCTCTGCAATAACCACTTCTCAAACTCCAACAATATACACATCCACTGAGACCTCAGTAAGCAGTGAGACAACCTCTGTATACACAACAACAGGATCTGCACCTACTTCCACCACAACTAGAACTACTACTCACAGTACAAGTCCTACTACCATGCATGAGATTTCTACTACCACAGAGTGTACTACAGAGGAGTCAGAGGAGACTACACCAGAAACAGGCACAACTACTAAAGTGACAACAACACCAAAATCTACTACCAAGAAAATAACTCAAACCTTAGTGACAACTAATCCTACTAGTACTGCTACTACTGGTATGTAGATAATATATAAATATATTATATTATAATACTAAGCAAACACTTTCTATTTCAAAGTGAAAGTAAAAAAATGGTATTTCTTGCCAAACTGTAACTAGCAAACTTTCTTCAATATGACTGCATTAGCCGTTTAACGCTGCTAATGAGGGGGGCGCAGGTTGGATAGCCCTGTTCTTAATACAGGAAACTTATCTTTTACACACAACCTGCATGAGTTAATAATAAATAAATAAATAATAAATATTCCTTATAAAATAAAATAAAATTTCTGATTATTGGCTGTATTAATACTTTACAAAACTACTAATCCTATTGCATATAAAGCATCGTTGTCATCCACTAAATTGGTTGTTTTCACCATCACTATTAGGCAATGGCGATAATGTATAGTCACTCTATTTGCCAATATTTGCAAATTAATAACAAATTCCAATTAAATATGTTGTGTAAATTGTAGTAATAATGGGCAGAGAAAGCTATAGAAGCAACTTTACGAGAATCCATTTCAATTGCCTTAGGGCTGCTGAGATTGACATGGTAAAAATGGTTCATTATTTCCATTGTTATTAGAATGGTTCATTATTTCCATTGTTGTTCATTAGATGACCTGTAACTGTGCGCCCCCTGTATCTATTATTTATGGAAATAATCTGAATGGAGAGAATTCCTTAATAACATATACTTTAATAGTTTATATTCTCATTCTCTATAGCTTTTTAATGTTTTCCTATATTTTTTCGACAGGTGTTACTACAAAGCCTACAACACAGACAGCTTCCACCTCTCCAAAATTAACATCACCTACCCCAAGCAAAATTCCAACCAGCTCTCCTACCACCCCTAAAGCACATCCACCCCCCGAGACATCCTTCACTACAACTAAATCTCTGAGCACCAATTTATCAACCACTCCTCCTAGAGCAACATCTACATCTTCTTTTTCCACAACAATATACACACCATTGGAATCATCAACACACACTACTACAATGGAGACTACAACCATATATACACCAACTATAACAGAGGTAAAAATAGAGTCACCTTCCTCTACAACAACCTCTTCTCCACCCACTGGTAATCTAATTAGTTTGACAACAACAGAGACTGAAACTACTACAAGTTTTAGTACATCAACAACCTCTCCTCCATCATCTAGTGCAATATTTGTTGAGACAACATCTGAGACTGAAACTACAAGTTCTACTACATCAACCCCCTCTCCTCCATCATCTAGTCCAATATTTGTTGAGACAACAACTGAGATTGAAACTACAAGTTCTACTAGGTCTACCCCCTCTCCTCCATCATCTATTCCAATATTTGTTGAGACAACAACAGAGACTGAAACCACAAGTTCAACTACGTCTACCCCCTCTCCTCCATCATCTATTCCAATATTTGTTGAGACAACAACAGAGACTGAAACTACAAGTTCAACTACGTCTATCCCCTCTCCTCCATCATCTATTCCAATATTTGTTGAGACAACAACAGAGACTGAAACTACAAGTTCAACTACGTCTATCCCCTCTCCTCCATCATCTATTCCAATATTTGTTGAGACAACAACAGAGACTGAAACTACAAGTTCTACTACGTCAACCACCTCTCCTCCAAAATCAACTTCTATAGAAACAGAAACAACAGCACCGTCTACCACTTCTGAAACATTCTCAACACCATGTTTATGTGTGTATAATGGAGTACAGTACTACCCAGGTAAAAAATATATATTATATCTGTCTATCTACCTAACTACCTATTACTACAGGTTTCAGATTTGCTTTATTGAAAACTATTAATTACAAAAACAACTAGAGCATGTGCATTGAATTAGGAATTTCATTAAAGGGACAGTTCAGTGGAAATTATCAATATTTGTTAAAATGTTAGTTTGTTTGATGCCTTCTTAGTTGTTCTACATATTCTCTCCCATTTTGAAAAATCAGTTGATTTCATACCCTTTGCTGTTCCCTACTGTTAACATTAGTGAGCTGACATTTCAGGTTCTGTAACGGTCCTTCTTCCCAGGATGCACCACATCCTTGGAATGTTTCTAACAGTAATTTCTACTGATTGGCTGTTGGATGGGTTAAAGATGCTCAGATCTCTACTGAGCAACTGAATCAACCCAGGTGCTGGGTCAAGGGCAAAACCATAACGGTCTCTACTAGGGGTCCTGCAAACAGGAAGTCAGTATTTCAGTTGTATTTATTTATACACAGACACAATACTGAATGGGCAGATTAAGGTCATTGGGATGGAAAAATATTGCTCTTTTTTCTGAAAAGCTTATGTATTTCCACTGAACTTCCCCTTTAAATTCTAGTCTTTCTTGCTTCATGGTTCTAGACTAACACATGAACACACCTGAACAGCTGTTTGTTCGGGGATTGTTGCCCATTCTGCTGGGTGCTGATTATCAGCCAAAACGGACATTCGTACACATCGTACGTATGTGTACTAACCTTAAGAATAAAATATGAAACTTCCTGTTCTTTCCTATCTTTCTTTACTGTACAAGAGGATTGCCCCTAAATAGGACACAGAGTTGCGGGCGAAAGAGTTGCGCTAATCAGAAGATTGGATGGGAGCTGGTTGGCCAGAATTCACCCGACTGTGTGTGTCAGCCCCTTGAAACCTTTTTTTTGGTGCAAATAACAATACCTAAGTTCTGTCTGCATTGACTGGCAAAGCCCCATTGGTGCTAATTGCTAAATCGACAGTAAATAATAATATATCCAAACATTTCAATCTTTATAAGGTTCAGATATCAAAATGCCCTAAATCAGTATTAAATGTATTCAGCATTGAATGCCACTAATTGCATTAGATGACTTTGATATTGCACTAGATGTCACTGATATTGCATTGGATGACACTAGATGTGGCTGGGCTGGTTCGCAGATCCGAATCCAGATCTGCGGTGGATTTCCAAGATCTGCAATTTTTTTTCAAATTGATACAGTAACTTACTGTAAATGGCTCTGGGACATGGGAAATGGTCTGGGGAACAGACAATCAGAATTTTCAGAAAGAATCTGATTGGTATACTGACCAATCACATTCTTTTCCCATCAGAATTGGTTACAATCTGATTCTAATCTGATTGTAACCAATTCTGATTGGTTGCAATCAGATTCTTCCAGAAAGCATACCAATCATATTATTTCTGAAAGAATCTGATTGTAACCAATTCTGATAGGATTCAATCAGACCCTTTCAGAAATTATCTGATTGGCATACTAAATTGAGATGGACCGGATCGCGGATCTGAATCCGGTTCCACAGTGGATCTCTGAGATATGCGAATCCGTGGAACTTGTGGATTTTCCGGAATTCTGCTTTCCGGATTTTCCAAACCCCTGTTTGAAGATTTTCATGTAACAAATTCACCAATGGCAGAATTTTGTCAGTATGTTTAAATGATTTTTGTGGAGACAGTCCAGGAGTTGGATTCACACAATTTGGGACCCAAAAGTCTAACCCCCCTTATAAGTTTTTTGGATAAATTTAGTGTGAGGTCTAACGGCCCTATTTAAAAACACACGGTATCGATAATGTACGACCACGGTGCCCAATGGTGCCCATTGGAATGCTTCAAATCCAGGGGCAAGTGCAGGATTTTTTTTTCCTACTGTGCTGAACAAGCACAGTAGGAAGTTCATGACTAGAGATGGACTAGACCCGGACTTGAACCCGAGCTTTAACAGTTTGAATGGACCCGAACTATTCCGGATTTTTTTCCAAACTTTTAATGAATTAATTTGAATTATCGATAATTAGCGATTAAATTGATGTTCCTCGACTTTAACGCTCCATAACCTATACAGAAGGGGAGCGTTCACCTACCCCCTCCATTAGTGGAGCTCCACGTCAGCGGCCTTTCAGCATGGTGCCGCAGTCCTTGAAAACATATACACTACAAAAAAACGGGTTTCAAGCTGGACTGTTTTAAAACTTCACCTTTATTTGAAAGCAATTTCGGAAAGAATCTGATTGTTATACTAGCTCTTTTTCAATCAGAATTGGTTACAATCTGATTAGTCTGTTCCCCAGACCATTTCTGAGGACCCAGAGCCATTTACAGTAAGTTTTTTTTTTACATTTTTCGAAAATTCCTTGAAAGCTCGAATATAGCTTGAAAATTCAAGGAACGGATTTTAGCAGTTTCGCCCATCTCTAGATTACACTGATATTGCATTAGATGGCTGTGATATTGTTATGCTTATTTTAGCATCTTTTTTACTGAAATACCAAATTATTTGATTTATTTGGCAGGTGAGGAAATAACTAGTGGTGTTGTGAACGCAACTTGGTGCTATAAAGTTGTCTGCAACAATGTGTGCCAGACAGAAGTAAATAACTGGTTCTGTGGCACAACAGAAGCCACCACTACTTTTGAATCAAGTACCGCCAGCACATCTCCTATTGTGACAGGATCTACTACTAAACCGGGTACCACATCATCCAAAAATATAACAACAACTAAGCTTGCAACAACAACACCAGCCAAAACGACTACAAAAGGTTCTACATCCATCCTGTCATCAACTACACAACTGAGCACTAAGAAAACAACTTCAAAATCAGTGGCATCCACGACACCTAAATTACCTGGTTGTCCATTTGAGCCACACCGTGAGGTAAGTTGTTATATTAGTTATAAAATATGGTAAATGTACACCTACACTCTCACTCACATAGTTTAATCCCTAATCCAAGGTACACACTAATATGGTGCAGTACAGAGATCCCTGCAGTTACTGCCCCCTCCCCTAGTTTGTTTAGCTCGAGCATGATCTGTGTGATTTAACCAGGAAGATGGAGAGAAAGAGGGGATTCTCCAGTCAGCTACTTTCTCTTATTCTGCTAAGAGAGGGTGGCACCGTGGGAGTAAAACGGAAGTGTAGAGGGGAAATCTTTTGAGACTGACATCCTTAGTTAGAAACAGAAAAGACAAGTAATACAGTACATTGTTTGAATTTACATGTTTTTTACCTTCAAGTCTTGGGAATTTTTTTATTTTTATTTTTAATATTGTGTTGCAGGTTTTAAACTGTGGTTAAAGGGCATGTCCTCCCTCAAAAAGATATATTTTTTATACAGGTTAAGCAGCCCTCAAACCCTATTTTTGTTATACTTTCCTTTTCCAAAGAAACTCTTGAAAGGGCTTACATCAACTGATCCCTCTCTGGAGCTTATACTTCTGTCCTGATGCCTCCGGGTATCAGCAATCAGTGACTGCGTTTACCAAAGCAGACTCTCCTTTTCATGTGCATGCTCCTAACCAGCTTACAACAGCAGCATAGGTGGCTGAACATCCCAGCGAGGGACTGGGTTGTGTAAGTACGAGAAGGATTGTCTTTGGAATAGGTAATAACATGAAATATGGGTTGGGGGGTGTGAGTGCTTATCCTACATGTAAAATATCAATTTGAGAGTGGATATGCCTTTAAAGTTTTTTTCCTAAATTTATGTATATATTATTGTGTTTTCCAAATATGTATAGCACAATGAAACCTGGATGTTGTGTAACTGCACCATGGCTAGATGCTTGGAAAATAACACTGTAGAAATTGTTGAATTGAAGTGCGAACCTCCACCTATGATTACATGTGCCAGTGGTCGCCAACCAGTTGCTGTGCCAAATGATGACCTTTGCTGCTGGCACTGGGAATGTGACTGTAAGTATCTATCTATCTATCTATCTATCTATCTATCTATCTATCTATCTATCTATCTATCTATCTATCTATCTATCTATCTATCTATCTATCTATCTATCTATCTATCTATCTATCATCTGTCTGTCTATCTATCTATCTATCTCTCTATCTATTCTCATCTATCTATCTATCTATCTATCTATCTATCATCTATCTATCTATCTATCTATCTATCTCTCTCTCTCTCTCTCTTCTGTCTGTCTGTCTGTCTGTCTGTCTGTCTGTCGTCTGTCTATCTATCTATTATCTATCTATCTATCTATCTATCTATACTATCTCTCTCTCTCTCTCCTCTCTCTCTCTCTCTCTCTCTTCTCTCTCTCTCTCTCTCTCTCTCTGTCTGTCTGTCTGTCTATCTCTTTCAACACACTATATTGTTCTCTTGCATTCATATAATAATGGTTATCATCACTGAGATAGATACCTCCTTCCCGGCAATTAGCTGTAGATCTTTTTTTACTCAAACAAGAGGTCAACCATTAAAACTTGAGGACAACAATTTCAGATTTTCAGGCAAATAAATTGTTGTTCACTATGAAAACACAGTATAAGGTTGTGGATTGCTCTGCCTGATAGTGTTGTAATGGCAGAATCTCTTTAAAAGAGGCTAATATGTCTTCCTGGGCAAGAGAATATAGGGCAGTGAATAGATACAACATATACAGTATATGTAATGATGTGAATAGATACAGATATCCACAGTGTGAATAATACAGATATCCATATGTGAATAGATACAGATATCCATATGTGAATAGATACAGATATCCATATGTGAATAGATACAGATATCCATATGTGAATAGATACAGATATCTATATGTGAATAGATACAGATATCCATAGTTGAATAGATACAGATATCCATATGTGAATAGATACAGATATCCATATGTGAATAGATACAGATATCCATATGTGAATAATCAATATCCATATGTGAATAGATACAGATATCCATATGTGAATAATACAGATATCTATGAAAATCAATATCCATATGTGAATAGATACAGATCTCCATATGATAGATACAGATATCCATATTGGAATAAATACAGATATCCATATGTGAATAGATACAGATATCCATATTGGAATAAATACAGATATCCATATGTGAATAGATACAGATATCCATATTGGAATAAATACAGATATCCATATGTGAATTATACAGATATCCATATGTGAATAGATTAGATATCCTATGTAAATAAAGATACCCCACATGTGAATAGATAAAGATATCCATATGTCAATTGATACAGATTATCCACATGTGAATAGATACTAGATATCCAATGTAATAGTATAGATTCCATATGTGAATAGATACGTATCCACTGTAATAGATACAGATATCCATATGTGATAGATACAGATATCCATATGTGAATAGATACAGATATCTATATGTGAATAGATTCAGATATCCATATGTGAATAGATAAAGATACCCCATGTGAATAGATAAAGATATCCATATGTGAATTGATAGATATCCACATGTGAATAGATACAGATATCTATATGTGAAAGATACAGATATTCACATGTGAATAGATATAGATCCATATGTGAATAGATAAAGATATCCACATGTGAATATCAGATATCCATATGTGAATAATACAGATATCCATATGTGAATAGATACAGATATCTATATGTGAATATAAAGATATCCATATGTGAATAGATACACATATCCATTAGGGATGGCCGGTTCGCGGATCCGAACCCGATCCGCGGCGGATTTATCCCGTTCGTGAACGGCGGATTTTTCTGTATTTTCCGGATTTTCCGCCTTCCGAACTTCCGATTCACGGATTTTTCATATTTTCGAAAATTTTCGAAATTACGGGCTTTTCTCGTAACACTTAATTTCGAAATTTTTCAAAAATGCAGGATTTCTCTTATTTTCATAAATACGATTTTTATAATAAATACAGATATCCATATGGGAATAGATTCAGATACCATATGTAAATATATACAGATATCCATATGGGAATAGATTCAGATATCCATATGTGAATTGAATAGTAACACTATCCATATGTGAATAGATAAACACTGATCGTGGTGCATTGGGAGGGGGTGTGCCAGGGGCCGCCGGCCACCAATCTTTCCGGGGGCCCAGGCCCCTGCAGTTACAGAGCTGGATTACAGTTTATGTGGGGAATCTTTTCTCCCTTTATTGGCTTGGTGATATTGGTATTTCCATGGATCTTTTGATGAAATTAGGAAAAATTGTTTTATCCTCCCAGAATAACTATGAACCTACTGAACTTTCATATGACAGTTTCTCACATTTGAAACATAAAGTTCACTATTCTATTTATCTTTCAGGTGTTTGCAGTGGGTGGGGAGACCCCATTTCAAAACCTTTGATGGGACCTATTATAGTCACCAAGCAACTGCACCTACGTCTTAGTTGAAGAAATAAAAAAGTCTGTTGATAACTTTGGTGTATACATTGATATTACTACTGTGGAGACAGAGACCAGGTTTCTTGTCCGCGTAATATTATTGTTGTACACGAGACACAGAAATTCAGATAGTGGCTAAAACCGTGTCACCTATCAGTTTACAGTATCCTTTTTCAAAAAGTAATGTGTATTTATTTATGTAATGTAAGATATGTTGAAATGTAATCTTTAGCATGTAAAAGGAGCTTCATCAGCTGTGGGGAGGTAATGATCTTGGGTTGGGAGGGGTGGAAGTATGTAGGATTTTAGAGGGTGGATCTGCCCTTTAGAGGAGAAAAATACGAAGTGGCACAGCTGATAGCTCTAGAACTGCTCCTCCAGTCCACCCCCCCTTATTCTCCTCCCTTCTCTGACAATTCATGCATTCATAAAGGCAGATGAGTGGACTGGAGGACAAGGGGAAGAGTGCCACTGCAGCAGTTTTTTGGTACTGTACCTTAAATTTGATTAAAGTAACTTTGGGAGTATTTTAATTGCAAAGCTTGTTTTGTAAATTGCAGTATACAGGCAAAATTTTTGTTAAAAAATATTCTCAAACTGGTCATTGGAAAGGGTAAGAAAGTTTGCTTTCATTTCAAAATATTTGGTCTGCAACCACAATTTTTTTTGCACCCTTAAAATACACAATCTGTTTTTTGTTTGTTAACTTTTTTTGTTAACTTTATTTAAACACATCAGGGAGATTCAATAAGAATTCTTATCGTTAAAAATGGTGCTAATTTTGCCATAACCAATCAGATCTTAATTAACATTTGAAAGCTAACATCTAATTGGTTGGAGCAAATTAGCACAATTTTTAACAATTAGAACTTTTATTGAATCTCCCTGCATGCGTGCTAATATAATAATATGGGAACTGTCCTAGATACACTGTATTGTTAATTATTATTTACCCCCATAGTACATTTAGAAATAGCAAATGCAACAATTAGAAATAGCAAACTGGAATTCATGCTGAGAATTAGAGGATACCTCCAGGCAGCAAGCCTTATCCAACAGTGTGCAGGCTTAATCACTGATGCACTTTTAAGCTGGTTCCGATCGCGATTGCTGCTAAGGCTCTCTCTTGTATCTTCATTTTGGACTCTAATCCATGCACAAAGAGAATAACCTCCCACAACCTAGCATGGGTATAAGTGTTATGGATTAGATATCACCCATATTCACATAGATGAAGTCATTACAGACAGAATTTTTATCCAACGTAACCATCCAATAGTGGTAATTAAATCTAGTCACTGATTATTTAACCATTTTATTGGTTTCAGGCAGCCTTCATTTTACAATAAAATGCCAGAATGTAACCATAAAAAAAACTAGTAGCGATAAAAATGGAATATCTATAAATGTTAGATAGCGACATGGTTTAGTTTCGGATTGAAAGAAGATAATAGTTCACAAGTTTTTACCCCCGCCTCCCCAACCCAGCAAACAATTACAGTTTATTTCATCCAATTGGTGCTCCCTGTACACTACTCCAGTGCACTAAAATCTAAACTAAACAAGTACACACACACAGTAACTACACAATGGAAAAGTTTAATCTGAATGAATATTGGTTGTATGACTGCTGTACAAAAAGATATTTAATAGAATATTCACCCCCATTCTCTGGGTCACGAAGGCCACTAACAGTGTCATCTAACATACAAACCATAAGATACCAAAGTAATTTTCTGTAATGTTTTAAATTAATTTTGGTTAGGTCAATGGTGTCATTGTGGGAATCCCAATAAAAAGTTTGGTGTGAAAATATACAAAGCTGGCATCAATTATGTGGTGGAAATACCAGAGCTTAAGGCTAATATCACCTTTAACGGAGTGGCATTTTCTATTAATTTGCCATATAATCTATTGGACACAACACTAAAGGGCAGTGTGGTAAGTAGCCATGGTAAGATGTAACACAGTCTATAAAAATGCATAAAATTTAACACTAATGGACAACCCCTCTGTAAAAAAAATTCGTTTTTAAAAATAAAGTACCAGAGACAGGGAGGTTGGATTGATTATTCCTAACTCCCAATATAATTTTTTTTAATAAACATAGTTTTTATTGGTTTTCAAAGTATAATGTATGCATTTACTGAATGTCAGCACACAGACTTTCATCTGCCAGGTTAGTCCCCAGGCTTTCCTGTATTAAAGATAGTTCTGAGCACAGAGGCAGAAGCTTTTTTTTATTTTTGATGGCGTTCTTTACAGACCATATTAAAACTTTATTAGGCCTTTAAACATTGCAGAAATCTGTGTCATAGACATATGTTACTTTGCTTCCTAAAATTGTTTCCTGTGTTCGCTTGATGTTAGAATCCAATATAAATGTCGGTCTATGAAAATAGGGATGAAATGTAATTAATCCGCAACCAGGTTATGGGGCAAAATGGGTTTCATGAGACATGTTTTTGAGGTGATGCGGTAAAATCGTTACTGTAAAGGTGAGTGTAAGACCCACAATACCACACGTATTATAAGGTTTGCTGGGGTTTTACACCACTTTCTAGGTCCTGGGCTGATTGAAATCTAAAAATGTTCAGCTGCAATGCACCCGATGTAATAAACATTTTTAAGTTTTTACACCATCCAGAAGCATGAAACCCTGTTTTAAACACCATCCAGAAGCATGAAACCCTGTTTGCCTAACTGCAATGCCTTGACGTACTAAACCTTACAAGTGTGATTAGTGCATTGCCGGGTCTCAGGCAGGTAATAAGTAAGGTGGCCAAACATGATTGCATCTCCCCTTTTCTGATTAAGACCCATTAACTACTGAACTATCACAGGAATGAAACCTGGGTGTGTTCTTACTTACCCTACATTAAATCTATATTACTTATTATTTCCATGGCTTTTTTAGGTACCTGCACAAACAACAGAGTGATGCTGTATGATGCGTAATGGTACCATCACGTCCGACTGTGTCGCCATGGCAGACTCCTGGATTGTGCGTAATACAGAGAGGCCAAATGTATTAAGAACCCTCGCCCACTATACCACAAAAACGACTGTGGCTCCATCTTGTAAACCTTCTCCTAGGTGTGAACTTATAAGAGCCAGTAGAATGTTGGTCAGGGTTTGGGACATTGTGTATAAGGTGTAACTGAAATGATATTTAGGTGTTAATGGAAACATGTGTGTGTTTTTCCTTAAGAACATCCAGAAGTGTCACCAGAAAGTGGATCCTGAAGACTTCTATCAGGCTTGTGTCTTTGACAGCTGCCATGCACCCAACATCAGTGTTGGAATGTTCCAGTTTGCAACACTACCGCCTTGCTCTGTGCCGATCAGAACTTTTGTATAAACTGGAGAAACAAAGCTCCAGCGTGTGGTAGTGACTAGATTGTAACGGAGATGTTTATTTTATCAAACAAATTGAATAATTGTCATTGTCTACCTGAATCTGCCCAATTAACATTTATTACAAAAAAAACATTATCTGCGCTGATAGGCTTGTTATTTATTCTACTTGCAGCCATTACTTCCCAGCAAACAAGATTTATAAGCCCTGGAGCTGCTATGATTCGAACTTGTCAAACCACGTTAAATCTAATCTATCTTTATCTATCTATCTATCATCTATCTATCTATCTATCTATCTTCTATCTATCTATCTATCTATTACTCTGTCTGTCTGTCTGTCTGTCTGTCTGTCTATCTATCTATCTATCTATCTATCTATCTATCTGTCTCCCTATCCTATGTCTTTCTCTATCTATATTGTCTGTCTATCTATCTGTATATCAATCTCTCTATCTGCCTGGGCAGGGAGATAAGATTAATTATTCCTGTTTTTAGGATAGTGCTGAGGAAACCTGTCAGGATCAGTTTCTTTCTGCTGGCATTCCTCACTAAACAATTGGGAATTGCCAATCTACACCGCCCTGCCCCAAATACTTTTCATTTTAAAATTTTTTTCTTAAAATGTTACTGTATGTGCACTCCTTTAATATATAAATAATAACATACTTATCAATATGTTAATTTTGTTTAACACAGATATCCTATTTTTAAAAAATATGTATATATAAAGGGTGAACTAAGCAACAATAGAAATTATTGAACAGATTTAAACATAGCTTTGCAGGTTACTAGAACTCTATTATGGAGATTACAAATTTTGCTGACATGCTAATGAGTTGTCAGTCACTATAGGCTGAACACTCTAACATGGCTAAAAAATCAAAACTCATTAGTATTCAACGGGAAGGTATTATGTAACTGAGTCATAATCAGAATTACAGTTTAGTGTACTTTTTAAGGTCAGAGAAGTCACACTGTGCAGTATTCCCCTGTCTTGCAGAGGACATTTCCTTCAGATAGCTATAAGATGCAAAACTACAGTAAATGTAAGATTAATGTATTTGTGCATTGTTAAATACTTTTTAAGGGAAGTCAAGAAAACGTTTTTTAATCGTTAAAATTGTGCTAATTTGGCCCTGACCAATCAGATTTTAGCTTTCAAATGTTAAATAAGATCTGATTGGTTGTCGCAAAATTAGCACAATTTTTTACAGAAGGAACTTTTATTGAATCCCCCTGTTAATTTTGTAGTTGAAACCAATCCTTTGATTAATAATTGTCCTACCTTTTTAAAATCAATTACATAAAATAATTTTTTAAAAAAAACCCTGTACCATTATTCTTTAGGCCAGAAGAAGAAGAATTGATGAAACAAGACATGCGCTTAGTAGAGGGATGTTTTCTGTCCTAATAATACGATGCCATTCAGCAGTGCTCAGGATGTTTGCGTAAGAGCTGTGTCAGTAGAAGATACATCAGGGAGATGTAATCGTTATCATTAAAAATGGTGCTACTGTAATTTTGCCTCAACCTATCAGATGTTATTTACTATTTAAAGCTAATGTCTGATTGGTTGGGCCAAATTTCACACATTTTAACTATAAGAACTTTATTGAATCCCCCTGAAGAACTTTTATTACATCTTACTGTGTGTTCCATAAATAGAACAAATTTTCCAAACTCATTTAAGAGACTCTAAAGGAAGAATATTAGGGAATGGAAAGTTCTAAAGCAAAATTTCTCTTTCTGTACTTGTGAACATTTGGTAAATGAAATTAAGGGTGGTTTTTTTTGTTTTTATGGCTGTGAGGAACTCCGTGCAGTATCGTCTTATAATACCACAATCGTGTTGTACTACTCTGGTGGTACTGAATGGCTGTGGTCGTAATGTTTCAATAACTTTATAATACAGACATGAATATCATTTTATCAATAAGTATGTGTATTTACACGGATATTTTTACTACAATTTACTAAAATACCATTTATTAGACTGAAATAGACGTGAAACAATATTATACTTCTAAACTTCTTTCTGTTTATTTTAGGTTGTGTTGGGCCAGATAAATTCCCAGAAGGGTATGTTTCTATATCACCATATTATATGTATTTACTTAAAGGGATTCTTCTAAAACACATGGATAGGAGCTCTTATATAGCCTTGCTATATACCCTATTATTTCTTCCCAACTACATTGTACCATGCACCTATCTCCTATTTCTTTGATATCTTAAGAAAAAACTTGGATTTAGTTGTCAATCAAGTGCCTTATAATATATATAAACTCTTCTGAAATTGTGACAGTTAGATGATTGAATTTCCTGTTTAAATTCCTCCCACCCTTTGATAACTTAGTTATTACTGAGCATGCTTGACTTGAATCATTTAAGTTGAGGGTGATGCTTAGGCTGACAAAACAAGTACGGGATTGAAGGCATGCAGCAACAAACACACCTCAGATTTAACTGGTAACACTTGCACGATCGGAAGAAAATGTATCTACAAGATTCTGTCTGCCATTTTCTTCCAATCGGTTACACGCAGTACAGAGTTTTCTCCCTATGTAAAGCATAGGGAGAACGCCCAGGACTGCAGTTTTCCCCCAGCCGCGGCTATACTCCCTATACTTAAGATCATTTGCAAATGCACTACACACAGCAACGAGAAATGGCCTAAACCGTTAATCCAACTATCAGCCCTTTCTTGGTTACTATGTGTTCATTTGTAGATTAAAGGATAACCCACCCAAAAAAACTATTTTAAGAATGGATTCTATATTCAGGGAGAGATAGGATCACTAGCTGCTATCTCCCATACAATTTACAAGCTGAGATCTGCCTGTGTTTACTTCATGATCCATGCTGGCTCTCTGTTCCTCTCTTTCCCATACAGAGATATTAACTACTTTCCCTAATTCTGTGATCTCTTTTCTACAGATTGGTGAAGCCTTCCAATTTGACTGTAAGGACTGTGTCTGTAGAGAGGGTGGAGATGGGATCTATTGTCAGAAGCATGATTGCAAAAACACAGTGAACACTGCAAACTGCAATCTGAAGGCTTTGTCACTGTGACCCAGCAAAGCCACACTGACAAATGCTGCAGTGAAACCATATGCCGTAATTGCAGATCAGATACAATGTATCTATCTATCTATCTATCTATCTATCTATCTATCTATCTATCTATCTCTCTCTCTATCTATCTATCTATCTATCTATCTATCTATCTATCTATCTATCTATCTATCTATCTATCTATCTATCTATCTATCTATCATCTGTCTGTCTATATCTATCTATCTATCTATCTATCTATCTATCTATCTATCTATCTATCTATCTATCTATCTATCTATCTATCTATCTATCTATCTATCTATCTCTCTCTCTCTCTCTCTCTCTCTCTCTCTCTCTCTCTCTCTCTCTCTCTCTCTCTCTCTGTCTGTCTGTCTGTCTATCTCTTTCAACAACTATATTGTTCTCTTGCATTCATAATAATAATGGTTATCATCACTGAGATATGATACCTCCTTCCCGGCAATTAGCTGTAGATCTTTTTTTACTCAAGACAAGAGGTCAACCATTAAAACTTGAGGACAGACAATTTCAGATTTTCAGGCAAAATAAATTGTTGTTCACTATGGAAAACACAGTAATAAGGTTGTGGATTGCTCTGCCTGATAGTGTTGTAATGGCAGAATCTCTTTAAAAGAGGCTAATATGTCTTCCTGGGCAGAGAGAATATATGGCAGTGAATAGATACAAACATATACAGTATATGTGAATGATGTGAATAGATACAGATATCCACATGTGAATAGATACAGATATCCATATGTGAATAGATACAGATATCCATATGTGAATAGATACAGATATCCATATGTTGAATAGTACAGATACCATATGTGAATAGATACAGATATCTATATTTGAATATATAACAGATATCCATATGTGAATAGATACAGATATCCATATTGAATAGATACATATATCCATGTGAAAGATACAGATATCCATATGTGAATAGATACAGATATCCATATGTGAATAGATACAGATATCCATATGTGAATAGATACAGATATCTATATGTGAATAGATACAGATATCCATATGTGAATAGATACAGATATCCATATGTGAATAGATACAGATATCCATATTGGAATAAATACAGATATCCATATGTGAATAGATACAGATATCCATATTGGAATAAATACAGATATCCATATGTGAATAGATACAGATATCCATATTGGAATAAATACAGATATCCATATGTGAATAGATACAGATATCCATATGTGAATAGATTCAGATATCCATATGTGAATAGATAAAGATACCCACATGTGAATAGATAAAGATATCCATATGTCAATTGATACAGATATCCACATGTGAATAGATACAGATATCCACATGTGAATAGATATAGATATCCATATGTGAATAGATAAAGATATCCACATGTGAATAGATACAGATATCCATATGTGAATAGATACAGATATCTATATGTGAATAGATTCAGATATCCATATGTGAATAGATAAAGATACCCACATGTGAATAGATAAAGATATCCATATGTGAATTGATACAGATATCCACATGTGAATAGATACAGATATCTATATGTGAATAGATACAGATATTCACATGTGAATAGATATAGATATCCATATGTGAATAGATAAAGATATCCATATGTGAATAGATACAGATATCTATATGTGAATAGATACAGATATCCATATGTGAATAGATACACATATCCATTAGGGATGGCCGGTTCGCGGATCCGAACCCGGATCCGCGGCGGATTTATCCCGTTCGTGAACGGCGGATTTTTCTGTATTTTCCGGATTTTCCGCCTTCCGAACTTCCGATTCACGGATTTTTCATATTTTCGAAAATTTTCGAAATTACGGGCTTTTCTCGTAACACTTAATTTCGAAAATTTTCAAAAATGCAAGGATTTCTCTTATTTTCATAAATACGTATTTTTATAATAAATACAGATATCCATATGGGAATAGATTCAGATATCCATATGTAAATATATACAGATATCCATATGGGAATAGATTCAGATATCCATATGTGAATTGAATAGTAACACTATCCATATGTGAATAGATAAACAGCTGATCGTGGTGCATTGGGGAGGGGGTGTGCCAGGGGCCCGGCCACCAATCTTTCCGGGGGCCCAGGCCCCTGCAGTTACAGAGCTGGATTACAGTTTATGTGGGGAATCTTTTTCTCCCTTTATTGGCTTGGTGATATTGGTATTTCCATGGATCTTTTGATGAAATTAGGAAAAATTGTTTTATCCTCCCAGAATAACTATGAACCTACTGAACTTTCATATGACAGTTTCTCACATTTGAAACATAAAGTTCACTATTCTATTTATCTTTCAGGTGTTTGCAGTGGGTGGGGAGACCCCCATTTCAAAACCTTTGATGGGACCTATTATAGTCACCAAGGCAACTGCACCTACGTCTTAGTTGAAGAAATAAAAAAGTCTGTTGATAACTTTGGTGTATACATTGATAATTACTACTGTGGAGACAGAGACCAGGTTTCTTGTCCGCGTAATATTATTGTTGTACACGAGACACAGGAAATTCAGATAGTGGCTAAAACCGTGTCACCTATCAGTTTACAGGTATGCCTTTTTCAAAAAGTAATGTGTATTTATTTATGTAATGTAAGATATGTTGAAATGTAAATCTTTAGCATGTAAAAGGAGCTTCATCAGCTGTGGGGAGGTAATGATCTTGGGTTGGGAGGGGTGGAAAGTATGTATGGATTTTAGAGGGTGGATCTGCCCTTTAGAGGAGAAAAATACGAGAAGTGGCACAGCTGATAGCTCTAGAACTGCTCCTCCAGTCCACCCCCCCTTATTCTCCTCCCTTCTCTGACAATATCATGCATTCATAGAAAGGCAGATGAGTGGACTGGAGGACAAGGGGAAGAAGTGCCAGCTGCAGCAGTTTTTTGGTACTGTACCTTAAATTTGATTTAAAGTAACTTTGGGAGTATTTTAAATTGCAAAGCTTGTTTTGTAAATTGCAGTATACATGCAAAATTTTTGTTAAAAAATATTCTCAAACTGGTCATTGGAAAGGGTAAGAATAGTTTGCCTTTCATTTCAAAATATTTGGTCTGCAACCACAATTTTTTTTGCACCCTTAAAATACACAATCTGTTTTTGTTTGTTAACTTTTTTTGTTAACTTTATTTAAACCATCAGGGAGATTCAATAAGAATTCTTATCGTTAAAAATGGTGCTAATTTTGCCATAACCAATCAGATCTTAATTAACATTTGAAAGCTAACATCTAATTGGTTGGAGCAAAATTAGCACAATTTTTAACAATTAGAACTTTTATTGAATCTCCCTGCATGCGTGCTAATATAATAATATGGGAACTGTCCTAGATACACTGTATTGTTAATTATTATTTACCCCCATAGTACATTGTAGAAATAGCAAATGCAACAATTAGAAATAGCAAACTGGAATTCATGCTGAGAATATAGAGGATACCTCCAGGCAGCAAGCCTTATCCAACAGTGTGCAGGCTTAATCACTGATGCACTTTTAAGCTGGTTCCGATCGCGATTGCTGCTAAGGCTCTCTCTTGTATCTTCATTTTGGACTCTAATCCATGCACAAAGAGAATAACCTCCCACAACCTAGCATGGGTATAAGTTGTTATGGATTAGATATCACCCATATTCACATAGATGAAGTCATTACAGACAGAAATTTTTATCCAACGTAACCATCCAATAGTGGTAATTAAATCTAGTCACTGATTATTTAACCATTTTATTGGTTTCAGGCAGCCTTCATTTTACAATAAAATGCCAAGAATGTAACCATAAAAAAAACTAGTAGCGATAAAAATGGAATATCTAATAAATGTTAGATAGCGACATGGTTAGTTTCGGATTGAAAGAAGATAATAGTTCATCAAGTTTTACCCCGCCTCCCCAACCCAGCAAACAATTACAGTTTATTTCATCCAATTGGTGCCTCCCTGTACACTACTCCAGTGCACTAAAATCTAAACTAAACAAGTACACACACACAGTAACTAAATCAATGGAAAATGTTAATCTGAATGAATATTGGTTGTATGACTGCTGTACAAAAAAGATATTTAATAGAATATTTCACCCACATTCTCTGGGTCACGAAGGCCACTAAACAGTGTCAATCATAACATACAAACCATAAGATACCAAAGTAATTTTCTGTAATGTTTTAAATTAATTTTAGGTTAAGGTCAATGGTGTCATTGTGGGAATCCCATATAAAAAGTTTGGTGTGAAAATATACAAAGCTGGCATCAATTATGTGGTGGAAATACCAGAGCTTAAGGCTAATATCACCTTTAACGGAGTGGCATTTTCTATTAATTTGCCATATAATCTATTTGGACACAACACTAAAGGGCAGTGTGGTAAGTAGCCAATGGTAAGATGTAACACAGTCTATAAAAATGCATAAAATATTTAACACTAATGGACAACCCCTCTGTAAAAAAAATTCGTTTTTAAAAATAAAAGTACCAGAGACAGGGAGGTTGGATTGATTATTCCTAACTCCCAATATAATTTTTTTTAATAAACATAGTTTTTATTGGTTTTCAAAGTATAAATGTATGCATTTACTGAATGTCAGCACACAGACTTTCATCTGCCAGGTTAGTGCCCCAGGCTTTCCTGTATTAAAGATAGTTCTGAAGCACAGAGGCAGAAGCATTTTTATTTTTGATGGCGTTCTTTACAGACACGATATTAAAACTTTATTAGGCCTTTAAACATTGGACAGAAATCTGTGTCAGTAGACATATGTTACTTTGCTTCCTAAAATTGTTTCCTGTGTTCGCTTGATGTTAGAATCCAATATAAATGTCCGTCTATGAAAATAGGGATGAAATGTAGATTTATCCGCAACCAGGTTATGGGGCAAAATGGTTTCATGAGACATGTTTTGAGGTGATGCGGTAAAATCGTTACTGTAAAGGTGAGTGTAAGACCCACAATACCACACGTATTATAAGGTTTGCTGGGGTTTTACACTCACTTTCTAGGGCCTGATTGAAATCTAAAAATGTTCAGACTGCAATGCACCCGATGTAATAAACATTTTTAAGTTTTACACCATCCAGAAGCATGAAACCCTGTTTTACACCATCCAGAAGCATGAAACCCTGTTTGCCTAACTGCAATGCCTTGACGTACTAAACCTTACAAGGTGATTAGTGCATTGCCGGGTCTCAGGCAGGTAATAAGTAAGGTGGCCAAACATGATTGCATCTCCCCTTTTCTGATTAAGACACATTAACTATCTGAACTATCACAGGAATGAAACCTGGTGTGTTCTTACTTACCCTACATTAAATCTATATTACTTATTATTTCCATGGCTTTTATTTAGGTACCTGCACAAACAAACAGAGTGATGACTGTATGATGCGTAATGGTACCATCACGTCCGACTGTGTCGCCATGGCAGACTCCTGGATTGTGCGTAATACAGAGAGGCCAGAATGTATTAAGAACCCTCGCTCCACTATACCACCAAAAACGACTGTGGCTCCATCTTGTAAACCTTCTCCTATGTGTGAACTTATTAAGAGCCAGTAAGAATGTTGGTCAGGGTTTGGGACATTGTGTATAAGGTGTAACTGAAATGATATTTAGGTGTTAATGGAAACATGTGTGTGTTTTTCCTTAAGAACATTCCAGAAGTGTCACCAGAAAGTGGATCCTGAAGACTTCTATCAGGCTTGTGTCTTTGACAGCTGCCATGCACCCAACATCAGTGTGGAATGTTCCAGTTTGCAACACTACGCCTTGCTCTGTGCCGATCAGAACGTTTGTATAAACTGGAGAAACAAAGCTCCAGCGTGTGGTAGGTGACTAGATTGTAACGGAGATGTTTATTTTATCAAACAAATTGAAATAATTGTCATTGTCTACCTGAATCTGCCCAATTAACATTTATTTACAAAAAAAACATTATCTGCGCTGATAGGCTTGTTATTTATTCTACTTGCAGCCATTACTTGCCCAGCAAACAAGATTTATAAGCCCTGTGAAGCTGCTATGATTCGAACTTGTCAAACCACGTAAGTTAAATCTATCTATCTATCTATCTATCTATCTATCTATCTATCTATCTATCTATCTATCTATCTATCTATCTATTTACTCTGTCTGTCTGTCTGTCTGTCTGTCTGTCTATCTATCTATCTATCTATCTATCTATCTATCTGTCTACCTATCCTATGTCTTTCTCTATCTATATCTGTCTGTCTATCTATCTGTATATCAATCTCTCTATCTGCCTGGGGCAGGGAGATAAGATTAATTATTCCTGTTTTTAGGATAGTGCTGAGGAAACCTGTCAGGATCAGTTTTCTTTCTGCTGGCATTCCTCACTAAAACAATATTGGGAATTGCCAATCCTACCGCCCTGCCCCAAATACTTTTCATTTTAAAAGTTTTCTTAAAAATGTTACTGTATGTGCACTCCTTTAATATTATAAATAATAACATACTTATTCAAATAGTATAATTTTGTTTTAACACAGATATACCTATTTTTAAAAAAATATGTATATATAAAGGTGAACTAAAGCAACAATAGAAATTATCTGAACAGATTTAAACATAGCTTTGCAGGTTACTAGAACTCTATTATGGAGATTACAAATTTTGCTGACATGCTAATTGAGTTGTCAGTCACTATAGGCTGAACACTCTAAACATGGCTAAAAAAATCAGAAAACTCATTAGTATTCAACGGGAAGGGTATTATGTAACTGAGTCATAATCAGAATTACAGTTTAGTGTACTTTTAAGGTCAGAGAAGTCACACATGTGCAGTATTCCCCTGTTTCTTGCAGAGGACATTTCCTTCAGATAGCTATTAAGATGCAAAACTACAGTAAATGTAAGATTAATGTATTTGTGCATTTGTTAAATACTTATATAGGGAGAGTCAAGAAACGTTTTTATCGTTAAAAATTGTGCTAATTTTGCCCTGACCAATCAGATTTTAGCTTTCAAATGTTAAATAAGATCTGATTGGTTGTCGCAAAATTAGCACAATTTTTTACAGAAAGGAACTTTTATTGAATCCCCCTGTTAATTTTGTAGTTGAAACTCAATCCTGTTGATTAATAATTGTCCTACCTTTTTAAAATCAATTACATAAAATAATTTTTTTAAAAAAAACCCTGTACCATTATTCTTTAGGCCAGAAGAAGAAGAATTGATGAAACAAGACATGCGCTTAGTAGAGGGATGTTTCTGTCCTAATAATACGATGCCATTCAGCAGTGCTCAGGATGTTTGCGTAAAGAGCTGTGGTCAGTAGAAGATACATCAGGGAGATGTAATCGTTATCATTAAAAATGGTGCTACTGTAATTTTGCCTCAACCTATCAGATGTTATTTACTATTTGAAAGCTAATGTCTGATTGGTTGGGCCAAATTTAGCACCATTTTAACTATAAGAACTTTTATTGAATCCCCCTGAAGAACTTTTATTACATCTTACTGTGTGTTCCATAAATAGAACAAATTTTCCAAACTCATTTAAAGAGACTCTAAAGGAAGAATATTAGGGAATGGAAAGTTCTAAAGCAAAATTTCTCTTTCTGTACTTGTGAACATTTGGTAAATGAAATTAAGGGTGGTATTTTTTGTTTTTATGGCTGTGAGGATACTCCGTGCAGTATCGTCTATATAATACCACAATCGTGTTGTACTACTCTGGTGGTACTGAATGGCTGTGGTCGTAATGTTTCAATAACTTTATAAATACAGACATGAATATCAATTTTATCAATAAGTATGTGTATATTACAGGATATTTTTACTACAATTTACTAAAATACCATTTATTAGACTGAAATAGACGTGAAACAATATTCTATACTTCTAAACTTCTTTCTGTTTATTTTAGGTTGTGTTGGGCCAGATAATATTCCCAGAAGGGTATGTTCTATATCACCATATTATATGTAATTTACTTAAAGGGATTCTTCTAAAACACATTGGATTAGGAGCTCTTATATAGCTCTTGCTATATACCCCTATTAATTTCTTCCCAACTATCATTGTACCATGCACCTATCTCCTATTTCTTTAGATATCTTAAGAAAAAACTTGGATTTTAGTTGTCAATCAAGTGCCTTATAATATATATAAACTCTTCTGAAATTGTGACAGTTAGATTGATTGAATTTCACTGTTTAAATTCCTCCCAACCTTTGATAACTTAAAGTTATTACTGAGCATGCTTGACTTGAATCATTTAAGAGTGAGGGTGATGCTTAGGCTGAGCAAAACAAGTACTGGATTGAAGGCATGCAGCAACAAACACACCTCAGATTTAAGCTGGGTACACACTTGCACGATCGGAAGAAAATGTATCTACAAGATTCTGTCTGCCATTTTCTTCCAATCGCGTTACACGCAGTACAGAGTGTTCTCCCTATGTAAAGCATAGGGAGAACGCCCAGGACTGCAGTTTTCCCCCAGCCGCGGCTTACTCCCTATACTTTAAGATCATTTGCAATATGCACTACACACAGCAACGAGAAATGGCCTAAACCGTTAAATCCAACTATCAGCCCTTTCTTGGTTACTATGTGTTCATTTGTAGATTAAAGGATAACTCCACCCAAAAAAACTACTTTTAAGAATGGATTCTATAATTCAGGGAGAGATAGGATCACTAGCTGCTATCTCCCAATACAATTTACAAGCTGAGATCTGCCTGTGTTTACTTACATGATGCCATGCTGGCTCTCTGTTCCTCTCTTTCCCATACAGAGATATTAACTACTTTCCCTAATTCTGTGATCTCTTTTCTACAGATTGGTGAAGCCTTCCAATTTGACTGTAAGGACTGTGTCTGTAGAGAGGGTGGAGATGGGATCTATTGTCAGAAGCATGATTGCAAAAACACAGTGAACACTGCAAACTGCAATCTGGAAGGCTTTGTCACTGTGACCCAGCAAAGCCACACTGACAAATGCTGCAGTGAAACCATATGCCGTAAGTGCAGATCAGATACAGATGTATCCTGTTTGTTTTCTGAAATGATCCCCTTTTACACCTAGCCCTCCCCTTCATTTACACATCTTTGGCTTTTTCAGACATAGGAGGAGTGTCAGTGACACTGACTGGGGGAGAAGCCAGATAGGAGTATGAGCATAATGTACCTTGTCAGGAAAATGTGTAGAGTGACTTGGTAAGAATGGGTTAACTAGTAGTATTGGTTCTTAGGACCAATAAACATTCCATTCCACCCTGGAACAGTCCTATTGTTTATATTACGATTAGTCAAGCATGGAACCAGATCTCCTTTCTCAGACAATGTGGGGCCGAACCGTGCATCTGGAATTCTCTCCAGCTAGGGGTCTGGTGGGTACTAAGAGGTCATTTTAAGGACAAGTCATACATGGAAAATAATTGTATTTCGGTATTGGAATGTGTAAGACAGAAACCAATGTTATATTTGTAAATATAATAATATGCCCATTAATAGGATACCCAACATGGAGACCTTATTCCCTTGCCAAGGTGAGATATTAATATCTGGGGAAATATGGATTACACACAGGTCATGTTTGGTATTGGAGGAATTGATAATTAATAAAGGAGAGGAATATGTGATCAATATCCCAATACAATGTACATATCTACATTTATATGGAATCTGCCTAAATGAGGGGGAATGAGTGCTTTTGGCTAGTCGTAAATCTGGACATTCCTGGACACTCCCACCTCATGTGGAGGGCGTAGTTCAACAAATAGTTTAAAAGTCCTTGTAGTCCAAAATAATGTTGTTCATACTTGGGGACATGCTAAAAACGTGTGTATGGACCCAATGTTTCATCCTGCCCCAGGACACAGGACTTCTTCTAGTGAGTAGGGTCTGTGAATATTTTATCCTTTTTATTTTATATAACTGTTGTACTTATCGTATGTCATTTTATTATAACACCATTTTATTTTATTTTTGTATTATATGCACTGTCCACCTTTTGGAATATTAAATCTAAAATTTAATAAGTTTTGTCTTTGATGCTCTAAAAGAACTCAGTTAGCCTCTGATAAGTTTATATGTGTTTGAATGGAGTGTGCAGTGTAAATGCTAATTAACTTCACTGCTTGTGAAGGACTGATGCTAATTAACCAGTTAGTTGCTGGAGTGAATGGTGTAGTGTTAACCATTTAGCTGCCAGGACAGGGGTGTGCATAGTCAGTGAGAGTCAAGAGTGGGTTTTTGGGGCGTCTTTAAGGCCGTAACTTAAAGTGGTGGCAGCGAATACCGATTATTTAGTCAGATCACGTGCCCAGCGAACTGGCGTTCGTGACATACCTTATCGTTGTATTAATTATTTTTTTAATTGGCAAAAGTCTACAATAAATCTAAATTACATCATTCATTATGTCAGACATTCTGTACTGAGTTTTGAACGGACAATTCTAAAACTGGTATAAATTCCACTCTGATGTAGCACATAGCTGTTGTAATGCTCTAAATGCCCAACAGATGGCATAGAAATCACTACAGAGATGCCTATTTTCTGAGACTTACCGTAATTGCATTATATTAGTGCAGAATTTAATAATTTTCTATATGAAGCTGTGCAAGTGTCTTTTGTTAAACCAGCACAGCCACTACTATTCCAGTTTAAAAGTCTCTCTTCATTAAAGAGCTCATCATAGTAACATAGTAACATAGTAATTAAGGTTGAATAAAGACATTCGTCCATCAAGTCCAACCTATTCACTTTTTTTAGCTGTTTTTTTTAACCCTACCTAACAGTTGATCCAGAGGAAGGCAAAAAACCCCAGCTAAAAAAAGGGGGAAAAAATTCCTTCCTGACTCCAAACGGCAATCGGAAAGTATCCCTGGATCAACCAGATCTATATGCATTAATACCAGTAATTCTCAATATTTTTTAGTTTTAGAAACTTATCCAGGCCTTTTTTAAAGTTATTCAATGAACTTGCCATTACCACCTCTGCTGGAAGACAGTTCCACAGTTTCACCGTTCTCACTGTAAAGAAACCTCTCCTAACTTGAAGATGAAACTTCTTTTCTTCCAACCTTAAAGGATGTCCACGAGTCCTCTGATATGACCTATTAGTGAACAATGCACCAGAGAGTTCACTGTATGGGCCATTAATATATTTGTATAAGGTTATCATGTCCCCACGCAACCGCCGCTTCTCCAATGTAAACAGCCCTAACTTGTCTAATCTGCCTGCATATTCAAGCCCCTCCATTCCCCTTATTAATTTAGTTGCCCTTCTCTGAACTGCCTCAATTTCCAAGATGTCCCTTTTGTATATGGGATTCCAAAACTGCACCGCATATTCCAAATGTGGCCTTACCAGTGCCTTGTAAAGAGGGAGAATAATATTTTTCTCTCTTGATTCCATTCCCCTCTTTATACAAGCCAATATCTTGCTAGCTCTAGCTGTTGCTACCTGGCATTGTTTGCTACAGCTAAGTCTGTTATCTACCAGAACCCCCAAATCTTTTTCCATTTCAGATGCACTTAACACAGAGTTATTTATGGTGTAGGTGGCACAGGGATTATTAAATCCCAAATGCATCACCTTACATTTATCAACATTGAATCTCATCTGCCATTCTGCTGCCCATTTTGATAATCTATCTAGGTCTGCTTGCAGCACTTGCACATCATTGGAAGTTTCCAAAGCTCTGCATAATTTAGTGTCATCAGCAAACACAGAGACCTTGCTCTCAATGCCCCCTTCTAAGTCATTTATAAACAGATTAAACAGAAGCGGCCCCAGTACAGAACCCTGAGGAACTCCGCTTAGAACTTTAGCCCACATAGATGTAGCTCCATTAACCACCACTCTCTGTTTACGGTCCAATAACCAGTTCTCTATCCATGAACAAATGTTTTCTTCCAGGCCAACAGTCCTCAGTTTATACATTAGTCGCCTATGTGGCACAGTATCAAAGGCTTTTGCAAAATCCAAATATACCACATCCACAGCTGTGCCTGAATCTAACTTCTTACTCACTTCTTCATAAAAACCAATTAAATTTGTCTGGCATGATCTATTTCTCATAAATCCATGCTGACTACTACTAATAAGATGATCTCTGGAGACAAAGTCAAGGATATGATCCCTTAACAAAGTTTCCATCACCTTCCCTACCACTGATGTTAGGCTTACAGGTCTATAGTTACCAGGCTGTGAACGACTACCTTTTTTGAATATTGGTATTACATTGGCTTTTTTCCAATCCAGCGGCACATCCCCAGACAAAAGCGAATCTGAAAAGATGAGACACAGTGGTCTTGCTGGAACTGAACTAAGCTCTTTTAAAATCCTAGGATGCAATCCATCTGGTCCTGGCGCTTTATTGATATTAACTTTGTCTAATTGATTCCGTACCATATCCTCTGTTATCCAATGTGAAGACTCTTCATTTCCTCCCTGCACATTGTTACAATCCCTACTGTAAGGATTCTCAACAGTAAAAACCGATGTAAAAAAACGGTTTAGCAGATTAGCCTTTTCGGCATCCTCTACAACCACCTCAGCTCCATTATTTAATGGTCCCACATTCTCAGTCCTCATTTTTTTACCATTTATATACTTAAAAAACATCTTGGGGTTGGACTTGCTTTGTTCGGCAATCCGTGTTTCATTTTCTATTTTAGCTAGTTTAATTGCTTTCTTGCACTCTTTATTACAACTTTTGAAGTCCCTGTAAGCCTGTTCTGTGCCTTCTGCTTTCAAAATTTTAAAAGCCCTTTTCTTTTTTTCCATTTCCCTTTTTACCTGAGCATTAAGCCATGCAGGAGTGGACCTAATTTTTTTACACTTGTTTCCTAAAGGTACCGATTTGGAAATGTTATAGTTTAATATCCCTTTAAAAGTGGTCCACATCTGCTCAGTATCTTTACCTAGAAACAGTTCCCCCCAGTCTATGAGCAGGAGCGATTCCTTTAAAAGCATAAAATTAGCTTTCCTAAAGTTAAAAGTTTTTGTTAAGCCAGTGCACTTTAGTTTTCTGCAACCTATATTAAATGACACTATATCATGGTCACTATTCCCTAAGCTTCCCATTACCTTCATCTCCAAAATGAGCTCTGGGTTATTAGATATCACCAGATCCAACAACGCATTCTTTCTAGTAGGAACTTCTACCATCTGTGAAAGAAAATGCTCATATAGGAAATTTAAGAACTTTATACCTTTTGAGGTGCTGGCAGTTCCATTACTCCAATCTATTTCAGGGTAGTTAAAATCCCCCATAACCAGAACATGCCCCATACCAGCAGCCTTCGCCAACTGCATATGGAGATTCATTTCCACCTCTTCCCCGGCATTTGGGGGCTTATAACACACTCCAACAATTAATTTACCTACCTTCTTACTTCCTGTACACAGTTCCACCCATAATGTTTCTGCCGCATCGTTTGCTCCCCCATCTATTCCATCTTTTAAATTTGGCTTCAATTCCTGTTTAACATACATACATACTCCTCCTCCTTTCTTATTAACTCGGTCATGTCTAAATAAGGAGTACCCTTCAATATTTACATTTATCAAATGCCCCCAAATGTCTCTTAGAGCCAATAAAGATGAGTCGCTTTCTAACTGATAAATCATAGAGGCGATAGATCTTAAATTCCAACATATTTAGTTAAATAATGAAAAACAATGCCATTGGTATAACGATCAGCACATCTGTTGGTCTGTAAGATAGGGCTGAAGTCTACCTACCTGTGTATGCCAGACCTTCGAGTAGAAGTCAAGGATGTTTCTGTCTTTTGTAGGATGTAACACCAGCCTGTGCTCCAATGAATCTCCAATCTGTGGACTTGGCTATGAGGTGGTAGGTAGCATTCCTGAGGGTCACTGCTGTCCAGTTTACAAATGTGGTAAGTTCTACATTATCATTATAAATAAAACTAAAAAATTATAACCTCTGTTGACATTTTGTGTTCTGAATTATTGACATGGTATATTAGACTTAATGTGTCATTTTCTTTTATCTACCCATAGTCCATAAAGAAGTCTGTGTACAGGGCAATGCTGAATATCTGGTAAGGAAACTGTAACACATTCTAACCACCATTATCTTCTAGCTGTGCTGTGTGGACCATTGTGATTTGAGAATATCCATTTAGGAGATGCACTAAAAGATTTTTCACTCTGTGTACACTATTTTTCAGCCCGGGTCACCTGTTTATTCTGACAAATGCCAGAGTTGCGTATGTTCTTATGGAGTGAATAAAACCACAGAAATAAAATGTGAACGTATGCCTTGCAATACACAGTGTCCACTTGTAAGTATTCTTCAGTTTGCAACTTGGTTTCATTAATATATTATATCACATACCCAGAGTCTAAGGGCATTGACATATACGTATTTTACATTTCAGTCGAAAATCCATGTTCCATTTAGCCTTAATCTCACTGAATTCTCATTTAGTCAGAGTATTCTAATAGGGTAACATCATGTAATCCCCTCGTTAGCTGTGGGCTGCCTACACCGTAGAGTAGAAAGGGATTTGTGAATCTCCGTAGAGCTTTTCCTGAAACATTGTGAATTTGTGCACATTTGTTGCAATAAAGCTTTGGTAAGATTAATTGTGTGTGCCTCCATCCATATCCTAGAGCATTGGCAACATGGCAAGGTTCAACAGGGCTTGGATAGGTAAAGAGGTGTGGGGTCCCTGTTATGTGGCCCTTTTGTGTGATCAGTGACTTTAAATGTAGAAGTTGGACACCAATGTTATAAGGTGAAGAACAAACTAAGCGAAGTGAGGAACATTCTGTATGGAGAACAAGCAATGGTATCAACCAATCACTGGACAGGGTTAATGTTTTACTCTTCAAAAAAAAAAGTCACAGTATCCATGCAGAAAATCTAAAATTGCCTTTTAATTTTTATTTATTTATTTTTTCCCAAAAACAAAACAGGGATTTAAGCTGAAGGAGAGCAAAACTGACTGCTGTGGAGTGTGCGAGCAGACACAATGTGTGCTCTACAGTGCTGGTAGCTACCAACTCATCAATGTAAGTCTGTACTGTTCAAAAATGTATACCCAGTTAGTAAGATTAACGAGAGTGTGGGCCATATTTAGATGTAATGTGAATCTAGAATTAATGAACTTTATAATTAACTGTCTGTATACATAGTTACACATAGGAGTAACCAGGTGAGGCATACTGTATGAATTCAATATAACAGCGCCCCTAGTGCCATGCTCCATCTAAGTCCAGCTAAACTGCAGTTATCTTTGTCCTTTTCAAATTAGTTTATTAAAAAACAGACAAAATGCAATGTGCAGAAACATTGGCCCCTATTTAAGAGAGTCACACGTGATCCCCTTGAGGTGATTCAAAATTGCGCCTGTGTTTTTGGTTAAAAGAAAAGATGTGATTGGGACACTGTGTAAATGAGGCTAATTGTATATTTTACTCTGCTGATATAACAGAAATAACTTCAACGCCTCATTCCCATGTGTTATATTGTCGAGTCCTAGAAATAAAATACCAATAAATGAAGGAATTCTGTTTATGGAAATCCTCAGCCAACTAAGGATGGACAAGCCTGACAGGGTAATTTTTTGCTGGTGGCTCTGCCAATCGTGACTTAGGGCTGAATTTGTAAAGACATGGTATTGCAAATTAGTGGTGCTGTGTCTTGACCGGCATTGTAAAATACTTCAATCAATATTTTTACATCGTTATTTTCTACCAAGGTCATAAAACGACATCCGCAGAGCAATATACCAACACCTACGTAGTATTTTGCTACCGTATGAAACTGTGTAAAATGAAGGATATTGCGGTCTTTAATGACCCAGCTGTAAAGTACCGTTACCATATGGTCACATGGTTAGTGTTCATAATAATAAATAGGGCCCTAAGCTTCACTGTGGCAACAATTCAATTATTGGAAATAATTATAGCAAAGTTAGAAAAGCAGGACTGGATTCAAATTTAGCCTGGACATCATTTTGGGCTTTTGTCATTTATAAATTACTTGTGGGTCTGTTTTCTCTAGGCATACATTGTCTAGAACACAATAACTATTCTGAATGCAGTTTTTTGTAGTAGTCTACTTTTTTTTGTGTTTTAGCCCGGAGATGAAATATCAGCTATAAATGATAACTGTACCTTGCACAGCTGCATAAATATTAAGAATCAGTTTATCTCCTCTTCCGTCAAAATCTTCTGTCCTCCATTTTTCGAAGAAGATTGTGAACCGGTAAGTAACATTGCAAATAGCATCAATATTCTGAAATGTGTCTCAATCAGCATATAACAGCGATGTGTCAGGGATCTCCATATAACAGCGATGTGTCAGGGACTTCCATATAACAGCAATGTGTCAGGGACCTCCATATAACAGCAAGGTGTCAGGGACCTTCATATAACACCAAGGTGTCAGGGACCTTCATATAACACCAAGGTGTCAGGGACCTCCATATAACAGCAAGGTGTCAGGGACCCCCATATAACAGCAAGGTGTCAGGGACTTCCATATAACAGCAAGGTGTTTAGGGACCTCCATATAACGGCAAGGTGTCAGGGACCTCCATATAACAGCAAGGTGTCAGGGACCTTCATATAACACCAAGGTGTCAGGGACCTCCATATAACAGCAAGGTGTCAGGGACCCCCATATAACAGCAAGGTGTCAGGGACTTCCATATAACAGCAAGTGTTAGGGACCTCCATATAAAGCAGTGTTAGGACCTCCATAAACACAGGTGTTAGGGACCTCCATATAACAGCAAGGTGTTAGGGACCTCCATATAACAGCAAGGTGTTAGGGACCTCCATATAACAGCAAGGTGTCAGGGACTTCCATATAACACCAAGGTGTCAGGGACCTTCATATAACAGTAATGTGTCAGGGACCCCCATATAACAGCAAGGTGTCAGGGACCCCCATTTAACAGCAATGTGTCAGGAACCCCATATAACAGCAAGGTGTCAGGGACTTCCATATAACAGCAAGGTGTCAGGGACTTCCATATAACAGCAAGGTGTCAGGGACCTTCATATAACAGCAAGGTGTAAGGGACCTTCATATAACAGCAAGGTGTCAGGGACTTCCATATAACAGCAAGGTGTAAGGGACTTCCATATAACAGCAAGGTGTCAGGGACCTTCATATAACAGCAAGGTGTAAGGGACTTCCATATAACAGCAAGGTGTCCTGGACCTCCATATAACAGCAAGGTGTCAGGGACCTCCATATAACAGCAATGTGTCAGGGACCTCTATATAACAGCAAGGTGTCCTGGACCTCCATATAACAGTAATGTGTCAGGTATCTTTATATAAGAGCAAGGTGTCAGGGACCTCCATATAACAGTAATGTGTTAGGGACCTCCATATAACCGTAATGTGTCAGGGACCTCCATATAACAGCAAGGTGTCAGGGACCCCCATTTAACAGCAATGTGTCAGGAACCCCATATAACAGCAAGGTGTCAGGGACCCCCATACAACAGTAATGTGTCAGGGACCTCCATATAACAGTAATGTGTCAGGGACCTCCATATAACAGCAAGGTGTCAGGGACCCCCATTTAACAGCAATGTGTCAGGAACCCCATATAACAGCAAGGTGTCAGGGACCTCCATATAACAGCAAGGTGTCAGGGACCTCCATATAACAGTAATGTGTCAGGGACCTCCATATAACAGTAATGTGTTAGGGACCTCCATATAACAGCAAGGTGTCAGGGACCTCCATATAACAGCAAGATGTCAGGGACCTCCATATAACAGCAAGATGTCAGGGACCTCCATATAACAGCAAGGTGTCAGGGACCTCCATATAACAGCAAGGTGTCAGGGACCTCCATATAACAGCAAGGTGTCAGGGACCTCCATACAACAGAAATGTGTCAGGGACCTTCATAAAGGTGTTATGAAACTGCCCAGGGCTTTCAATTGCGTTTTGCAATCCAATGAGAATGTGAGAACCGCATACCAGTTCTCTAATGTAATAGTCACACTGTATGCCTTTTCCATAATGAAAATAACATTAGAATTTACCAGCAAACATTTCAAGAAATTTCTTCTATTGAAGAGTCTAATTATTGTTTAGCTGAATGTCTAACTGCACTCACATTGTACAGTGCGGAAAGTAAAGGTTCGTACACACATGCGATAGCGGGTCCCGACCTGCGTGCAGGGCCTTTATCGGCCAAAACGACCGGCTTGGCGGATCCCCGAATGGCCGTCCTACACACGGGCTGATTATCGTCCAAAACAAACGGTCGTACACATTCGCGTGTGTACGAACCTTAACTAGTCCTCCTTGATGTAACAATTCAACATCGTAACATCCATCAAATCCTTTTGTTATATTGCATTTGAACTTTTTTATCTTTTTTACCCCAGGGAACCATTCAATTGTTACCCAATGGCTGCTGTAAAACATGTAAGCCTTTAAATAAATGATTAACTGTTGAGTGAAATCATTCATTGTATTTAAAAGTCAAATTATCCGTTTTCTGCTGTTTACCAATTCTTAATGCTAATGCACACAGCAAATAAATATCAAATAAGGGGCTGACCCGCGACGCTTGATGTGTGTGCACGGCCATTTCGGCCGACAAAGTGCCCATGCTCGGCACGATTATCACCAGAAAAGGCTGTGCATACACATTGTGCATTGCGGGTCTTTATTTGATATTTATTTGCTTGAAGGGCATCTATAGCGAGAAAATTTACTTTTTTTTTTCTTTTCTTCCATGTATTCTATAATTCCCCCCAAACCCCGGAGTGTCTTTTTTGAGATTCTCTCTCTGTCCTGAGATACACAAGTTAGAATAAGATGTGATTGCATTCCTGTACTCCTACTTGTACTGTCAATCAAATCTATGAAGTTATCCTCTTCCCTGCTCAAGTCCCTCCCTCCTCCCTGCTCTGTTTGCACAAACATAGAGATTAGAACATTAGCAGGGGGAGAGAGGTAGCTTTGACAGCAGAGACAAGGCTGCACTTGACCCCCCTTCTTCATAGCTTTCACTGATTGATGATGGGTCATAAAGAGAGAGATCGTATTGCAATAGTAACTGTACTGTTATCCCTTCTCTTCCGTGTCTCCAGGACAGCTTGCTTTCTATTGGCCACTGTGTGTGGGTGTGTTTTTCAGGATTTTGTACTTTTAACTCCTACTGCACATGATAAGCTTGTCGGTTAGTCAGAGTTGAGACATGGAGGAGGTAACAGAGGGAAGGGGGAAGGGGGGGGGAAGGGGGAAGGGGGGAGTGCTGTAGTGAGATCTGACACCATGGAAAAACAAAGTCACTGACAGAAATAGGAAAAAAGCAGCACAGAGTACATGAATTTAACTTTGCAATGGGGCAATGTGTTTTTTTCACTATAGATGCCCTTTAAGATATATTTATTGTAAACCATAGGCCATATGGGCTGAGATTAGGGCCCAATCTACAGTTTCCCTGAGCCTGTAATTTTTGTGCAAATGCTCAGTTGGGGCAGAGTATCTGGTGCTCCCGATTAGAGATCACGTTTCGTTCAAACAGTTGTTCCGTAGAACCTTTGAATTCCCGAAAATTAAATCAGCATTGAATCAGAAATTTTTTAAATTTTAAATCAAATAATTTGCAAATTTAAAATTTTAAATAACAATTTTCAAATTTTTCGATCTAATTTTCGAATATCTAATATTTGATTTTCAATTTTTTAATTACAAATTGCAATAAGTTTTGAGTTTCGTAAAAACCGCTTTTCCGAATCAAACAGGGCTGGTTTAGAAACTGGGACTCATCACTACTCCTGGTTGGCTTACATGAAAATCTGGAAAATGTCAGTGTGTACCAGGGCCTCTGTTTTATTAGCATTATTAGTCTAAGACCCTAATGTACAATGACACATACACCCTTTTCCAGAAAATGTATATTGGTAATAATAGTCATAACAACTCTATTGTCTGCACCCACTGGGTAAGGTCAGAGGCACCAAGGAAGTTAATGGAAGGATGTGCAGTATATGGGAAATGTATAGCCCATTATGCATATAGTTCAACTGTTCTTTTATGCTTCTAGGTATTGAAAAGTCCACCTCCTGCAAACTGAAAGAGGTCTATGATTACTTGTCATACAACAACTGCCGATCTCTCCAACCAATCAAACTCTCTCGTTGCGACGGTTCCTGTAACACATTTTCAGTGTAAGTATCAATTTTATTATATTAATATACACTGTATATTTATACAACATTTAAATAAAACAGGACATTAACAATACATTGAGATTGGGACACAGTTAATACTTAATAAATTTCACAAAAATAGATAGATAGATAGCAGTTGCTGTTAAATAGAGATGAACAAAAAAAAATTGAAAATTTAACTAAATTAACTAGATTGTAAGCTCTACGGTGCAGGGACTTGTTTACCTCTTGTGGCAAGGCTCTAGCACTTCTATTTATATAACTTATATATTTATGTAGTGAACTATTTATGTATCTGTTCCCCTTGTATGACTTGGTTGTATTTTGTTATTGTACAGCTCTGTGTCCCCAAGTGGCGCTATATAAATAAATTATAAATACATACAAAGTTCTAAAACAAACCTAATAGAAGTCAACAGAAAGTCAAGTTGCAAACGTTTTGAAAATGTAAATAGTTACATTTGTTTATCTAATATCAATATTAACGTTGTGCAAATGGCATAGGGACCTGGGAAATGGTGAGAGGAGCATGTATCAATGTCCACAACCATCAATAATTTCACGTGCAACCTGTTCTCCTTGGTCCGCATTGTATTACAAGGAATTTCGACAATACGCTGAAAATTCTAAATTTCCGATTTCGAAAATAGGATTAAACCTTGAAAATTCTAAAATTCCGAATGATCCGTCAGAACTTTAAAAACTGTCAAGGACTCGGAACTGGGTTTTCAATAAGAAACCCATTCCTAGTGTTAACATTCCTTTATTTTCTAATCTGCCATTTGGAACAAAGTAACGGCTGAAGCAATAAATGGTGCGAAAGGTTGTCTGTGCTAATACTAATCTGACTGGAATTGCATGTACAAGCATTCAAAGCGCTAATTGCCTCTGCCCCATAGTATCTTTTTCAGAAGCGGTAACCTGAAAATGATTAGTAACTAGTCAGATATAAGTAAGATTTATTACATAGCCTTTATCATTTTCCATCATTTTAATGCCCATTAATATGCAATGAACCTATCAGCATGTGCTATATGCTTATGTTGATTGGCTAATTTCTCAAATTAACAGGAGCACTTTATCCACACTGTAAAAACTAACATACCTAAAAAGACATTTTGTTTTCCTTTTATCCAGATACTCAGCTGCTGCCAGATCAATGTCACACAAATGTACATGCTGCCAAGAGGTATCGACCAGCAAAAAGTTTGCACAACTTCAATGCAGTGACGGAAGCACCATTGACCACGAATATATTCATGCAGAGGAATGTAACTGTGTGAATACAGAATGTGGCCCTGCCCAGACTGAGGCCCCTGTTCGAGTACGGAGAAATCTGCGAAAAAAGAGACACCACGATTAGCTGATTAGCTATTAGCTGATACAAACAGTGTATTTAAGGTCCAGTACTGTCAGATTAACATATTGTAACATTATGATAGGTTCATTATTTGTTTCTTTCTTTTAAAATAAATCTTTTCTTGTCTGTATGTTTGTGTTAATAACTTTGCCATGCAAAACATACAACCAATCAGAGCAATAGTTTGCTATTTTCTAGCATATTTGACAAACCAAGTGGACCACTTTTTCTATCCAATATGGCCGTCAGTCACCAGCGTGTTTAAAATTATTATATGATAATGAATATCATATTGCTAGGTGTATGGCCACCTTTTAGATGACTAGTAAATTGACCTGATAACTAACTGAATTAAACTTTACAAATCTTTTATTCCCCAAAATGTATTATTGCTTACAACACAAGGTCAAAGGGAATATTAAACAAACAATGGTCACTTGTCATTTATTTTCCTCTAACCCCAAGTGCTATTTTAAGTACTTTATTACATGCATTTCTAACCACATATTTAATTATAGCTATTGTCCTCTGCACTTCCTGGACTCCTCTCCCTGCAAGTTCTGCCTTAAGGAACTTGAACATGAACAGCAGAGACAGTAGGGGGAAAAGCAGTCAATCATTGGCTGTGATGTCAGCAATTACAGCCTTGTTTGACTGTGTGGAAAGAGGAGTCAGCATTTCTGCCAGAATGGGAGAAATGAATTACCCTTAAATATATACAGGGAGATTCAATAAAAGTTCTTATCATTAAAATTGGTGCTAATTTTACCCCAACCAATCAGATGTTATTAACATTGATTGGGGCAAAATTAGCACCATTTTCAACAATAAAACAATAAGAACTTTAATTTAATAACGCTGATAGTTAGTAATACATCTAATAATGCACTGACTCTATTGTGGCAGGTAACTGACATGCCCTGTAATAATCTGGTGTTATATACATATCTACAAAGCATTTCTGCATAACCAATAATAATAGATTGATCTAATTGGTAAAAGAAAAAGGAGATTGCTGAATGATCTTAGGTGGCCAAAAAGTGAGGGCTTTTCATTAGAAGAGAATAGACAATTGTATAAAAAGCAGAGAATAAGTTAGATGATGAGGGGTTCTCAATGGCATATTAAAACAAAAAAGTATAGGGGAGCACACTACTATGGTGAATCCAAAATTTTTATTGTGACAACAACAATGTTTCGGGATGCCCTGTCCCTTCCTCAAATATAACCAGAGTGCTTCAACCGTCAAACATTTAAACCCAAGAAGCCCCACCTACACATCATGTGTCCTAGTGAATGACAACTCTGGAGCCCAAATTGGGGCTCCCAGAAAAGTGCATACAACAAAAAAGAGCATTATACATAAAGTGAACAGTGCATGGCAATAAAGTGTCACATGCTATACATACCAATAATTATTGTACAGTAATACCAACAGATTACAAATCATCCACATACAAGCTGTACAGTTCCAGGCACCATCTTTTAAGGGACAAATCATGGGACTGCAGGTTCCCCAAGTAATTCCTCAAGCTCTAGTGCAATCCCTCAAGCTCTTGTCCTAGACAGCAATATTATCAATACAAACATGACAAATTAGCACTCTCAGTGATCATTACATTTATTTAAAGCATAGTGGCAACAGTGACACAACGTTTTGGGAGCTTATTCCTTTTCTAATAATAATATATAGAGTGTTACAGTTGCACAGCCTTGGTTAACTGTTGTTTTGTAACACCCTACTATGGGTGGTGCACCAGGTGTAAGACTACTGCACAAAGAACAAAACCAGGGAACCCAAGTCTCCCCGCAAGTACACCATACAGGCACAACACAGTTTAACAGCAATTGAAACTTTATTTGTCCAAACAGCCCAACATCACCCACTAAAACTCATATAAATACTCTGCACTATAATAAATCTAAAATTGGGTGTCCCCCATACACATTGTGTGGGAGAATCGTCTTCCAGATCACCACTGCTCCTGTAATCACATATATATCAGGTACGCAAGGCAGTCACTGTGAGATAAATAAATGTACAAAGGGAGAGGCTATACTACCAGATCCTCGTGTGGACGAATGCCTCCTACTGTCACCTGGGTTTGCGGTACCGTCACCACTGGCGGGGTTTCTATTTCCTGCTTCTTTCTGTAGTTATGTGCCTCATCGCGGTCCTCCTGTTAACACTCTGACCTTTACTGCACCTGCACTCCAAGGCCACCACTGGACTCTTCACCCACCTCCCAGAAGTGTAGCACACCACGCTGGGGATTCGGTACAAGAATCCTCCTATTCTTGCACACTTCCAGTAACATTATGGATCTCAATAGACTCTCCCACCCCAAAATACACCTATGTACATTTTACCCTTGCGTTTCCACACTCACAGGCTTCCTTAGGGGCCTCCCAAGGATCAGTAGGAGGCACGGGTCAGCACAAGGATCTGGTAGTATAGCTTATACCTTAGGTTGACGAGCCCAAAACAATGTGTCACTATCAGTACAAGCTTTAAATAAATGTAATGATCACTGAGAGTTCTTCCTCGTCATGTTTGTATCTCTTGAGAAACCCCTTGCAACCTCTCAAGGAACCCATGTGATCCTGGATCCCTAAATAAAAAACAATGATTTAGGCTAGGTACTCATGGCGTGATATTTCGACCTTACCGACCGATATTTCAGTATTTTGGTTGGTTGTACTGTATTTGCTAAAAACTTGTCGGTTAAACGTTTGTCCAAAAAATTACTTTGCCTTATCTTAATCTATAAATGAATACATGTAAGCATCTCTTACTGTAGCTCGAGTTGTGTGTGTTGCTGCACACTGTTCCTTCAATCCAGTACTTGTTTTGCTCAGATAATCCTCCCCCCACACTAAATAGCTTGAATATTCTGTGACTAATCTATGAGGGCAAGCAACAAAAAAATAAGTGGCTGTGAGAAAAAGGGCTAGGTCACACTACACGTTTTTCTTGCGTTTGTGCATGCATTTTTTTCCGATCATCGAAATCATGGCAACGCACCGAAAACGCACAATTAAGATATTAGTACAATTCTAGAAAGAAAAATAAAGATTGTACAAGCTCTAAACCGCATGTTGTGAATAAAAAGGATAAAAGCAGGTGAGACATTTCTAAATGGGTCACAGGATCGAAAGATTTCAAAACTTTGTGAATGTGGTGTACAGAACATACAAATACCTAAGAGCATTTGTTTTTGGTTAAAATATACTCTAGATTTCACTTTTATTCCTTTTTGGTTCATCATACCTAATAATGCAAAATACCAACAGAGTTGAAAAATTCCGATACAGCACATAAAATAAAAAGTGGACGTAAAGTACTGATAACGCTCTCTAATTTACAGCTACATTGTAAAATGCTTCTTAACAAACCTGCAATAGAGAGCAGAACAGAGGAATGTGTTTGATTGCAGAGTCAGTGATTGGTTGTGAAATCACCATTACTGCAGTCACTGGCTGCTGCAATCTGGAAGAAAACCAACATCTTTGTGTAATGGTGGCTTTTTTTTATATAGCAGGTAAGAATTATGGGGGCTTCAGGGAGGTAAGTAAATAAACTATACAGTAACTATCTTGGATTTAAAGGTGAGGTGGTTAGAGTAAGTATAGATTTTTGATCTGAGGGTGGACATGCCCTTTAAGATCTGCACTGTGGGTGCCCAGCTCTCCGTTTTCTTTCACACTGTCTATTTGAAATATGTATTTGCTCTCTTGCAATGTTTCATTGTTTATTAACATTGCCTCTGTTACATAACACGCTGTTCTACATTTTGAATACAATAACTGAATATTTCTTTTTTTCCCCCATTTATCATGTGCAGTGTGAACAGGACACTGGTTAATTAACAGAGACGCAATGCTTAAATATTTTTACTGCTAAATTCAAATTTCTGCACCTTTTTGTTGTTAATTAAATGAAAAAAAATTCAATATAAATTATTTACTGTCTATTTACACTAATTCTAAAAATGAAATATTTAAACATTAGCAATTATAAGTGAAAAACACTTCATTTAAATTTTATATTTGACATTTTACTAATGAATGAATGAATGAAATTGTATTTTGACACGTAAGGCAATTTCCCAATTCTCTATTTGTATCACGTAAAAAATTATTATCATCATCATAAAAATAATAATGTGAACAATTAAACATTTATAATACGAATGTATTATGTATTATAATCCCATACAGGGGGAGCTGCTGTGAAATTTATCCTAATAATAAAAAAAAAATCACTCAGTTATGTAGCTAAGTGATATTTAATGAGAATGTAGACTACTACTGCTCCTAGGAAGATTAACAGCTGATATGGCTCGAGCATACAGCACATCCTGTTCCCCCAATATCAAAAAACAAAGATGTGAGATAACCAGATAACCTGGTAAGAGCCAAATGATTAACCGGATCCAACAGTTAAAAGCATGCATGCACTGCGAATCTGCGATAAGGAAGAACCTTATTCTAGAGATGGTGCCTAACTATATAACAACAGATCAAACCAAATGAAAGGCTCGAGGTAAAACAGAACTCAGAAAAAGACAAAATTAATCAAATACAAAGAAAAAAATAGATTAGATTCTTTGTCACTGTTCTAAAAAATTGCAGTCAATGAAAATTCATAATTCACATAGACACAAGCACACATTTATATATATATATACTAGCAAAAGTGTGCCTGTTGGTGCACAGTGGGAAATATGTGGGTGTATGTTTAGCTATATGTGGATACAGATGATATAAAATCTTTATACACACTACTATAAAAATTAGGGATTTGTACAAAACAAATAAAGGCAGGATGTTAAAAATAAAAGAAATCCTATGAAATCCTGGTTCTATTAATTTCACATCCCCTAAATGAATATTTTACACAATATACAGAGGCAGAAGGGAATCTATTGGGTTTACCCCAATAGGTATTAGAGGGGACATATATACACACATCTTTTGGATTGTACTGGTGTGTTAGTGCTTTAGAAATACATGTTAAATATACATAAAGTGCAGCCTAACATCTAGATAAGACAGACATTATCCATCTTATATTTGTTATATAACACTACACATTTTTCTGTTTTGTTTATCGATTTGTTTTGATAAATCTATACAGGAAGATATTTAAATCCAGGGTTTTGAGAGATGGGAGAAACTGCTAAAATCCGTTCTGCCTGTGGACCTGCATGTCGGTCGAATATAAGATCAGGAGAGGCGGTTCCGGCAGGATCGCACAAAAGTCACCTGAGCGCTCGGTCAGGTAAGTAATATCACACAGATGTATGGCCACCTTTACTTACTATAAATGTCTCTGGGACCCGGGAAATGGTCTGGGGAACAGATAATCAGATTCTTTCAAGTCAGAATTGGTTACAATCAGATTTTTTCAGAAAGTAACTGATTGGTATACTAACCAATCAGATTCTTTCTTACAGAATCTAATTGTAACCAATTCTAACTGGAAAATAATCTGATTGGTATACTAACAAATCAGAATCTTTCTGAAAGAATCTGAATGTAACAAATTATGTTTAGAAAATAATCTGATTGGTTAGTATTGTAATCAGAATCTTTCTTAAAGAATCTGATTGTATTCAATCAGAATTGGTTACAATCAGGTACTTTCAGAAAGAATCTTATTGGTGCGCTTTCTGGAAGAATCTGATTGTAACTAATCAGAATTGTTTACAATCAGATTCTGTAAAGGGGCCCATACACTATGCAATTTTGTTGTACAATCGTCGTACCAACTCCATGTTGTACATCAATTGTATCGTTAATGGTATAGATAAAGTCTGGTGCAATTAAATTGAGAAGATCTGATTGAATCTGAAGGTGATCGGTCAGGACGGAAAATTTTTATTTGCTACAACAAAATTGTTTATGTGTATGGATGATCGTCCATCAAAGTCTTCCAACTCAATCCTGGAGTGTCAAATAAACAACTTCCTGGAAAAAGCAGAACTCACAGTCTCAAAGGTGTGAGACCATAGAGTGTATATTTTGTTCATGATGGCAATGTGTGATGCGGTAAACATGACAACAAGGCGCCTTAATTGATGTACGAACACACAGCAACATTCATTAGTAAATAAAATATGAAAGAAAAACCAGCAAACGCAATCGCAAATTACTTCATTCTTCATTACCATTTGAGACCTCAACCCCAAAATGTGCCTTGTATGTTCGTCATTTCCGCCACATTATACTATCAGCAACAATTAAATCTGCCCATATATGGTGAATTGGTTGCTTTTTAGCGGCACATTCTATTCTGCAACAATTTACATCTTACACAATCATGTCTACCTATTTATGCCAGATTGTGCACAGCAAATGGCAACAATTTTATTGTGTTCGTTTATGTCCGATTGTACGACGATCATTTCCAATTTAAGTCTGGTTGGTAGTTTGTAGACCAATTTCATTGCATTGTGTATGGACCCCTTTAGAAATAATCTGGTTGGTATACTAACCAATTAGACTCTTTCTGAAATAAGCTGATTGAAACTTTGAAAATTTGAAATTGGAAAAGAATCTGATTGGTTAGTATAGCAATCAGATACTTCCTGAAAGAATCTGATTGTATCTAATGAGAATTGGTTACAATCAGATACTTTTAGATAATCTTATTGGTATGCTTTCTGGAAGAATCTGATTGTAACCAATTGTGTTTGGGAAAGAATCTGATTGGTATACTAATCACAATGATAATAATGTCATTACTACATATTTGTTAATATTGATATAACTATTTATTTAGTGCTTAAACAACACATAAACACTGTCCCTATGTATATTACTTTTACCCACCCCCACCAACATTGTACCTCCGAAAAACCCAATGTATTCCCCATGAAATTATAAATTTATTTATATAAAATAAGGGATGTATAATATACAATGAACCGAATGATTAAACATATAATATTATAATTACAATAGTGTTCGTGCTACCATTAAAGCATTTTAAAAACTGTTCATAAAAATTATTTTATATATATGTATAGAATTTGGGTGAAAACAATTATAAAGCACACAAAATGATCAAATAAAAAAAAAAATGGTTTATAAATAAAACAAAATAACTTGCTAAACAATAATAAAACAAAAACCTATACAAAACCAATTTAAACAAACTAAAAATGGTCCTTACAAGCAAATGAACTAACACAAGTAAAGCAACTAGACAAAAAACAATTCCAACACAAAACATAAAAGCAAATAATAAACGGAAAAAAACCCTGACAAAATAGAACAACAATTTTATTATCCCCATGATTGCAAACAGCAGAAAAAAACACGTAAGTCAAACAACATAAAATAAAAACTATGAAAAACAATTAAAAACAACATCTCACACCACAAAGAAGGAAATGGAAACACATTTACAGGTAACAAGATATAACAATAATAACAATATAAATAAAGAAAACAACAACAAACTTTCCCATAAAGGGCATGTCCACACCCAAAAGTATAATTTAACCCACTACTGGCCCTACTGTGTAGTGTATAAAAATCCTTACCTTACATCCCTGCTCCAAATGGTTCTCCTGTAATGTGTGTCTAATGTCCCAAAAACTGACCACCAGGAGCCTGGCCGAGTCCATATAGGCTCTGCCTCCTGTCTTTCCTCTGGGAGAATTTTGCCATGCGCACTGCAGCCTTACCCCCCTCCCTCTCCCTCCCTCTCTCCCTCCCCCTATCACAAACACCCTTTTCTGTAGTGTTGGGCTCCCCCAACCCCAACTTCCATAGTAATTTGAAGGAAAACTCCCTTGATCATTACTTACATTGCCTCTTTCCCCCAAGGTTCAGAACAGGCTGAAGCCACGTCTGTGATTGGCTGCCTGAAAGATAAGAGAGAAAAGATATCAGATGCACACATATTAGTAGTGAACTAAAATTCCTTTATTACAAAATAGGGAAAGCATCAGTTAAAAACAATTAAAAGAATCCAACTGCCGAATAGTCAGTATCCAAATAGTGAAATAGCTACTGTGTAAAGACTAGTACCCTAGGGCATACTATAAGCTGCATATTAGTACTACAAACACACATTGGCACAAACAGCGTGTTTATATACAAGAGGTAGGTAGACAAGGCATATTACCGTACAGCTTCCGCAGTAGTGAGGAGTAGTACAAATAGCTAAACAGCAGTTCTCCAAGCGCCAGATGCATTTCTTCTCTACGGACTTCTACAATGGCTGTTTGAAGTGTAACACGCTGTTCATTTAAATAGAGCGGATCCTGTAAAGATCTCGCAAGACCAGGGGAGTGGTTTAGGCATAGATCATGTGATCAAACAAGTACTGCTGCAAACGGCAGCGTCATCACACCTCCTGTTGGCGGACAATACGCAAACTATCAGTCCCATGATACTTAAGCGATCCTAAAAACGGATTTGCTACAAGTTATAACTGGATATAATAACAAATCACAAGTATTACTTCAAAAGCAATTCAGAGTGTTATGAACAATAAAATACATATATACAATTGCGCACCCTATCTATAGAGATCGGTCCATATCGGTATTTCACCCACGATCATTATGAATGTATTGCCAGCACACCTTTTCTTAGTCACTAGGACTAAATACAGTTGCTGTCTACTGAGGGGGTCCCCTCATAATATAGCTTAGTGACGGACACATGCATAGTCTCTAGTCAACCGAGTCTGACAACTTTACAGGTCTTAGGAACATGCTCTTAATCCCAGTGGAAACAGAGTATACTGCGATCCAGAAGCTCCAAGCAGCAAATAATCCAATTGTATCATATTCATCGGTAAGTGAAAAAGTATCCATAGCAAATGTACCCACTTCATTAGTAAGTTTAAGAGTATCCCCGACAAAGTGTAGCAATCACATTAGTTAATCGGTAAATATCATCAGCGGTAATCAAATAAAAGAAGAAGGTAAGTTCCAATTGGTACATGGATTTCCTTTTATAGTCTACAGGTTTAGAATTTCCCAGGTTCAAAGGTAGATCAGTTGTCTTTACAAATACGTGAGATTCCCCATAATTCCATGGTTTCCATAACAGTTTTAAAAGAGAGTAAAAGTCATACAGATATTTAAATGAATGGCATGAAGTCTAGTTCCTCATTCATTCCTTTTGGCTGCCGCTTAGCCAATCATAGACGAGGCTGCTGGTCCGGCCCCTTGCTTGCAGTTTCATGCAAGCAGAGGGCCGGGACTGAACGTCGGAAGGAGAGAGGCAATGTAAGTAATGATCGGGGGAGTTTTCCTTCATAACTATGGCGGTTGGGGTTGGGGGAGGGAGCCCTACACTACAGCAAAAGTGTTAAAAAGGGGTGGACATGCCCTTTAACATATTATTATTTTTCCCTAAGGTACCAATACATGAAAACAAAGAACATGGTAATATAAATGAAGAAGAAGACTTCTTAGATTATAAATCCTGACACAATAAACAAACAAAGGCATGAAATACCCCATAGAGAATTGGACAAAATACTTATGACATTTATAATGGCAACAAGACAGAACAGACAATATCAGACAAAATGAAATACCTAGCGGCTTAGGTCCTCATCCTTGGTATAAAGCGTTGATATAAGAAGAGGAGAGGGGAGGAGGTAAGTATAATTGTCCATTAACACTTTACAAACATCACTATAGACTTATAAAGCCACAAATGTATGATGTACCTGACAACCTAGACAGAGTCGCAATCACAGCGTATTGTACCCAAAATACAGAATAACTACCAGAATCTACGTGAGCCCCCAGACTATTCTATGCTATTCTGCTTTGCACCAAACATTTACTATAAAACTGACTTCCCAAGATGGTACCAACAAATGAAAATTGGAATAAATAAAATACGGTCTACAATGATGGCAATGACAATGACTTTTGCCTTACCAGAAGACACAAAAATTACAAACCATTCAACACGGAAAACAACAATCCAAAAACTATATCATACAACATCCCCCTCAACAAAATCTCTGGCTACAAAAACATTTCCTGGCCATCCCCATGCAGCATAAACAAAATGGGTAGCTTCCGCCTGCCTATTGGACAGAAGAAAAAAACAATCCCTCTACTTAAGCTCCACCCCTCTGACTCACCATGTCTTTTTTTCTTCTGTCTAAACTGGAAAGGCTGGTCTCCATTTCCAGCCACAGTTGGGCTTTCTCTGGCTGAGGACCTTAGCCATTGTAACTGCATCTGTGTGTTTCTGGCAAGGTAAGCACACTTGGTCTGCTCCCTCTGTGTTCTGCTACGATCTGGATTGCTTCCCGGTTACTTCCGGGTTCGACGATGTGCGAATAATGTCATTTTCCCGCGACCGCGCGGGAGATTCATAAACTGGCACTGGATTGCCGGCGTTCTCTCTGCCCTGTAGACCTAGACTCCCAGCAGTATGGAGCCGGCTGCAGAAAGAAGCTCTGGATCCAGGGGGAGGTGGTAAGTGCTTAAAGATGTGATCCTTATATGAAAAGAGCATTTTGCTGTATTATAGAAATGTTTTTTTCTTACAGCCACTCTGATAAGTCTGGAGAGCAGCATAAGAGAAAGAAAAAGAAGAGAGATGCAAGTTCTGAGGAGGAGTATAGGACATGCAGAGGCTGTGACAGAAGTGCTGAGATGGGAAGCATATTGTGCAGATATTGCATGGCAGAGGTGGAGGAACGTGACAGATGCCATTCTAAAAGAAAACCAAGTTCCCAGCCTAGCCCTCAGACCAGCCCTCAGACCCTGGAGGGTCAGCCAGATATCCTGCATTGGATTACTCAAGCAGTAGCCATGGGAGTTAAGCAGTTAGCTCCCCAGGAGAAAGTTAATCCTTCCACTTCTGCTGTTGTCCGTCCGACTTCTGAAAACCCTAGGGAATTGGGGGAGCTCCAATCCTCAGAGGAGTCTGATGAGGACAGTAGTCAATTTGACTTTAAACAGGTCTCTACCCTTATTAAAATGGTCAAGCAGACCTTGGTGATCAAAGACCGTGAACAGCCATCGACATCTGTCTTATTTCATCGCTAGAAAAAATAGTTTTCCATTGCATGAGGAAATCAAGGTTATTATTTATGGAGAATGGCAGAAGATGGCTAGGAAAGTTCCAGTGGAACATAAGTTAGAAAAACTTTATCCCTTTCAGCATGAGGATTCTGACTTATGGGATAAGCCTCCCACTGTGGATGCTCCAGTGGTCCAGCTTTCTAAGAAGACTGCCCTTCCAGTACATGACTCATCTTCTTTAAGACACCCTATGGAGCGCAAAATGGAGACTGAATTGAAAAAAGCCTATTAAGTTGCAGGGGCAAGCTGCAAGGTGGCAGTGGCCATGGTCTTAGCTACGAAATCCATGCTGAATCTAGTGGATAGGTTAGAGGATACCATTGTCAATGGTATAGAGAGAAAGATACTTCTGGAAGCTAGATCTTCAATTGATTTCCTCTTTTGGCTTGGAGTCTTCTGTTAACTCTGTGAAATTAGGAGCCAGAGCCATGGGGTTGTCAGTTTCCTCTCGGAGAACCTTATGGTTAAAAGCATGGTTTGCCGACACACCATTAAAAAATTATTTGTGCCAGCTACCTTATGAGGGGAAAAGATTGTTTGGAAAAGCATTGGAGGAAATTATTTCCAAATCTACCGGAGGCAAGAGTTCCTTTCTTCCTCAATCTAATAGAAAATTTAGAGAGTTTCCCAAAAGGCAAGAGGAAAGATTCCAATCCAAAAACAGATTGGAGAGCTTACGGCCCTGGCAAGGAGTTTGCAAGATCACCGGCATGGAAAGGAGGTCAGTACAGCCTTTTTCATGGAAAGCAAGGGAACCCTAGAACCCCAAAAGAGTACAAGCCATTATAAAATGAGACCTGTCCATACTTCTCAAGTAGGAACCAGACTTCTAAGGTTCAGGGAAGTATGGGCACAAACAACTACAGATTCCTGGATAATGAAGATAATTACTCGGGGATACTGTTTAGAGTTTATGAAGAAACCAAGAAGATCCTTTTTTTATTCAGACAAGGACACCAGACACTCAGGAGAGAAGGAAAATCCTGTGGGAGTATATAGACAAGCTCTTAGCCAAAGATGCTATTGTCTGAGTCCCCAAAGATCAGAGAAAAATCGGATTTTACTCTCCTCTCTTTTTCGTCAAAAGATAACAGGACACTGGCCTCCTATTCTAGATTTGAGAAGGCTAAACAAATCATTAAAGTACCAACCGTTCAAGATGGAGACTCTACAGTCCATCAGTGCGGCCTTATCGTCAGGGGATTGGATGTGAACAATAGACCTCACGGACACTTATCTGCACATCCCAATAGCAGAAGAACATCAGCGGTATCTGAGATTCACTCTGGATCACCATCACTTCCAGTTCAGGTGCCTGCCGTTTGGCCTGTCAACATCACCAGGAACTTTCACCAAGGTACTGGTGATTACTATAGCTCACGTACGGACTCTAGGTGTGGAGGTGTTCCATGATTTGGACGACCTGCTGATAATTGCCAGACAAGAGGTGAAGCTCATTCAAAACAGAGACTTAGCCCTAAGAACGTGAGGGAAGTTAGGATGGTTGATCAACAGGGAGAAAAGTCAGCTAGTCTCTACTCAGTTGATTACTTACCTAGGAGCCAATATAGATACCAGGCTGGGAGTGGTGTCCCTACCTCCTGCAAAGATCAAAAGAATAAATCAGGTGGCTACTCAGATTCTCCTTTGCAACTCAACATCAGCAAGAAATTTTATAAGGTGTCTGGGTCACCTAACCTCCACAATAGGCCTTGTCAAGTGGACAAGGTGGAAAATCAGACCATTGCAAGCGTTCTTTCTTACCAACTGGGACAGAGCAAAGCAAGATTGAAATCAACTGATTCATATTAATTTCCTGGTAAAGAAAGACCTTCGTTGGTGGATGCAGCCATAAAATCTTCGCTGAGGGACATCTCTGGTGGATCAGGATTTTGTCTACCTATTCATGGATGCATCAGGAATAGACCTTTCCTTTCTCCCATCTGCACAACTAGAGCTAAGGGCAATCTATCAAGCCCTCAAGGCTTTTCTTCCAAACATTCAGGCCACCTTAGTATGTATAGAGACAGACAATGTGGCAGCAGTGTCTTATATCAGAAGACAGGATGGAAGAAAAGCATGGCACTGATGAATGAGGTAGAACCAATTCTGAACCTGGGCTTAAAACAATCTCTTGGAGTTAACGGCAGTGCATGTTCCAGGTCTTCAAAATCAGTTAGCAGACCAGTTGTCCAGCAGGAGGCTGGACAACATAGAGTGGAGCCTGAGCAACAGGGTATTTACTCAAATAACAAACAAATGGTGGAGGCCAGAATGGGATCTAATGGCCACCAGCCAGAACACCAAGACCATTCTCTGAGTCAGAGTTGAGACCATCTGAGAGCATACGTTTTTTCTCCAGTCCCATTAATCTTTAACATGTTGAGGAAAGTTCTGATTTCCAGAGTAAATCCAAGTGAAGACGAGCCTCTTATACCACCAGGTCCTTTGAATAGGTCTTGTTGCTGGGTGCCACTACCAAGTCACAGCCAGTGACCAAATCCAGATATAACAATATGAAGTAGTGCACACCAGTCTTAATAGTGAACAAACAAGTAGTGTTTATTCAAACGTGTAATGTTTCGGTATAACGTGACACCTTCATCAGACATCATAAAGTGCAAAGTAATTATCGTGCAAATTAATTAATAAACTCTACTTGTTTGTTCTCTATTAAACCTCAATATATGAATGTCCTACCAAAAGTTATCATCTACCGGAGGGCATCCTTCCAAAAATTGTATCCAAATTTCATGTTAATGAGCCGATAGTACTGCCAGCATTTGAGAAAGGAGAACAGTCTGAAGATACTGACAAGCAAATTTTGGATGTGAAAGCCTGTATTCTTACTTATATTGAAAGAACAAAAAAGTCTTTTAGATCTTCAGACAACCTCTTTATAATACCTGCAGGGGCTAATAAAGGTAAAGCAGTGACGGTTTCCACAATCAGAAGGTGGATTGTTAAAGCAATTTGCAAAGCCTACGCGGTTCAGAGTCTGGTACCTCCCTAAGGTATCTCGGCACACTCCATGAGAGGGGATTCAACATCTTGGACGGCAGAAGAAAGAGACTCGGCAGAAGCCATCTGCCAAGCAGCTACCTGGGCTACGCCTAATACGTTCATCAAACATTATAGGACGAATGTTACATTAATTTCTAAGTCTCATTTGGACGTAAAGTTCTTCAGTCCGTTTCTGTATCTGAGTAAAAGTAAATTTTTTGTTGAAATCTTTTTTCATCATTATTTACCACCCTTTATTGCTTTGGTATGTCCCATTTTGTTTAGGCTGCCTGGGGAAGGCCAGGAAAGACGAAACTCCTATCATACTTACCGAGTTTCCTTTCCTGGCCATCCCTCCAGGCAGCACCCTCCCTTGTTGTATTGTCTTTCAGATTACTTAAGAACCAGACAAGGTGAGTCAGAGGGGTGGAGCTTAAGTAGAGGAATTGTTTTTCTTCTGTCCAATAGGCAGAGTGAAGCTACCCATTTTGTTTATGCTGCCTGGAGGGATGGCCATGAAAGGAAACTCTCGGTAAGTATGATAGGAGTTTCATCTTTCCAGCATAAATAAATATGTAACTATCACTGAAACCCAACAACTATAAATCTCCCATATTTTGACTACTAATACACCAAATCTACCCAAACACACAAATTACCAACCATCAACAATACCACTACGAACAATATGAGAACAATAGAGATAGTCAAACTTCCTGGAGTTCTGTTCGTTTCCGAACTTCCAAACTTCAGTAAAAGTTTGGAAACTGACCCATTAAAGTCAATGAGAGGAAATAATTTGAAAAGTTTGAATTAAATACAAATAAAATATCAATGGTAACTTACTGTAAATGGCTTTGGCACCCGGGAAATGGTCTGGGGAACACCAGATTAACATATCACCAAAAAGCATTTAAACACTTCTTTTCCCCACGATCAGGCAATTGTCAGGTTTCCGCATGCTACATTTGAAAGTTATGGCCAATTCAATTCAATTCGCTCAGTGATAAGTTTGTATGTCCAACCCCATGCTTGTGTGTTAGGTTTATCATGTGGTAGGTTTATCTGTTGGATTCAGTTAGATAAACTGGACTTGAAGTTTAGTTCTTGAAAATGTTTTGCTAGTCATCCGACTGTCTTTCTCAATTCAGAATTGAGAAAGCCACTCAGATGACTAGCGTAATGTATTCAAGAAGTAAAATTCAACTCCAGTGGATTTAACTGAATACAACAAATATACCATAACCTGGATGAATGAGAACCTTCACAGGAATGGTAGGTTGTGTATGTGAACAGTTACTCCTTTAGCTACCTTGGTGATATCTTAGTGTTGTACCAAAACACTCAAACATCTGAAATCTATTTGGACTGGATTGTCTCAATTGCAGTCAGGTCTGATATCTTATCCAAGGAACAGAGCAGGCAGCCCACCTTAACCCCATCTAGCTTGGGTGCCATGTAAATCTGGCAACCTTGAATTTGCCCAGTTAGTTTCTCTTGTGTAGTTCATGCCCTGCTCAAAGTTTGAAGACTTGATTAGGCTGGTGTTTCTGGTTCTCTATTAAAGATATGCATCATTTCTGTCCCTTTCTGAATAATACAACTCAGAACAGTTAGAACAACAGTTAATATTATACACTTACGATTATAAATGTGATACCCACAACTTTATAGAAAAGCATTGCTACACCTGTCCTAATATCATTTACTTCATTGGTCCAGTTGTACAAATGTTTCCCAAATGGCTGCGAGAAGATGATTCATTATATCACATCAAGTGGAACAGCTTTAATATTTAGGCGGCCATTCCCACCAAACTAATTACTGACACAAACTAGAGACGCTAAAAGGAAATTTCCAAATGGGAGCCATAAAACGGTTCATTGAATATTTCCATGTGAGTGAACAAAATATAGTTTTCTCACCATAAATTATTCAAGTTTAACTAGAAAAAGAATGAGGTGGTGAGAACCTAACATTAAATAATAGTTTGTTCTTTACAAATAATGACAATTTAAACAGTTATTATGTTTTCTATTTAATCAGTTACAGGTCAGTGTAGATGACACATTGTGAGTCCTCTTAAGGGAATAAAACACAATATTGTAGTTGTGGGTAAAATACAGTATATTCAATAAACTTAAATGAACATAGTGGTACCCTGAGTTGGTGCTTTTATTTTATTTTTAAATCTCAAGGTTTTGGATTTTTTGCCAAATTCTCATGGTTATGAGTTTCTATTACTATTTTACTGGAGACAGAAGAAAATAATCAGTTAATGAATAAGAAACTGTTCCCAGGTTCCCAGTAGGATGGCAATAGGACAATCCATCAAAATGCACATATTATCAATCTGGGCTGTTTACAATCACAGGACTCAGTTGAAGTTCATTGACCATTGATATATGAGGCCCTATATGTAAACGTGCGGCAGCATGATTTAGCGATACCGTGCGTTATCGATAATGTATGACGTGTACATTTACTGCCGCGGTCATAAGTTTACAGTTTACATTACATCTTTAATTAACAAAGTTCAGTCATAGAATACAATGCAGTAGTAAACTAACGCAATAGTATTCTATGGGGATCGAAAATCTTTATCAGTAATTTGCAATCAATATCGTTAATTTAAGATAATGATTGTAAATTAATGATCACTAAACCGATCATTATTGTTTATATTTTTCCATTTCTTTGTAAAGTTACCCTTTACCCTTTACAAGTAATACAACCAAAAGAGTACCGTATATACTCGAGTATAAGCCGAGGTTTTTAGGTTTAAAAATTAACCTAAAAACCTTGACTCGGCTTATACTGAGTCAGTAGCAACTTACCTTCAATCCAGAGGCAGCCGCGAGTCCGGCCGGCAGTTCCCAGTAGTTCTGCGGGTTGCGCGATGACGTCATCAAGCACGCTGGCGGGATGACGTCATCGGCAGCCGCGAAGCAGTAATGGGAACTGCCGGCCGGACTCGCGGCTGCTTCTGGATTGCAGAGAGGGAAGACTGAAGACCAGGTACGGGTAAGTGAGCTGGGGGGGATGGGGGGACTGGGGGGAGGGCTGGGGGGTACTGGGGGGAGGGCTGGGGGGACAGTATGCCATGCAGACACCCACATTTTCTTTTTACTATAGGTGGTTGGAAACTACAACTCCCAGCAACCAAGCATGTGGGAGTTGTAGTTTCCAAACATCTACAGTGGAAAGGTATTAGGGTGGGGGACAGTATGCCATACAGTAACCCCAATACCTTTTTACTATAGGTGGTTGGAAACTACAACTCCCAGCAACCAAGCATGCTGGGAGTTGTAGTTTCCAAACATCTACAGTGGAAAGGTATTAGGGTTACTGTATGGCATACTGTCCCCCACCCTAATACCTTTCCACTGTAGATGTTTGGAAACTACCAAACTCCCAGCATGCTTGGTTGCTGGGAGTTGTAGTTTCCAACCACCTATAGTAAAAAGTTAATGTGGGTGTCTGCATGGCATACTGTCCCCCCAGCCCTCGGCTTATACTCGGGTGAATCATTTTTTCTAATTTTTGAGGCAAAAATGGGTGCCTCGGCTTATACTTGAGTCGGCTTATACTCGAGTATATACGGTATACTATAAAAAATGTAATAACATGTAACACAAAAAATGTGGTATATCTGATACAATGTACAGGCAGTAAACAATATGTAGGACGAACAGGCAGATGTCTAAAAACAAGAATTAGGGAACATCTGACCGATATTAAAAAGAAGAAAAACCTTACCCTACCATTGCACTTTAATACATGTCAAACTAATGGAAACCTGGAATTTAAGTTTTGGCCGTTGGACATAGTCAATCCCACTGAAAGAGGGGGCAACTTACAGGCATCAAGGAGAGAGACAAAATGGATTTATGAACTAAACACCCTAATACCAAAAGGTCTAAACAAAAAAATTGATCTTTGGAGTTTCCTGTAACATATGTTTTTATAATTCCATTTTTTGCCTATATGTTATGTTTTTATGACAAAATTGGGTTTTAATCTAAGTTCTTAATATCTAAGTTGTTATTATTATATTATTCTATAATTTTATCATTAATAGCTATTATTAATACTATCCCACCATACATAATATATGCATGTCCCATTCCCAATATTATTATTATTTGTCACTAGCAATTAGACACTCCCCATATAGAGGGAGTGTTCTACTCTAACAACGCTCCATACCTACGGTACCAATATTCCATAGTTGCATACACAATATCTATATACCAACCAAGGTAATTCAGACAGTATTTTCCACTATAGATCATACTCTAACATTTTCAGCTGTAACGCATGAACTTCCGTTTCAACATCCGCGGCTGTAAGATGCCGGACGCACAATAGAATTAGTAGCTTATTCCAGCCCGAGCATTACACAGCATTGGACCCCCCAGGACACTGGAGAGGAGCCTGAACATACAAATGAAATAAGTTATATAGAATACCCCATCATTTATTGGGCTATGCGTTCCAATGGTGGAACGCATAGTCACTTCCGGGTTGAGCCACTTCCGGTTTTCAGTTTGCCCGCGATTTAAAAGGGTATATATAGCAGTTATTCATATGGTTACAAAAACTGAAAATCAAAACATACTCACCGAGATTTTCTTTTCCTGGTCCGTAGCATGGCAGTGGTCACTAAGGGTTAATCCCCCTGCTGGGCAGGACACAGGAACCCCTCCCAAAGCTATAAAGGGTATCCTCCCCCTCACCTCCATGTCTTTTTGATTGGATGTCTGCAAAATAAATAGGTATAGAAGGGAGGGAACTAACCACTGCCGTGCTATGGACCAGGAAAAGAAAATCTCGGTGAGTATGATTTGATTTTCAGTTTTCCCTGGTCCTACATGGCAGTGGTCACTTAAGGGATATAAAAGCTTATAGATTGAAGGGAGGGACACAAGTTATGATGCTAGAAATCAAATTTATTTATAAGGATGATGCAGCCAGAAGGATTTTCCTTCCAAATTCTGCTTGGTCTGCAGCTGATGTGTCCACCTTATAATGCTTGATGTAGGTGGACATGGTTGACCAGGTTGCCGCCTTGCATATTTCTTCAGGCGAGGCCTGAGCTCGGAAGGCCCAGGATGCTGCTAAAGACCTGGTAGAGTGTGCCGTCACCCCTGAGGGTAGAGACTCTGCCTTGCCAATGTAGGCTTGTCTAATACTGGTTTTTATCCATGAGGATATAGTTGATTTTGATGGTTGAGACCCCTTTTTTGGACCTGAGAAGAGGATAAAAAAGAAGTCTGTTTTCCTAAACTCTTCTGTTTTTGTCAGGTAAGTTTTCAGGGATCTGCCCACATCTAGAGTGTGGGGAATATGGTTTTGGTTGTCTTGACTTTGTTCGTCAAATGTTGGGAGTACAATGTCCTGTTTCAAGTGGTAAGAAGATACTACTTTTGGAAGAAAAGACGTGTCAGGTCTTAAAATCACTTTATCTGGATAAAATTCTAAAAAGGGTTTGGATTTCCTAAACCCTTTTAGGTGATTTCCTTGATTGGGGTCAATTCGATGGGCTCAAAAGGAGGTTCTTGCAACATTTGAAGAACTGTTGGAAGGTCCCATTGAGGAACTTTTTGTTTTATCTCAGGTTTTATGTGTTTGACTCCTTGGAAAAACCGTATAATAAGAGGGTCAAGAGCCCAACTAGTGTTAGTTATGGCCGATATGGCTGTTACTTGTTTTTTTACAGTTGATAGACTGAGGTTTTTGTGTAATCCCTCCTGAAGAAACTCAATGATAGTTTCAACTTTGTAAGGAAAGGGAGAGGCATATTTGTTATGGCACCATCTACTAAAAGTTTCCCAGGCTTTGTAGTAGCTTATTGACGTCAACTTTTTCCAAGATGCTAGGAGGGTACTTATGCTCTCTTGTGATAATCCTCTCTCTTTTAGCTTGTTGGTTTCAGTAAACAAGCCGCTAGTTTCAAAGTTTGAATTTTGGGATGGACAATCAGGCCTTGTTGAAGAAGGTCTTCCCTTAGTGGTAGCATGAATGGGGTACAGATTGACATTTGGAGAGCCCATGCAAACCATGGTCTCCTGGGCCACCATGGTAGAATTGCTATCATCATAGCCTTCTTGTCCCAAATTTTCTTCAATACTTTGTGAATTAATGGAAGAGGGGGGGAAATGTAATAAAGGTGGAGATCCCACTTGAAAGAGAAAGCATCCGTTTTCGTTGCTCTGCTGTTTTTGAACCTGGAGCAAAATTTCTCTGTTTGATTGTTCAAATGAGTTGCCATTAAGTCCATGACCGGAATCCATTTCTGTGTTATTATTTTGAACACTTCTGGGTGGAGTTGCATATTTTGTGCCTGCTGAGGTAATCGGCTTTTGTGTTGTTCAATCCTGGGATGTGCACAGAGCAGATCCCCAGGAGATGGCGCTCTGCCCATGACAGAAGTTGTTTGGCTACTGTCCATGGCGAATGGCTCCTGGTTCCCCCACTCTTGTTGATGTAGGCAACTACTGTGGTATTGTCTGATATAATTTTTACTGCCTTTCCCATCAGTCGTATTTTGAAGTGTTTCAAAGCTAGGAAGACTCCCATCATTTCCCTCAGATTCTGAGAGGGTGATGACCACTTCCTCGGCCACTTGCCTTGGGCTGTGTGGTTTGAGAGAGTTGCCCCCCAGCCAGAGGGACTGGCATCCGTCGTTAGTGATATCCAATGAGGTTGCATAAGGTAAATGGGTTTCAGATTTTTGGATAATGTCCACCATTTCAAACTGTTCTTTGCAGAAATAGATAGGGCTAGTTGTTGATTCTGCCCTTTGTGGATTGAAAATAGTTTCAAGAAGCACCATTGGAGTTCCCTTATGTGAAGCATGGCCCATTGTACCGCATTCATGGTAGATGTCAGTTTCCCTATTATGTGCAGGAAGGCCCAAGCTGAATGTGCTGGGGAAGACCAGAATTTTTTGATTGTCTGTGAAATTTCTTTCTTCCTGGTTGGGAGGAGAGATACTGAAAGGTCTAAGGTGTTCAGGACTATTCCTAAGTATTGAATCACCTGAGAAGGAATCAGTGATGATTTCTGTTTGTTTATTACCCATCCATGTTTGGTAAGGCATGCTATGGTTATTTGAATGTTCTCTTGTAAGATTTGATAGTCATGTGATTTTATGAGAATGTCGTCTAGATAAGCAAATATTTGAATACCTAGGAGACGAAGATGGGCTATCAGAGGGACTAATATCTTTGTGAAGACCTTCGGTGCTGTGGCTAGCCCAAATGGAAGGACTTTGTATTGAAAATGTTGGTTGAAAATTGTAAATAGGAGGAATTTCCGGTGTTCTTGGTATATTGGAACATGAAGATATGCGTCTTTGATGTCCAAACTGGCCAGCCAATCGCCCTTGTTTATTTGTATTGTTACCAATTTCAGAGTCTCCATCTTGAATTTCCTCACTTGATTGAAGGAATTCAGAAATTTTAGATTGAGTATTGGTCTGACATCGTCCGAATTTTTGGTTTTTATGAAAATTTGAGAATATATCCCTTTCCTCCTTTGGTGGATTGGGACTTGTTCTATGATGTTGTTTATTTGAAGTTCTTCCAGTTTCTTTATCAGAGTTGTTCTTGTTTTCATCGATCGTGGAGGCTTTGATCTTATGTATTTGTTCGATGGTGGAGAATAGAGGAACTCTATTGCATAGCCCTGGTCGATAATTTTAAGGACCCAAGAGTCTGAAGAAGTTCGAGCCCATGTCCCCCCAAAGTGGGAAATCCTTCCCCCTATTGGAAAACAGTGGGCTCCCAAATCTTCATAATGGCCGAGATCTGACCCTGGTACCTCTGCCTTGATGACTTGATCATTGAAAGAGGGATGCTGATGCTTGTCTCCCTCCTCTGGTAGAAGGCAAGGTATTTTTGGCCGGGTTCCTTTCTATTAGTTCTTCTAGTTTTGAGCCAAAGAGAAGATTCCCCTCAAATGGAATAGACGTCAAGCTTTGTTTGGAATAGTTGTCTGCTTTCCATTGTCTCAACCATAATGCCCTTCTGGCTACAATGGAGGCGCTCATTGTTTTAGCTGCTAATTTAACAGAATCCATTGATGCCTCCGAGATATACTCATTGGTATCTTTTATATCCTTAAGCATCTTAGTTAGTTCTTGTTGGGGAACTCCCGCCTTGATGGCCTCTTCCAGATCTGAAAGCCAGTTGTGATTTTCCCTAGCCAGACTGGTAATGGCTATAGGTGGATGAATGGCTGCCCCTGCTAGAGAATATATTCTTTTAAGCATGGAATCCTCCTTTTTATCCATAGGATCCCTCAGGGCTACTGTATCTTCAGTGGCTGGGATTGTTTTCCTTGCAGTTTTTATAATTGCTGTATCCACTTTTGGTGTTTCTTCCCATGTTGTTGTAACAGATTGGTTAAATGGATAGGTCTTGTTAAAGTTGTTAGACACAAAGAATCTTCTATCAGGAGTTGAGTGTTCCTTTTTTATTGTTTCTAAGAATTGGTCATGCACATGGAAGCATGATGTATCTTGTGGTTTCTTAATGAACATTCGATCTGATGTAGAAGGTTGTTCTGGTTCTACAATGCATAGTGTTTCCTTCATTCTTGTAATTACATGAGCTAAAGTTTCCTGGGTCAAGAATTTTTGCTTCTGTAATGACATCAGCTTCTGATTCCACTACTTCTTCTTGGTCTAGTGGTGTTTCAGGCATTCGTTGTGTTTGTTGCGTTGGAATGATAGATGAATTGATCATAGTGGATACTCTGGAGAGCATGGACTCAGAAAATGCCGGCAGTGAAGAATCCATCATTTGTTTGACTGAGCCAAGTATTTGGTCCTGAGATATATTGGATTTGGACCTGAATTTGGTGCAATCTGCACATAACTTTTTTTCGGGTAAAGCCGAATTTTCACAGAGGATGCATTTAATCCTTTTCCATTTATGGTGGTATTGGTGATCTTCATCATGTCTAGATGAATACCTGAAAAGAAATTATTTATATCAGTATCCTTATCCACTTGCTCCTCTCTCTCTCTCTCACTCCCAAAAAGCACCTACCTCCTGGAGCTTGAACTTCTGTGTTCCTTGGAGCTCATAATGGTGCTGAAAGAGAAATTGGTGCCATTTAAAATCAGGTATTAAGTATTATTACCTCTGTCCTTTGTGCTCCTTACTTACTGCAAGGCAGAGTCTGGAGCTTGATTGGGCGCAAGTTCACTGCTGCTGAAACCACAGGAGCAGAAGGAAGGAGCGGATTTTTAAATTTTCGTGGCACTTTCCCGGCTGCTTATGATGACGTCATCACGTCCGTACGCTCCTTCCGTCGGTGGTGCGCCTAGAGAGAGGAGCAGGGGGGAGGAGAGAGAGACGGCTTGCTTGTTGTTCCTTGTGCTGCCTAGACAGGAAAGAAAAAAGACATGGAGGTGAGGGGGAGGATACCCTTTATAGCTTTGGGAGGGGTTCCTGTGTCCTGCCCAGCAGGGGGATTAACCCTTAAGTGACCACTGCCGTGTAGGACCAGGGAAATATATGATCCTGAGGAAGCCTTTGTAGGTGAAACGCGTAGATCAAGCTTTATTTTTATACTTATCTGCTTTTATACTCATTTTTAAACTAAATAAATTGTTTTTTAAAGTGAGATTAAATAAAAGTTTTTAAAGAAAATTATTCTTCTTTGTGAACCAGCCCATTTTTGTGCAAATGTGTAATGTGTAACGACATCTACACCCAACCTGCACTGCAAAGTATAAGTTCTTTGAATCTTTTAATATACCAGATATTTTATTGATGTAGATAGATACTTACCTTGGTTTTAACGATTGGTCCTTTATCTTTGTGTATTATTTTCATGTATATGAGTCCTCTGCGCAACATGCACACAACTTTTTAAACATTTGGGTGTTGTTGTATGTTAAAGTTTACTGTTAAACCCCTGAATCGCTATTACAAGAAATATTGATGAGTTTGCTTGTGCTATTTATCTGCAGCAACCAATCAAATGCTATCTAACCGTAAAAAGCTCACAAATTAATTAATTGCATGGGCACACTTCTTTCATCAGCATCTTGCATAAAATATTCAGCCCAAGTGTCTAAATAGGTTGTGATTCATGATTCTGCAGTTACCTTGGCTATTATCATATAAAAACTGAACTTTGAAAAATGAAAACAAATGTTTCACAAATTAAAAATATTTGTTAATAATGTAAAATTAAGGCTGAATTACACCTTCTTGGCTTAATAAATATATAAGTATATAAGTATTTAAATATTGATATTGAAGTTATTAAAATCAACTCTGATATTTTATAAGTCAACAAGAAGGAGCATGCTGGAGCAAGTTCTCTGGGATAACATAAAAAAAGTAAATAAATAACCAGTGGCTTAAAAAATAAGCATTTTAAATGATACTGTATATTTTATTTTAGCGTCGCTTACTGAAGAGACAACGTTTCAGGGGGTAAACCTGCCCCCTTCCTCAGGTTCACCTCAGGTTCACCTAAGGAAGGGGGCGGGTTTAACCCCCGAAATGTTGTGTTATTCAATACCGGTTTTGCATCTCTTCCTGCTTAACTATTTAACGCCACCTAAGAGCAACAAGGACTGAATATCCAGAAGGGAGAGCCCTGAGTACCCTTTTTAAAAAAAAGTATCTTGCCTGTGTCACTCAGCTCATCCTAACTTCCAGGTCATAACTTATAGCCGTCATAGGTCTGTGTGGCCATCTTATAATTACCAGTCTGTGTGGGAATCTTATATTTATTAGTCTGTGTGGGCATCTTATATTAATTAGTGTGCACTTGTATTTACCAGTCTGTATTAGTGCTTACATTTATCAGTCTGTGTGAGCCAGTGTTAGTCAGCCTACCAACCCCACAAGCCATGGACACTTTTTTGCATGAATATATAGAAGACAGCTTTAAAAGGTTTGCATCAGGTGCTAAAAGGTCTAGAGGTGCCCCTGGCTCTGGGTAAATCTCCCTTAATATGTATATGAACAGAGCTTGAGTGAAAGCTTGGCGAACCAAAACCTCTCCCCATGAAAGGTATTAAAATATCGCAAAAGACACGCGCACTAACCACCGTACACTATTCACCTGATGATATATCCAGCATCATAAAATCATCAGCACATTGTCTTAAAAGTAGTTTCCCCCGACATTCTGTCATGGCCGTTGCTTGAATGAAACTGCAAGTAGGGGGCCGGACTGGCAGCCGCGTCTGTGATTGACTGAGTGGCAGCCAATCACGGACACGGCTTCTGGCAATACAGAATGCCAGAAGAATCAGGCAAAGTAATTAGTGAATGGCTAAGTTATTTTACAAAGTACTATAGCTGTTGGGGGTGGATGAGGGAGCCCTACACTACAGCAAAAGTATTTGGAGTTCAGGAGAGTCAGAGAGAAACGAGAGGGAGATGGAGGGGGGAGGGCTGCACTGCACATGGCAAATTTCTCCCAGAGGAGAGACCTAGGCAGAGACCTATATGGACACAGACATGCTCCTGCTTTTAACTTTTTAGGACTTTGGAGGGACATTGCAGGGCAGCCATCTGGAGCAGAGATGTAAGGTAAGGATTTTACAACATGGACATGCCCTTTAATAACATTAAAGAGGAAAAATGGGAACAACTTTGGAAATTGTTGGGCCGAATTAGTGTGAAACCAGCACGACCCAATGTACTATCTGGTCAGCGTGGGTCTAGCACTAATTTTGCACTGGAAGCGACATTGCCAAAAAAAATTTTCAATAGCCCTGTGTAGCCTATTCAATATAAACTAAAGGTTCCAATATAGACTAAAGGTGTATGAACGGCCGATAATTGTGCCAGGTATGGGCACTTTTTTGGCTGAAACAGCCTTTGGTCAGGAATCATTGCCTGACCAACCGGGCGGATCTTCGTACTAGCGGCAGGTTCAGCTGAGAAAGTGCCATACATGGCATGAATATCGGACAAAATTCGGACAGTTCATACAGATCGTGCATCACGGGTTGGTACCCGCGATCGCACTTGTGTATGAGCCTTTAGCTTTGTGCTACAAGGTAGAGCAAAACTTAACGCCTATTGAATGGAGGTGTACGGGCCAATGTAATTTAAAAAGAAGTGTACGTGTTACCTGAACGGGATCCCACAATGCAGTAAATCTCGAGTTTAAAGCAACGCAAGATCACGGCCAGGTAAGACGTAAACAAATTGTTGAAATAATTAAAAAAAAAACATTGAGCAGTAATTGGTTGTGAAGATAATAACAATAAGCAATGATAATAATAAAAAATATTAATAATAATCAGTTGCCAGCCTGGTGTTGAGACCAACAATAAGAAATACTAATAAAGTCCTGCATCCTGGCCAACTGGGAAGCCTACCAAGCCTGACGTCCTTTGTCTAAACACACCTTGTAAGAAACGTGTATAAAGATCTATATTTCATCTGCTGCCAAGATCCTCACCTATAAGAGGTAGAGGCAGCCACACTCATTACTAGTTCCAACAGTGCAACCCAGCAGACAGTATGGAAAAAGGTTCAACCCTGATATCTTGGATTTTGTGTCTTGTTTCTGGGATAGGTGGGCAACTGCCGCTCCTTCGAGGTAGGAAACTGTAATCTGTAAGGACTCGGTTATTAGATAATAAGTACCATCATTTGTTTCTTTAGATTGGTTACTTTTTATTTTTAAATGTTCATGAGACTGCTAGCACACTTCTATAGAATTTCACCTTATTATCTTCCAGTCATAAATTGTGTTTGTTTATTGCCCAAAATAAAGTTACCTGCTGTAATAACCAAAATGCAATTCAACTTGTTTTGCTATGAGTTTTTATTCTTGATGACAGCAGTGAGGAAAAACAAGGAAGAAGGCAATTATATAGATACAAGGCAGTGATTGTTCAGGTGAATCAAACACTGGACCTGCCAAGATATTCTTCTGAACTGGCTGGCTGAGTATATTGGGATTGGAACTTTCAATGTGGGAACTGTGAAACATTGTCCATAATGTGCTGTGCTTAGTCTAAAATAAATCTCATAGAAATTAAATACATTTTGCAATTTAGCACAAAAATAAATAAAATTGTGACTGAGAGAACTTCCCCAGTACTGCCCAGTGACAAACATAATTTTTGGGGCATAAAGCCCACATCACCTTAAAGGGAAGTTCAGTGCAAATCCATGCTTTCCAGAAAAAAGAGCAGTATTTTTTCATCCCAATGACCTTAATTCCAATTCAGCATTTTGTCTGTGTATAAATAAATGCAACCGAAATACTGACCCCTAATAGAGACCGTTATGGTCTTTCCCTTGACCCAGCACCTGGGTTGATTCAGTTGCTCAGTAGAGATCTGAGCATCTTTGTCCCATCCAACAGCCAATCAGTAGAAATTACTGTTAGGAACATTCCAAGGATGTGGTGCATCCTGGGAAGAAGAAGGACTGTTAGAACCTGAAATGTCAGCTCACTAATGTCAGCAGCAGGGAATAGCAAAGGGTATGAAATCAACTGAATTTTCATATATATATATTACATATATACTGTATATACAATATTGCTTGCTTTTAGAGTGGACACACCCTTTAATAGAATAAAAATGTAATTAGGTTATTTCCCATGTAATGGTGATCCAAACTGCTATATTGGCAACCGTTGTATTGTACAATGGAATTTATCTGTGGGTACTGTACCTTCTTTTCTTCTCAAGTTTCTCTGCTTCTGGTGGAATCTAATGGTGAGTCAAATCTTTCTTAACACCTACCTCACACATTCATGGGGCTTACATCACAAGTAGCAAAAGACACTTTGCTACTAGAAAGAGCATCAGGATTGTGTACACGCAAAATAAACCCCTATTCAATATCTGCCACAAAGCCTTTGGTGAATGTAGTTTATTGGGGTTAAGTCATCTTACATTTTGCGATAAGGAATCTCAGTAAATTTATCATTTGGATATCCCTATATGGGAAGATCGCATTCATTGTGTGTATGGCCACCATTAGATTGCTCATTCTTAATTACAGTGAGGGTGTCAACCACTTTTTACATCACAGCTTTGGGGGTAGAGAATCCATTCTGCATGTGCAACTTTAGCTAGGTACACATGATACAATAATTCGGCCCAACCGACATTTTAGTATTTCGATTGGTCGATCAACCGCTGACAGTTCGTTCGTCCAAATTGGACGGACGAACAATCGGAGAGGTCGGAAAATCACAACCAATCATGTGGTCCTCTATGGACCACATGATTGATCACGCCAAACTGTCTGACAGTCCTTTCTCCTGGCCGAATGGTCTAAAGCCTTGAACGGTCGGTCAGAAGAAGACATGGCCAGTTCGCGGACCCGAACCCGGATCCGCCGCGGATTTATCCCATCCGCGAACGGCGGATTATTCTGGATTTTCCGCCTTCCGAACTTCCGAACCGCGGATTTTTTTTTTCCGAAAATTTTCGTAATTTTCGTAATTTTACGAGGATCTCCGTATTTTCGAAATACGGAGAAAACATTTTCGAAAAAACGAGAAATTCTTGTAAATTCGCGGAATTTCCGCATTTTGGGGATTATTTTCAAGACGGAGCAAGCCACATGTCCCAAATTATCCAATGGCAGCTAACATGATTATTGCCAGCCCCCTGGGTATAAAAGGCTGCTTCACAGGCGCCATTTTGTCAGTGTGTTGGAGTGTGTTTAGTGGAGACCTGACAGTGTAGGAGTTGAAGAGAGTTTCTTGTGCTTTTTGAGCTTTTTTTGATCTTTCTGTGTGTGGATTTCAGTATGGTGGTTTAGCGCTTGTTGTTAACCACCCCTGTATTCACACATCTTGAGACCCAACAGTCCTTTTAAGGACTAACCTTGTTGTAACGGAGAGGAGGACCCGTCTCTCCACTGAGAATGTGGACCGCCTTACATTCATCAAGATGAATGAGGCGTGGATCACATCTCAGTACAGCACCCCTATTGCTGATGCTGATGCCCGTGACTGAAGGCCTCCTGCCCCTGGCCACCCGTACTGCTCCTTCCACCTCATTTCCACCTAGAGGCTTAGCTGATGCCAGCTTAGCTGGCAAATGGCAAATTTTCTTATTGGCAGGGCCATATATGGTCCTACCTTGCTCTAATGCATTCAAGTTGTGAAATAACAAATGCTCTGCAACAACAACTACTTTGTGGCAAATTTTTCTAAGATTGGGTTGATCCTACTTGGCCTGAGAGCAGTACTTTGTTCTTCCTTCTCTATCCACGAGGCACCATTGTGGTGTCACCTACTCTGACCATCTCATACAGCCGCAACAGCTACTCTGTGGCTAATGTTTTCAGCTCTGGGTCAATCCTGCCTGGCCTGAGAGCAATACTCCATATTTGTTCTTCCTTCTCTCTCCACGAGGCACCTTTGTGGTGTCACCTACTCTGACCATCTTATACAGCTGCAACAGCTACTCTGTGGCTAATGTTTTCAGCTCTGGGTCAATCCTGCCTGGCACTAGAGCAGTACTCCATATTACAAAGTGTGGGCCTGCTGTAACTCAATGGTGCAGTTCCTACAAAGTCTTACCCGTTCACCCGCTTTCACTTGCACGAAGCATACTCTGAAGGAGAGAAGCTAATGGGGTGAGGGGTATGTCCAGTAGGGCCAAGCCTGCCTGACTCTTCAACAATGGTGGCAAACTGCAGTGGGCCTGCTGTAACTCAATGGTGCTGTTCCTACGAATCCTTACCCTTTCACCCGCTTTCCCTTGCACAAAGCATACTCTGAGGGAGAGAAGCCAGTGGGGTGAGGGGTATGTACAGTGGGGCCAAGCCTGCCTGGCTCTTCAACAATGGTGACAAACTGCAGTGGGCCTGCTGTAACTCAATGGTGCTGTTCCTACCCGTTCACCCGCTTTCCCTTGCACGAAGCATACTCTGAGGGAGAGAAGCCAATGGGGTGAGAGGTATGTCCAGTGGGGCCAAGCCTGCCTGGCCCCACAACAATGGTGGCAAACCGCAGTGGACATTATGTAACCCAGTACCCCCATCGCCTTCTTTCCCTTGTTGTGTGCAAACTACTATATAGGGGAATGTGGCCAATGTGGTGTGTGTAATGGCATTAATGGTAAGGTATATACAATTATAAGTACCAGAGATATATCTAGCTAAATAGATATGTGTATTGTAATTTTTCAAATAAAAATTGATTATGAATCTATCTGAATAATTTGATATATCGAAAAATAAAGCCCAAAAACATTTTTTTTCATAACAGTTTTATATAAATATATATTTTTTTTTCCAACTATATACATAAAAAAAAAATAATAAAAAGAAAATCACTGGGGTTACTGGGATACCCTCCTCTCCAGTCTGGTCAGGCGGCGGTCCAGGCGCCGCACCATGTGGCGCATCTCCCGTCGCATGCTCTGTAATTCTGTGGAGGAAGATATTGAGAGAATTGTGTTGAAGATGTTCGAGCATATTTCCTAAAGCACAATGTGGTAGATGCAATTTTGCACCTGATAACTACTTACACATACATGGTACTGCAATGCTATAATGTTGCGGTATGTCATAAAAAGGAAAGCTCAGTATAAAATATCATTATTTCTAAAATTCTTAGTTTATATTATGCATATCTAGTTATGGTAACAGTGATGTCTACTGCTTGGCTGTTGGATGGGTTACACATGCTCAGATCTCTACTGACCAACTGAATCAACCCAGGGACTGGGTCAAGGGCAAGATCATAACGGTCTCTACTAGGGGTCCTGCAAACAGAAAGTCAGTATTTCGGTTGCATTTATTTATACACAGACACAATGCTGAATGGGCAGATTAAGGTCATTGGGATGGATAAATACTGCTCTTTTTTTCTTAAAAGTATATATATTATCACTGAACTTCCACTTAAAGCGATATTATTGCATCATGGGGATCACTGATAAACAGCAGTAGGTAATGCTGGCATAAAACATTACGTTTATTGCTAAATTGTATCAGAACATTCTTGGTTTTGTATCACTAGGACTGTGCTACATACAAAATTTTTTGGAAGTGGTGCAGCCCCCATAAAAGCATTGTCAAACCCACAGTACCCAATGTTGCATCATGTGGAGTGGATTTTACACTGGGAAAATACAGATATTAATAGTCTTGTATATAACATTTCATTACCATTGCATATGATTTACTTACGATTTTCAATCATGGCTGCCAGAGGGACGGGAGAGGCTGGAGGGGCTGGAGAGGGTGGAGAGCCTGGAGGGGCTGGAGAGGGTGGAGGGCATGGAGAAGGTGGAGGGCCTGTAGAGGCTGGTCCTGCTTCTAGAAAAAAAATGTTTTATTTCAACAATCATTGTCCAATCCATTAGTAATATATTACATGTATAAGAACATTTCCTAAAAGGCTATGTAGTGAACATTTCTTGGATAATAAATATTGCCTTATTTAATCTGTATTTTAAGCAGAATTCAAAGTATATAATTAAATATATCCTTTAGATATATCATTCATTATGTATTTTTTTATTTTAATTTGAAGCGGAATCTTCCCTCCGACACCCCCACCCCCACGACCGTCCCCGCCAGAGGAAGAATGTAAGTGCAGCCTATTGAAAAAAAAAAATTCTAAATTTTTCATTTGTCCAAGGCACACTACAGCACACATGAGCGCTCCAGAAACAAGCATACAAGCACGTGTTTCTGGTGCGCTCATGTGTATTGCCGTGCGAGTGCAGTACGATAGCATAATTGTGCAAAATTGAGGATCACATTAATTATGCCACACTATTGTGTGTTTTAACACGTGATGTGTCCAAACCCTTTATCCAAATGTTTGCATATTTTTTGACAACTTCTCCGAGAATTGTTTTGTAAATGTATTCGAACATTTAATGACAGTGAGAGTTAAAATAAATTTCCTTTTTTTTTTTAGCATACACACCAACTAGCCCCGGCCTCCGCTCCCATGCCCCCACTGGCAGTTCCACTGTCCCAAGGGTGGCAGGCACGGCACACCAGCCAGACGTAAGTGCATCCTAAGCAATTTTTTAATCTTTTTATTGACCTGATGTCAGCAAATAATGGTGAAATTATCAGTCATAATTAAATGAATTTTATTACTTCACTGATAAAAATTTTTGTTAAAAAAATGCAACAAATCTATTAATTTGGCTTGAGAGACAGACTCTGGGCTGTATCTTGTCCCTCATTTTTTGAGCTTAAGTCACGAAATTCGGTCCAACGTCCAAAATTATGGGTCCTGCAAACAGAAAGTCAGTATTTCGGTTGCATTTATTTATACACAGACACAATGCTGAATGGGCAGATTAAGGTCATTGGGATGGATAAATACTGCTCTTTTTTTCTTAAAAGTATATATATTATCACTGAACTTCCACTTAAAGCGATATTATTGCATCATGGGGATCACTGATAAACAGCAGTAGGTAATGCTGGCATAAAACATTACGTTTATTGCTAAATTGTATCAGAACATTCTTGGTTTTGTATCACTAGGACTGTGCTACATACAAAATTTTTTGGAAGTGGTGCAGCCCCCATAAAAGCATTGTCAAACCCACAGTACCCAATGTTGCATCATGTGGAGTGGATTTTACACTGGGAAAATACAGATATTAATAGTCTTGTATATAACATTTCATTACCATTGCATATGATTTACTTACGATTTTCAATCATGGCTGCCAGAGGGACGGGAGAGGCTGGAGGGGCTGGAGAGGGTGGAGAGCCTGGAGGGGCTGGAGAGGGTGGAGGGCATGGAGAAGGTGGAGGGCCTGTAGAGGCTGGTCCTGCTTCTAGAAAAAAAATGTTTTATTTCAACAATCATTGTCCAATCCATTAGTAATATATTACATGTATAAGAACATTTCCTAAAAGGCTATGTGGTGAACATTTCTTGGATAATTTTGGACGTTTGGACCGAATTTCGTGACTTAAGCTCAAAAAATGAGGGACAAGATACAGCCCAGAGTCTGTCTCTCAAGCCAAATTAATAGATTTGTTGCATTTTTTTAACAAAAATTTTTATCAGTGAAGTAATAAAATTCATTTAATTATGACTGATAATTTCACTCATTATTTGCTGACAATCAAGGTCAATAAAAAGATTAAAAAATTGCTTAGGATGCACTTACGTCTCTGGCTGGTGCCAGGTGCCTCCACTTGGGACGGTGGACTGCCCAGTGGGGGCAATGGAGAGCCCGGAGGGCTAGTTGGTGGTAGTGCTAAAAAAAAAAAGGAAATTTATTTTAACTCTCACTGTCATTAAATGTTCGAATACATTTACTAAAACAATTCTCGGAGAAGTTGTCAAAAAATATGCAAACATTTGGATAAAGGGTTTGGACACATCAACGTGTTAAAAAGCACACAATAGTGTGGCATAATTAATGTGATCCTCAATTTTTGCACAATTATGCTATCGTACTGCACTCGCACGGCAATACACATGAGCGCACCAGAAACACGTGCTTGTATGCTTGTTTCTGGAGCGCTCATGTGTGCTGTAATGTGCCTTGGACAAATGAAAAATTAGAATTTTTTTTTTTTCAAAGGCTGCAATTACATTTCCCTGGCGGGGACGGTCGTGGGGGTGGGGTGTCGGAGGAAGATTCCGCTTCAAATTAAAATAAAAAAATACATAATGAATGATATATCTAAAGGATATATTTAATTTATACTTGAATCTGCTTAAACTACAGACAGATTAAATAAGGCAATATGTTATAGTTTTTTTAAAAGTCAATCATATTTCTATGGCAATGATTTCATACCTTATTCTGGCTAAGTACTTATATTTTTATTGTGTGTATTGTAGCCATGGAAAGGGAAAAGTTGGTTGGGTGTAGGGTAGCATCAGTAGCTGTGTGTACTTGTATCTGTATAGATTTTGTGGGTAACACAACATTTTTAATTTTGGAGTGTAAAAATCAATTTTTAATAATTGATCAACATTTTATTTTTGACTTTACTTTCCCTTCAAATAGGGCTGCCATGTAACTAAAAGGGTAGGTCAGTAAAGTGTGTTTAACTGTGTCTATGTGTGGGTATCAGTGTGCATTTATAAGGTAAAAAGAAATCAATTTGTAATGATCGATTTCATTTTTAACTTTACTTAGCCTTTAAATAAGGCTGCCAAGGAAATGGAAGGGTGGGCCACCAAGTGTGTTTACCTGTGTCTATGTGTGGGTATCATTTTGAATTTATAGGTGTTATGTTAAATAAAGTCAATTTTCAGTGATTTATTTTTTGACTTTACTTACCCTTTAAATAGGGCTGATATTGAATAATATCAGAATAATAATAATGTAATAATAACCAGTGAATGAAAATACAAAGAACTTGGATCTCTCTCTCTCTCTCAAGCCAAATTTAAGGATTATTGATGTTTTTAAAAATATATATATAAATATGTTTTTGTCAGAAGTGAATTAAAATATTTTACTACTTATTACAATACAGTAATATAATAAAAAGTATACTTGCCTTCCATCATTTGCCGCATGGCTTGTACATAATGAGGCCTCTGCCTCTTGAGATCAGACCACTGTCTCTGGAGAGTAGAGACAGTGGTCTGGTAGCCGAACCGGTGCAGGAGCCGGCGCTGGAGCCCCTCCATAATCCTGCGCTTTCGGCGCCGCACATGATAGGTGCCAGGGGGGAAATCATTGTACCCCCTGGCCAGGAGGTACTGCGTGGCATACATCTGCCTTACAGAACTTGCCATTTTGCAGGCAGGAAGTTCCGGATCGGGTCCGTTTTTATGAAAATCCTCGTTTTTACGGAAATCCTTGTTTTTACGAAAATCCTCGTTTTTACGGAAATCCTCGTATTTTCGAAAAATACCGTTTTTTTAATTTCACGCTAGCGGACTGTAATTTTTAGGTATTGTAGGCATTGATACGTGTTTCTAAGGTCATTACCCAGGTCCCTGAGTGATTAAGTGTACATTACCAAGGCTATTTAGACCACTTTTAATGCGGATTTTGCTGAACTTTCATTTTAATACGTTTTAACGGGTCCGCTCGCGGATTTTTGAATTTACGGATTTTTCCGAAAATCCGCGGATCCTCGCGCAGACCGGATTTTTCGAAGTTCAGACATCTCTAGTCAGAAGGAATGATTGTACCCACCTTTACAATGTAAATGTGCTTGTGACTGATTTTGAAAAAGATAAAAACCCATTACTGATTTTAGGTGATCAGCTGTCTGTAAGTTTCTATGTTTATATTTTAGATTTAGTTCTCCTTTAAAATAGTAATTGAGGTTGAATAAAGGTGTGCGGTCATCAAGTTCAACCTTTTCACCCACCTTTTTAACCCTACCTGACAGTTGATCCAGAGGAAGGCAAAAAAAAAACTGCTAAAAAGGAGGGGGGGGATTCCTTCCTGACTCCAAATGGCAATCTGAAAGTATCCCTGGATCAGCTGCAGTATTTGTATTAATTAAAATGACTGTCCCTTTGTTTTGTGTTTTTAGACTAAACTGGCTAGTTTTATGTAAGAAAACTTATCTGAAAGAGTGTTCTTCTGGTAGGAATGTGTTTGGATTTCTCTGCACTATATATGCGTGAGAGGACATCCTACCTGTGAAAAAGAAACTGTACTCATATAATCACATATACCACATAGTCAATGCAGGTAAACAAACCCTGGATCTGAAAGACCCGTCCCGTATGTGGGTGAGTGAAGGTCTTACCTTTTACTACCAGACCACAATTCCATACAAGTGAAAATACCCCTGGATTTACCTGTGTCAGTTTCAGGTTAGTCCAAAAAGTGCATATTATCCAACACAGAAGCTCAATTCAGTTGGGTTATAAACATTTATTTGTCCCAAGAAATTTTAGTAAGAAAGGATATCGACCAGAACAACAGTTAATGGTGTTAGAGCATATTCAATCAATTGGAAAGGAAATGCCCCTAGGGAGATTAATTAATTAATACAGAAAGGAGGGAGGTGTGGTGGTCTCCTGGTTGGTTATAATAACCCCCCAAAAAGTAGGTTAAAAAAAGCACTATCCTTTACCATAGATAGGCAATCAAGCTGTCATACCTTCCCATGTTTCTCTGTTTCTGATAGTATGACAGCTTCAGTGCCCTTCTCCTTTGTGGCATGGTGAGGGGTGGTGTGTTTTGAACGCTCTCTTTGGATTTTTTCTGTCTAATTGTTTTACTTCACCTTAAGCACCAACACGGGAGTTCCATATCGCTGTCCTACTACTTTATTACTTACCTACTCACTAACTTACCTACTCACAAACGGGCCAATGTACTAATAAAAATGATCTTTAAAGTCCCTCGCAAGACTGCATTGCGGGATTCAGGTCAGATAACATTAATTTTTATTAACTATAATAGTCCCGTACACCACTAATCGCTAATGCGCTAATCTTAACTAAGCCGACACTATTTCCCAAAAAATTTAGTCAGTGCAAAATTACTGCAAATCCCATGCTTACCCAATATAACATCGAGTAGCATGGGTTTTTCACTAATTTTGGCCAAAAATGTCAGATATTGTATTGCTCATAAGCAGGGCCAGATTTACACATCAGGAGCCTGTAGGCCCAAAGAGCCTGGCGCCCTTAGCCCCATCCCTAAACACAGACCACACCCCTAAACCACACCCATTTCCTCTTTTTTGGAGAAGAAAATAGACTATATGCGTGCCTACTGTGTCTAATGGTAAATCAGGCCCTGCTCATGAGTGTCTTGATATTCTAATCTTCTGGTGGGTTAAACAGAGATGATAATTTATACTGTATATATAGTAAGCTATTGAGTACAGGGTTAGACCACTGTATGTCAGTATGTCATTAGGAGAGATGGCCAAACTTCCTGAAGTTCGATTAGTTTTCGAACTCTCACCCTTCAGTAAAATTGCAGAAATTAAGAAGGTCAGAAGTTCGAAAACGAACCCATTTTAGTCAATGGGGAGAAATAGCTCAAAAAGTTTGGATTAAATACAGAAAAATTAGTAATGGTAAATTACTGTAAATGGCTGTGGCACATGGGAAATGGTCTGGGGAACACGTCCATATCACCAAAACTTATTTAAATACTTCCTTCCCCTATGATCGGGAAATTGTCGGGTTTCCACAGGCAACATTTGAGGGTTATGGCCAATTCAATGTTTACCGAACGATACATTCGAGGGATTACCGAAATTGAACGCTACAATTAAAGTTCACTGAACGCTTCATTCAAGGGTTATCGAACACTACATTTGAGGGTTACCTAAATTGAAGGCTACATTCAAAAGTTACCGAATTCAAATGCTACATTCGAGGGTTACCACTTTAAAAAATTCTATAATTATCGAATTCGAAAAAAACAAACTAGTTCGGATAGTTCAGATAGTTTGGAGTTCATACAAACTCTTAAAATTCTATTTGCCTTATATATTTAAACAGAAGGTGCAAATATTTGACTATGGTATTAATCTGCAGCAGCCAATCACGCTGCTCTGTTAGAAAACATCTGATTGCTTGCTCCAGTTTAATAGCACAGGTTATTAATATTATGACATTTAGCAATTGGCCAAACAATTGGCCTCTGAGTGACTAGGGATGGCCGGTTCGCGGATCCGAACCCGGATCCGCCGCGGATTTATCCCGTTCGCGAACGGCGGATTTTTCCGGATTTTCCGCCTTCCGAACTTCCGATTCGCGGATTTTTCGTATTTTCGAAAATTTTCGAAATTACGAGTTTTCACGTATTTTCGAAAATTTCCGGAAAATACGGGAAAACATGTATTTTCGAAAATTTTCGAAAATACAAGGGTTTCTCTTAATTCCTAACATACGTATTTTCGAAAATATTCAAAATTACGAGGATTACTTGTATTTTCGAAAATACATATTTTCGAAAATACATGAAAACTCGTAATTTCGAAAATTCCCGAAAATACGTGAAAACTCGTAATTTCGAAAATTTTCGAAAATACGAAAAATCTCGTTATTTCAAGGGTATTTTTAATTTTAACGGGTCCGCTCGCGGATTTTCGAATTTTCGGATTTTTTCGATAATTCGCGGATCCTCGAGCGGACCGGATTTTGCGAAGTTCGGACATCTCTATGAGTGACTTACCCGGGGCTGGTCCAGCCAACTTAACTTATTTAACAGCATATTTAACCAACCAGACTGTGACCTTAATGACAGACACGACAACTTTTTTGGTTGAACATATTGGCCACAGCTTTATTAACATTGAACTGTTTAACAACAAATGCCTGCAGTTGACTCGCAACTGGCATGTATGTAATAATCGACACCAAGAGTCTCCTGCCGATGGGTTGGAGCCGACCTGCGCCGTCAGCCACAAGCTGCCCCTTCCCACCAGCTTAACTCCCCAAGAAGTAAAATTATTTATATATAACAGACTGCACTGGCAATGCGTACAAATGTAACCGGCTGTGACAATACAGAATAATACTCTCAATATTACTGCAGAAATAAAAAAGGGGGAGGGAGGGAGGGAACAATTAACTTGCTCAGATTATTTATTTCTGAATGTTTTCCCCCCCAGCAACCACTTATGTAACCTCCTTCACCCAACCCCTTGTTTCCAACCAATAGCCTTATTAACCCTGTAAACAATGTAACAATATTTCCCCAGCCCCTTAGCTGTCCCAGAGGCCAACATTCGTTCCCACCCATTCAGGCTGTCACTTCTGTCCCTTCTACTTACCATATATCTGTTTTGTTTTTTGCAGTTTTGTTACTCAAGCTATGAATTTTATTTACTGCGATTTTAACCCCTTTAAAACCAAAACAGACATGTATTCCATTTCACTGTGGCAGTGTACAGGTTATTTCTAATACCATGAACAATACAGTGCTTTGGTTAAATGCCTTGTGATCAAGAACAACGGGTCATGAAATTATGACACAATCAAGGTCAATGTAACCCATGTTTTAGCAATGACAAAGAAGTTAAATGACAAATAAAAGTAAAAGTAATAGGTTGCTCTTTAATCTGACCCTTTGACATTTCACTACTAAAGGAGAACTATACTGGTTTTAAAGGAGAACTAAACTTAAATTTTTTAAAATCCTAATGTGAAAGCTTTTCTACCTAGAACACCTATACATTGAAAGATTCTTCTCTAGCTATTTGCATTTAGTAGATATAAGTAATAGATTCTGTAACAAAGGAGGCTTCCGTGTTGTTGCCAGTACAACTCATAGCCCATGTTGGCTTTAAAGAGCCACGCCCCCTAACCCCAGGATTCACTGTCACTATGCACAAAATTTCTAGCGAAGGTTAAAGTTTTTAAACGTACCTGGGATCACAGTTGAGTTGCTGGTGCTGCACCATGTAAATGCAGTTTTTTTAGGAAAAAACACACCAAGAAGTCACAAGTTCTAATCCTCTAGTTTACTTATGAAACAATATAACATAGTCTACTGCCTGAGTTTATTGCTTTTTTGTTTGTTTGTTTCCATGTTTCTAGAAAAATATAAAGTTTCTACATATGTACAAACTTTATATATAGCAGCTCTGTTATTTAATACAAAATAGTGAACTGATTTTACTGACATTTACTGAAATGTGCATCTATTTATTGCAAGTTCACCGGTAGTCCTTCTGCTAAAGTGCTGTGTTAGTAAAAAAATAGACTATTGGGGCACTGGGTCGATTGCCCATGCTTCCTTTTTTTGTTTTTATTATGTGTCTAGCAAAAGATAAAGACTCCACACGTACAAGATACTTACTTATTAGCCATTGCGGTATAGAGGTAGAAAGCTTTCTTTTTAGAAAGACGCGGTATAGAAGGTTGCTGGTTCGATTCCCCATACTTACTTATATTTTGCTGAAATGTTAAATGTTCTGTTTCTTTCATCCATGCTAGCAAAGACATATACTGCAAAGGTTACTTTTGTTTTTTGTATGAAAAGCATAGGAATTTATCATTGTTAGGGACAGGAGCATTTCTGTTTACATAAACTGCACTGAAATCTGAGTTCTGTGTCAGAGGGAGGGATCTCTGAGCTGTAACATGATTGGCTGTCAGCTTCCAGGAAGCAAGACTGCAGTTTCCTGTAAATGTGTACTGCATACACTTAGCGGGGTGTTCCCAGATAAGGTGAATTATGGGAGCTGACCCCTTGTACTCACAGGTTATTTTCATAAATCACCCAGCATCCACAGCAAAGGGAGAGATGAGACACAGCTTGTTGTGTGTTTCTGAATGTGCTCTGTCTATTGGGACAATGTTGTCTGGGGACTTTAGTTCTCCTTTAACCCCTCAATGAACCCCACTCTCCTAATATTGCACAAAGTAAGGAAGGAAACCACTAGGTTCTGACCCCTGGCTTTCACTAGATACCCCATGTTAAGGTCTATCTTGTAGTGCCAGTCTTGCCTCACCTCCTCCATAGTTCCAATACTTATCTACTTAGGCTGGGTACACACCGGCAGATATTTTCGGCCAACTGACCGACTGATTCACGGCACTTTCGGTCAGTCAGCCGAAAAGATTTGCTGGTGTCGAGGGCGGCCGGCCGCGTCCAACCTCGATTGTTTGTTCTTCCGGACTGGATGAAGGAACGATTGGACATGTCGGTAAATTCCGATCGATCATGTGGTTCCCAATGGGAGCGCACGATCGATCATTCGCACTTTCGGCCATGGCCGAATTAGCCGCGATCAACAGAGATTTGTCCCGGCCGGGCTCTTGGCGAGCGCTCGGTCAGGACAAATAGTCTGTGCGTGTGTACCCAGCCTTACAGATGATCTCTTCCTTTAAGTCAGTCTGTGAACAGTCCTGGATTATGAGAGGGGACCGAAGTTAAACCGCCGGTTTAGGTGCTCACCCAGATTACTTATTAGGAAAGGGGTGGTTTAGGGCAGTATAATTAATATTCAAATAACCATTTGGTTTTTTTTAAAACAGTGCTTTATAAATATTTTTACCATTTTAAAATGTTCAAATACCTCTTTAAAAATCAAATCATGGAACTAGTGTACATAAATATCAAATTATGGACACTGAAAACTATGGTCATTGCATCTTTCAATCAAATGTATAGCAAGAAGCACCAAAAGGTAATTGGTAGCTGATGTTTAATCAATTGAAAACCCCCTATCATAAAGAAAACAATATTCCAGTGGTTCATATCACTTATTAGGGAGCTCATTCTGCTATTCTTTGCTTGGAACACAATGGCGAATTTTGACCAATAAAACGAGAACTAATTCAAAAAATTTCTGCATTGAAATTTCATCAACTGGCTCACCCTTATAAAAGAGCCCTTCACTGCAATTAAAGCTTGGCACGTACTGTACTTTGCAATTTATAACAGATACACAGCAGGGTGTTTTAGGAACTCTCATTAAGAAATTTGCAAATACACTTAACCAATCCAATTTCTGTATAGGAAGCCAACAGCATCCATACAAACAATTCTGACACCGGCACTCGCTCGTCTCGCCCGGTACTTTGTACAGTTGCCATGTCTTTCCGACAGCATCCAACAGAAAGACAATTTTATAAATACAGTGCACATGGCCAACAATCACCAAATCTTGATGTATACGACCTGAGTGATATATTACCTACAAAGTGTGTACCCAGCTTTAGAACCGCCTAGCACTTTTTTTGCAATCAACTTGAGATCACAAAATAAATGGGCCAAATTGGATTATCTCAAAGTAGGAACTGCTGCTTGTAAAATTAAAGGTACGTACACACGTGCGATCACGGGTGCCGACCTGCGACACACGATGTGTACGAACGAGTGGCCATTTTGGTCGACGAAGTGCCCATACACGGGCCGATTATCGTCCAATATGACGGTTGGTACACATCTTGCATCGCGGGTCGGCACCCACGATCACACTTGTGTACGTACCTTTAGTCTTAAGACATTTGATAGATTAGATGTTAGTCTATAGACGAACATCTAATCTATCTTATGTCCTCCTAGTGTGTGGTCAGAGTTGGAGTGGACCAGCAAGGGAAAGTTACAGGAAAGCATAACAACCCATCTAAACTTTATCAAGGGGTGAGCTCCTAATCCTTACCCTAGGTGGGGAAAGGAAGATGGGGGATAATTAATATACTGTAATTGCCCTTTAAAAAAAATTTAATTTGTCCTTTAGACCTAAATAAAAAATGTTTATTGTGGCTAAAGGGTTGTGTTTTTATTTTATTCTCATGCAGTTGAAAAGTCTTCTGAACCCAAGATTCATTGTATCACATGGGGCAATCATCACTTCCAAACATTTGACAAATTTACTTTTAATTTCCCCGGAACATGCACTTATCTTTTCGCATCGCATTGCTACACGGACTATCCTGACTTTGAAATGTATATAAAAACCACCCAGGAGGGTGATGGCTACAAAGTAGATTTTACAGTCAACATTAATGGCCTGGTAATTAACGTTGAAGAAGGCGAGATCACAGCTGATAATAAGAAGTAAGTGTCTTTCATTTTCATATTGATCTTATTTAGGAGCTCACCAGTCTTATGGAAACGGCTGCATTATGGCATTGTTGCTCTGCATGAACTTCATTTCACATTTAATGTTTTTATTATACAGTATATCAGAACACAATGGAGTTAATGCAGTTACTTTTATATTGTTGGAAATAATACACCCCTACATTAATATATAAAGATCTTAAAAGCATGAATATTTTCCCCAAACTATTGTACTTATTTTAAACATTAGCATTATACTTAAAGGGCAACTCCACCCTCATAGGAACATATCTTATGGCCTCTTTAAAATATGTTGATATATCATAGTTTGTCCCATGAATTCATTACTGTATGCCTGCTATGCTTCTGGATGTGTCATGGAAACTAAGCAATTTAGAAACCTGTACTGAGCCTGGGCATGCTCAGAAGAGGCAGACAGGGGATTAGCATTCAGTCATTGGCTGTGATGTCAACTGGCAAATCCATAACTGACAGTTACTAACTGGAAGAACCAGGAAGCAGAAACAGGGGAAACAGGACATTGTGCAGGATTTCAGGTTAAACTTATATATTTCACATTTCAAATGATTACCGTTTAGGGTTTTGGGGGGTGATTTACCTGTATGTAAGTTTTCATTTTGGGGCTGGACTTGCCCTTTAACAAGACAGGACGTCAAACGATTACACAGTGAACTCAAATTCATCTGGCAAAACAAACCACCACGAATCAGCTTACATATTTTAACTAAACCAACACACCAAGGTGGAATTGCTCTTCTCAATATCAAACTACAAACAATTGCAGCACACTTACGTATCGTAAAAAAACAGGTGTGGAACGCCTACTCATACTGACACTGCCTTGGAACACCAAGTTAGCCCCCCCAGTATTCTCTCACAGCTATCCTACACTTAAAATATATGGATTTGCCAGAAGAAGTCAGAACCAACCCTTTACTATTTTCCACTTGGAAAGCCTGGGGCAAGGCCAGATCTCTACTTGGAGTGAATAGCCACATTTCTATCTGGACACTAATTATTAAACACACAGGTTTCCAGGTAGGGAGAGCCCATCCAACTTTCAGAACCTGGCACAGAGGAGGAATACAAAAATTAGCAGACATCGTAGACAGACACCAGACAACCCTTCTCATATACTCAAGTCAAATCTAAATTCCCATCTCTCAACGCCATTTTTTCCCATTACCTACAAGCATGCAGCTTCGCTCACAAAATACTTACAAATTTAAAACAAGATGACTGGCATAACCCTCTGCATATTCTACTTTCATCCCCTGACCCATTAGCTAGCAAACTCTCAAACTACCAAAACACTTTACAGACAAATGAAGGATCAGCCGTCTCCCAACAAAAAATATCCAAATGTAAACAAGATATACCAGAAATTGAAGAAGATACACTTTTAGCAGCTTTAAAATATCAGTTAAAACTTCTACCAGCCGCATCATACTGTCACAAAAAATTTTACACAGAGGATTTATCTCTCCTCACAGATTGGGTCTTATTAAAGTCCAACCTAACACCCCTTGTCCAAAATGTCAAAATCCTAAGCCAGTGTCTATGGAGTTGCCCATAAATTCAAACTTTTTGGTCTCAAGTAATACAATACACATCACAACACCTAGTAAACTTCATTCCCCCCACTCCATTGTGGGCACTCCTCGGACATGTGGAAACCTTGAAAATAACAATAGGAGCCAGAAAGTTATTTTTATATATCTCAGCAGCAGCTATTTCTATTCCACATGGACTGGGTCGAAGCCACTCTAGACAAAGAGAAAAGGTTTAAACAATTTTTCTCTCCATGGGAAAGTCTGATTGACATTCTCCCACAATCCATAAAACAAAGACTACACGACTCATTTGAAACTACTATATGGTACACAGAATGTCTGCTTCTCCATGATCCTCCCAGTATCCTAACTTGAAACATATATTCAATACTAACATGTAGGTATAATACAACAATTTGTCGAAGCTGGGCTGATCGGTTGCAGGCAGACCACAGACAACCGTGGACCGATATAAACCCGCACAGTTGAGGAAGATTTACTTTATTTAAAGGGCATGTCCACTCTTGTACATAATTTTTGATATTATGTACTGCTCCTTCCCCCAGCCCCAAACGCATTACTATTCTGCACCGAAAGTCCCCCGATCGTTACTTACCATGCTTCTCTCCTTCGCCGCACAGCCCTGGCCCTCTGCTTGCACGAAAATGCAACCGGCAGCCGCATCTGTGAGGAAGCCAATCACGGACGCGGCTGCAGGGAGTTCAGACCGGCGAAAAAGAGAGGTATGTAAGTAAAAATCGGGGGACTTTCTGTGCAGAATAGTAATGCGGTTGGGGTTGGGGGAAGGAGCAGTACATAATATCAACGGGGTTTAACGGTAGGGGGAGGGAGAAAAAATCGGGAGGGAGAGGAAGAGGGGCGAGGACTCTCCTGCGCATGCCTCAAACCTTGACGAGTTTGAGGGTGAGACAGGCACAGGATGATTCACTCGCAGCCTCTACACTGCAGTTTCCTGGACTTTGGAGGGGAATAGCAGGGCAGCCATTTGGAGCAGAAATGTGAGGTAAGGATTTTATTAAACTACAGAGTGGGGCCAGTATGGGGTTTAATTTCAGTTTTGGGGGTGGACATGCCCTTTAATATAAAAATTTTTTTTTAAATGTGTTTCCAGGTTGGCACAACTCAGTCCACCCTCCTTGCTACTATGGGAGAACTGTTCACTGTTTTCATAAGATGTTTAGCTAATGGGGCAAGACTATGGTGAACAACCACTGACATTCTCTTCCTTCTCCCTCCCCCCCCTCCCCCAATTTACCTCCATTATCTTTCTCCCACTAAACTCGACTTAACATGACTTACCCAAATAGTCACTAACCCGCCTCTCTTTAATCCTATCCTCCACCAATATGTCTACCCCATTCAATTGGAAACTATAAGGTCTCTAAGTTCTACATCACTGCAAAGAACCACAAAATGTAAAAATCTTTTTTTTAGTATGTCGATTGGAAAGAATATCTGCTTGAATGACCCTAATGCCTGACATAATAATATTATAAAGTGAACTTGTTCGTGCCAGATATATTGTGTCGACTGGAATGCTATATTAAGAAAAACAGTTTAAAAAAAAAAAAAGATCCTAAAAGCCTTTAGCAACTCATCTCAGTAATGCTGCACATTTCAAAGTATACAATCCATTCAAGCTAACTTTTATTTTAGCTTTTATTCACCTTTAAAGGATGCCTTCCGAAGAGAAAGAGACTTGGGTCTCCACCATGAATGTGTAACAAGAGAAAAGAGTTTAAGGTGGAATTGGCCAATATTAGTTGGTTAGTTAGAATATTAAAGTTAAATTTAGTTGCATTTTTTGTTTGCATGGAAGCCATCCAATGGACTGTATTGGAGCCCCATGTTTCTTAATGAAGAACGTGTGAGGATCCAAATAGCAAGGTTCATTATAAAGAGGGAAAGGTGAAAAGGTTGGCAGTCAAAAGCAGGTTACAGCATTGGCATGAGAAGATGTGAGCAGGCATAAGCATTTTATTTATAGTTTCAGGAACCTATAGAGCAGGCATGTCAAACTTAAGTCCCTCCAGATATTTGAAAACTACAACTCCCAGCCTTTCCAGGCTTCCCAGAACTTCCAGGCTTCAATACGCTGAGAGTTGTAGTTTTCAATCCTCTGGAGATCCCCGATGGATTTGAAATTTTTGATACTTTTCATAAAAAAAACGAAAATCTAAATTTTAAGTTGAAAAATTGAAAATTCCATTTGAAAATAAAAAAAATGCATTAGAAAAGTCGAAAAATCCTTTCGAAAAATTCTTCTGTATATTTTAAATTTGTCATAGAAAAATCGATTCCATTGGGTTTGAATTGGTTTTTACAGATTTTCTAAACATAAAAAAATTCAGGATGAAACTGCCACTTTGTGTACTCTCTAGTGATAAGAGGTCCAAAAAAAATGTTAATCTAAACATGTGATATTCAAATTCCTAAAAATGAAAACATTCTTTTAGCAACTGGGCAGCAGAAAGTATCTTTTTAGGGCTAGGCCACCCTAATGCGCTTTTAAAATGGAAATCACGGGAATGCAAAATTTCACACAATTTCTGATGCGCACGTGTTTGTGTGTTGCGTGCACCATTATTTTATAATATAATTTTTTTATTTTATAATATTAAATTACAAAAATGCATGCACAAACGCTGCACAGAAATCGCACACGCATCTGCGTGCAATAACGCTTGTGATTGCGTGTGTGATTTAGTGCATTGTAGTGGGGCCTCAGCTTAAGTAGAAGGTTTAATCGGAGATTCTTATCCAGTGTTACGTTGGAACCCTAGGATTCCGTGAGCAGCTAGTAGAGGTTCCACAAAGTGTGGGGTCGGGACTGATATAAATTCACCCTTGTGATCATTTTGAGCAGATCTATTTTATGTATAGATCTATTAATTGATCTATGTAGTTTATTTAGATACATTAATAATTGAGAAATATAGATATTATAATATTATAATATCTATATAAGAATCACTGTTGAGGTTTCCTGGGATAAAATTTGCTTCAATGATTCTGCAAGGGTTGAAAAAGTCTGGGTTGGATTTTGAATCTCTCAGTAATGACTTTAAACTTTTTCTTACAGAATCAATTTTCCGTTCAGTAGAAATGGTGTAGATATTGATGACTCATGTGACAACATAAAAATTCATTCAAAAATTGGTGTCATATTATATAACTGGGAAGATGAATTGAGGGTAAGTAGATTATTACTTACAATTGTAAATTCTTCATCTAGGGGAACGTCCCAAACCAAACCACTTTCCTTCATATGTAGCCAGGGTGAAGATTGTAAAAGCCTTGTTGTCATCACTCCTAATTGAGCATTAACTCAGCCTTCATGATAATAATAACACAAAAAAACTCCTTTGTCTTCTGCTTTAAGAGGGAGTGGAAGCAATTTGTTGGATGTCTTCATTGAGTTGTTTTGAAGAGAAGAGAACTGAAGTTGATCAGAAGGATCAGTGCACTGCACAGTATGCAGGGTGTAACTGCAAGGGGAGCAGGGGGAGCAACGGCAGGGGGCCCCAAGAGCCAAGGAGGCCCCATCTTCTTATTTTTTCTATGACAGAAATAGCCTCCTCTTAGAAAACCACTGTGGATGAAGCATGGAAATGGGCCCCAGTAGTTTTGCTAGGGGGCCCAGTAAATCCTAGTAACGCAACTGACAGTATGTATATTTGGTTATCTATTTCACTAGTAGGAATGAACTGGATTTTAAACCTGAACCAGGTTTTAGGTTGAAAACTTTGATGTTTCCATATTAAATCCTGGGAAATTTCTATGAATCCACTGCAAGAATGAAACCTTTAATCAGCCAATGATTCTTTTATCACTGGGAGACAGGATACTAACAGGTCAATGCTACTGTATATTGTCCGCTATCACTATAGTGCAAAGCCCATCATACCCAATGTATTATTTCGCGGTGGCTATGTTATTTAGGCAGCATTAAAGGGTATCCCAAAATCTTTTCTGTAATGTAGGGGCCCCCTCCAATCCTAACCGCCAGGTTTATAACACAAAAAAGTTCACAGAAACAGATTTACCCACCATCTTTTCCTCTGCCTCTGTCTCTATTTCTATTTCCGGGAATGAAGAGTCAGCCAATCACAGACACGGCTGCTGGCTATTGAGAGTGGCAAGGGAATGAAGGTGGTTAAGTCTGTTTCTGTGAACTTTTTAATGTTATAAACCTGATGGTTAGGATTGGAGGGGGCCCCTACATTACAGAAAAGTTTAGATTTTGGGATACCCTTTAATGCTGCCTAAATAACATAGCCACCGCGAAATAATATTACATTACAGGAAGATTAATTTTTTAAAATAAGATTACTGCAGTGCCGATCAGGGTGGATTTGATTTAAATCACAATTTAAATCACTAGTTATTAAGGCTTGATTTAAAGGGTATCTTTACTCTAAAAAAAACCTTTAGATACAGCAAGATCTGACTCCTCCAAAACCTTTTCAGATTTTAAATCTGAGCTGTAGATTCTGAGAAATCATCATTTGAAATCACAACATTTATAGGGAAAGACCTGTCACTCCAGAATTAGAATATGTGTCCCATGCTTGACCTCTTTGCCTGCCTGCCTGTCCACACACTTTCTGAAACATTTAAGAGAATCAGCAGAGGGGGAGGGAGGGGGAGATGTGTAATCAGAGCAGTGTCCATGGTGAGGCTGTGCAGAACTTACAAGAAGGCAGTGAGTAAGGGAGGGTGGGGGGGATTAGGAGTACTCACTAAACATTAATAATTTAATGACAAAGCAAGCACAGATAAATATGTGAGTACCACCATTTTACTTCTCTCAAATTGTAGTTTCGGAAAAAAGTTGTTTCAGTAAGTATAGTGACCCTTTAAATCATAGTTTTCTAAATAAATACTAATTATTGCTGGTATAACTTTAATAAGCAATTAGATGAAGATTTTTAGAATAATAACAATTTAAATAAATTTACTGAAGGGGTTGATTCTGTATTCATAGGTTTGTAGAATAATAGGATTAAGGTATTTTTCTCAACTCTGTTCATGTTATAAATTTTTTGCTGTGAATAAGAGGCATGTGATCTCTGCTGAGTCAAATCCAGTTTTGAGAACTACAAAAGTAAACCAAGCATCTGGGATAATATCTTGTAGGCAGAGAAACTGACCAATAATCTTAGAAAAACCTCTGGAAGAGCATGACATGAGTGGATTAATATATACAGCCTTATTCTACATAATTAAAAAACAAATCTTTATTTCATGATGGAATAACCTTTGGATGGTAATAAATTTGCCCAAAAAGCATTTTATTTAAAGGGCATGTCCACCCCCAAAATTATAATTGAACCCACTAATGGCCCCACAGTGTAGTGTAGAAAAATCCTTACCTTACATCCCAGCTCCAAATGGTTCTCCTGTAATGTCCCTCCAAAGTCCAGAAAACGGGCCACCAGGATCCTAGCAGAGGGGGAAAATGTTTCCGCCTCTGAAGCTTCCTCTGAGAGGTTTGTGGCATGCTTTGAGCAGCCCTCTCCCCTTCCTCTCCCTCTTCCTTAACCCTTTCCCTGCCACAGATCGTATATTCACAATCTGTGCAGGAAATGCACAAACTGCCACAGATGGTGAATATACAATCTGTGGCTTTCCCTCCAAAAAAAAAAAATTGCCCCTAGCCCCCTCGATCCCCCCTCGGTTGTGTCCAAATCTGAGGGGGGGATCGGGAGATACGGTACCTTTCTGCCGTGACCGTATAGGGAGGAAGCCGGTCCTACGTGGAGTTCTTCTGATTCCGGAAAGGGAGACCCCGGTGACATCACGGAGCTTCCTCCTTCACCGGGGTCTTCCCTAAAAGTGGTAGGAGACTCAAAGTTCCATTCACAAATAGGATTTTTTCTAAGTCTTTGCTACTTAGCAAAGACTTAGAAAAAAAATGGGGACAGAGATCAAAATTTGGTGATCACTTCTGATCACCAAATTATTGATCTTTGCCAATGAATGAAAAATCACTTTGTGGAAAATGATTTCCGGGAAGTGATTTTTCCGATTCGGATTTCGAATTGGAAAAGTTCGTTATCATTACCTAAGATTATCTGATGATTATCTTTGGGAATGATCGGGGGGGGAAAAGGGAAAATACACACAAAAAAATTCTTAAAGTGATACACACACACACACTTTATTTTTTTACACTAAAGCCATAAATTAGAAAAAAACGTTGTCTTCTCCAAGCTTCTCAATGTCCCCGGTGATATCGGTAAAGTAAACGCAGATACTTATTTGTACCATTTCAAGGGAAACTAAGCCTATTTTATAAGGAAATTTTGCCAGGTACCAAAAAAAGACTGTATTGAATTTTTAGGATCAGTAAAGTGTGCAAAAATGCGTGTGACTCTCTATACTAACCCGGTTTTCACTAAAATACCACTAAAAGGGGGAGAGTGTGTGTGGTTGGGGTGGATTGTAGTGTTTTGTCATTTTTTTCTTGTAACTGCACTTCTACATGCCTCCCATTTGAGCTAGTTGGTGGCCTCGTCTCTGTTTGCACCCAGGCAAATTGAACACCGTTTGATTCAGGACATGTGGGAGATTGCTATTTAGTGGCTTTTTTTGCTTGTCAAGTGGGTTTAGGTAGGATTTCAACCCTTGAATCATCTTACTTTATTTTTCATAAAACCTCCTAAAAACATGGCGTTCTTTGGATCTCCGGGTCTGGAATTCTTCATGTATGTATGAAAGCATGGCACCGTAACTTAGTTGAAGGTGTGTAGATTCCAAAAATATATAGTTTGTGGGGGGAATTTCCATGTTTCGGGACTGTTTCCTTAGAAAAAGGGTAGGCTGTTCAAATTACAGAGCACTTTGATTTTATCTTGTAATTGCATTTGTGCATGCGTCCCATTTGAGCTAGTTGGTGGCCACGTCTCTATGTGCATCCACGCATATGGCATAACGTTTGATTCAGAACATGTGGGAGATTGATATTTAGTGGGGGGGTTTATTTGTGAGGGGCATTTCCAAGTTTTGGGGCTGTTTGAAATTACAGAGCACTTTGATTTTTGTCTTGTAATTACACTTGTGCATGCGTCCCATTTGAGCTAGTTGGTGGCCACGTCTCTGTGTGCATCCTCGCATATGGCATACCATTTGATTCAGGGCATATGGAAGATTGATAATTGACAAGTTTTTTTTACATGACATGGAAATTTGCCATGATTTTTAACTTTGAATTGTATTTTTATAAATTTTTCCTGAAAATCTGGCAAGAAAGCGAAATTTTACACAAAACTGTGCCCACACCATTGGTGGTATGCATAAAGGAATCACACCATTGTGTAGCTGAAGGTGTGTAGAGTCCAAGAATATATAGTTTTGGGGGGTATCTCTAATATAGAAGGGTGTTTAGTCTGACAAATCTGAAAAGTTGCTATAATTGGGCCACTGTTCATTAGCTCACTTTGTGGCTAGGATTGGGCCACTGTTCATTGGCTCACTTTGTGGCTAGTTGATTCCACGTCTGCGTGTGTAACCATACATAGGGCATACCGTTTGATTCAGGACATTTGGGAGATTGATATTTGGTAACTTTTTTTTACATTACTTGGGATTTTGGTATGATTTCTACCTTTGAGAGTGTTTTTTTTCAAATTTTTTAGAAAATCTGCTAAAACTGTGAACTGCGCCCACACCATTGATGGTATGAATGAACAAACTACAGAATTACGTAGATAAAGGTGTGTAGATTCGAGAAATATACGGTTTGTTATACGGGGTTGTTTTGTGAGGAAAAACTGCAGACTGTTCAAATTCAGGTTTGGCTGAAAATTTTTGCTTTTTCTGAGCCATCGTGTGTTGTCTCACTTCTTGGCTTTTCGCTTCCACGTCCTTGTGTGTAACCACACATATGGCATACCGTTTGATTCAGGACATTTGGGAGGCCCCTGCGGGACGACCACACTCTTCACCCGGTCCCTCGATCCTTTGTACTCAATCTCCTTTCCTTTCTTCCATTCCGGACTTGTGGTTCCTATCCTCGGGTCCTGGGATGTACTCTCCTCCTAACCCGGCAGCACTTCACCGTAACTAACCTACGCGCGTTCACACAACATGCGCCAACTTGGCGCGTGGCTTCTTCAGGGTCTTCAGGACAATGTGTACTTACTCCTTGGAGGCGGGTTGTTAACTGGTGTTGGGGACGCCCAGCCACCTCTTTTTAGATATATTGATGTGTATAAATAGGTTAGTAAAAGGGTATTCATTAGTGTTAGATATTGCATATGAATTGTACTGTTGTTGAATAAGGGATCGTGTCAATTGATCACCAATAAACGTATTTTGTATTTGACTCGTTTATAAGTGCAGTGTGCCTTTTTGAATGGGGCCTTTTTTTAGGGTTGGCTTTGACCCCACTTTCGTGTTACTGCTAATTCTGCTCCTTGGCACCGCTAAATGTTTGGCGTATGCACCGAGTCCGGAGTATGAGCTTTTGTGCCACATCAGAATAATTACAATTGTAAGGACACAAAGTTCAATTTAACTTCACACAGATCAGGATGGCCGCCATTTCCCAGGGTGTCCTCCAGCGTCGACACAATCCTTGGAGAACTGGGTCAATGTGCCACAAGCACTTGGTCTTTGTTTTTAGATTCACATTTGCACAGGTCCTCTTGGCAAGTTTTGAGATAGTTAGGATAGGAATCTAGCTGGTCTTTGCATTTACCCATGCCTGAGAGAAGGATCTCGCACTCAACCATCTATTAAACAGAATGAATGGTGGGACAGACGCATGGAGTAATACTGCAACTAAAATCCAGCACAAACCCACATTTTTTTATTACTTCATTATTGTTGATCCACGTGGTCCTGCAGGTTACAGGTGTTTCGGATCAACATTATTCAACACCAACATTGAGATGGAGCACTTCCAGGTTCAAATCACAGGGGATTATTTCTGCTATTGGCAAAGCGCAACTGGGGTTGGCACACATTTCATATACGATGCTGATTATAAATGTACAGTTGGGATCATAAATTTACAATTTCCATCATGATTTGACCATGGTTGTTTTTTTCAATATTGCCCTTTAAAAATCCCCCTATGTTTCATACAGTTTATATGTTTGAATATGTCTTAAGGGGACACTGTACTTTTTAAGTGAATTAAAAAAAAAAAGTACATGATATCTGTTTAGTGTTCCTTTAATATATGTTTGATGTAGAATACATGTACTGTTTGCAAATATTAAGAGGATGAATGCATGTAACCATGCTCCTGCAATGCTAATAACTTTCTATATCTCGGAAATTGAGGTACGGTAATGAGCGACGGAGTGGAGGTTTTAACCCCGATACATTACATAACACAATATAACATCATTACATTCATTCAAAATGCAATAATACCCATCAGCGCGCCTTAAATGAGTAAGGAGCTAAACTTTATACTTTTTGTAACATCCTTTCACTGGTCTGGTACAGCTCGGCCCTGACCTATTGCAAGAGGGGCTCTGCAAAAAGCGGATCTTCCAATTGGTCAAATCATGGACTGAGGACAGAGGTAGAACTGGACCGCAATTGCGACCGAAAGTTACAATATAACAGCTAATCAAGACTGTACCCAGGGGTAATCCCCAGAACTCCAGCAGTTTATTTCCCCACCCTGGGTACTTAAAATAGTGAAGAAGATGAGAGCAGGGAAGGTTGGTGTAACTGTCCTTTAAACAATACCAGCATATATTGCATTTCCCCCTAAGTATTTATTCAATGAGATATGGTTACATTTAGGAATATAGAGATTCCATTACATACCTGCTCTTTACAATCCTGTGGACTTTCTGCACGTTTGCTATCCTCAACACAGTTGAACATTCATTTGCAGATCCAGTTCTCTTTTAATATTCGCCCAACGGGAAACGTCTTGTCCTTAATAAAGAACACACCCTTGATGAAATGCAAAAGAATACGATGGTATATGTTAAATTCCTTTTTATTTTTCAGTTTTTTAAACAAATGGTTTTGATCCTCCTCCCTGGATACACTCTCTGTCAGAGGAAACACTTACAAAAAGATTCCCTGGTTGCTCCGGTCTAACTCTACCTTGAAGACTGTCATTGACAAGACCATGGGAATTTGTACTGTGCAAGAAGCGAGTCCTCCATTGGCCACACAGACTGTAAAGGTGAAATGATCGGACCAGCGAGGGAATCTTTCTGTAAGTGTTGCAGCTAATAGATTGCATACCAAGGGGTATTGTTCAGATTCTCACACTGGGTATTTCGGCTCAGAGAAGAGAGTTAGGGAATGGTAAGTGGTACAATTGTCCTAATATAAATATTTCAAGGCAATTCATTTTTAATGATAAAACATTAATAATGACATTTCTAAAACCCATGGTATTAGAAAGATCCTATATGGTGGGTTTATACCAGCTAGTAATGACAACATTAAGTACTTTATGGTGTATTGTGATCCTAAATATACAACTACCGAAACACAGCCACAGATCGAATGTGATATATCAATTCTATATATTTATACTACCAACCTTCCAGACAACAAATATACTTATCAATCCACGGACGTCAGGGGGGGCACACAGCCTGCGAACACTTGCCTTCACTAAGTTTAAGAATTTTCAATGTTAGAGCAACTAAATTATTCAGCTCTGTAGACATTTGCTAACAGTCAAGTGATAAAGTTGGCATAGGCTTAATCAACTCCTTCAGTTTCAGTCCAATCAGTAGAGGGGTGCATGGGAAACTATGGGGAGAGGGCATCTATTGCTTGTACTGAAAGCTATAATTCTAACAGACTATCACCATTTATTTGTTGATTTGCCCCCTATTGCTTTACATTGCTCTTTTGCTTTACATAGCTTTCAGCACTGCAAGGCACTGATGCCTTGCATCACTGAAGTCCTGAGTTCGATTCCACCCTTGGCCACATCTGCAAGAGTTTGTTGTTATCCCCGCTTGCGTGGTTTTCCCATAGCGCACTCCAGTTCCCTCACAATCATAAAGATATACTGATAAGTTGTATGTGTCAATAAATGTGCTTAGATTGTAAGCTCTTCAGGCAGAGCCTGATGTGAATGTATACATGTAATTGTAAAGCGCCCAGAAGATGTTATCGCTATATAAATCCACACAATGATAATATCTATTCTGATCCATCTCACATTGTTATCATAAACTCTTCTGGTGTGTGCAGTTTTGCTGTAACTGGAATGTTGTTTGGATGGTGTGAATGCAATGTGTAAATTCTTCTTCCAGTGCTGCCGCATAGTGATAACTGAGCATGCTTGTTCCTCAACAGTGGTGGTTAAGAGAGGGATGGGGATACTGAGCCTGAGCAAACAAGTACTGGATTGATGCAGCGCAACACACTTAGTAGAAACTACTTACATGTAATTATTTATAGTAATTTTTTTTTCATTATAGTTGCCCTTAATGTAGCAACCAATATCATGTAAAACATTATATTCAGAAACATTGTTCAAACCTACATTGTATACATTTACAGGGAGATTCACCAGAGCGATTGTGTATAGATTGTGCATTAAACCAAGACATCTGTCACAGCTCACCTTTTAATACAATCATTAGAGGAGACACCATCAGAATTGCCACACAGACCACATGCTTCCGATGTTCTTTCATTCAATTCAAACTAAATAAAAAATATGTAACAAGTCATTTATCAATAGACAGAAATTTTTCAATAACACTCAAGCCTCAAACCGATCTTCCTTCCATCTAATTTACTTGGGACTTAAAACGTTCCAGAGAGGATCCTGTTTATAAACTAATACATACAAATTTGCAGGTCTGATGGCTATGGTACTGTACAAAAATCTCTATATCATCAATTAACCTCCATAGATGGTTAATATTATAATATATATATATATTTATATATATATATAATATATATATGTATTTATATATTAACATGTGGGCAGCCTGTTTTTGTGAAAAAATATAAAAACTTTTTGACATTGCTGGTAAACAGTGTGCGGCTCCATTTTTCTCTTTGTATTTTCCGATTTTTGGTCAAGCGGGGGACCTTGGGGAGATTCGCACACGAATACTGAGATTTCAGTGCTGCTGCTTTATTACTGTGTAATAATATATATATATAGTAACAAGTAACGGAGCACTCCATGGGCTTACAAGCAATCACTGTTTATTATAGCGTTCTACACGTTTCAACCACGTCCGTTGGTCGTCATCAGATACGCCAGATCATGACACACTAAGTTAAATACATAACGACCCTCCCCCGATCTACCCCCAACACACCTCCAAGGAAACACCCCTCACAGAACTGTGAAGTACAGAGACAGAACGGATCAACAGATTAAAAACCTCCACCAACACCTACCACAAGTAGGTAAATACATATTCAATATAAATACATAAAGCAATATATAAATAGAAAAAAAAAAACATAATATAAAATATAAATATATACTATATAACCATATAAATATATATAGAACCATAACTATCATCGTACTAAGAGTTACCAGAGACATACCACATACTCTATAAAAATAGGACTATTAGCTCGAGGGGATACTAAGGATAGGGTGCCTAAAAGACCAACTAAATACCCTATCCGGTCAAGGTACAACTCTCCTCACACAATATGGCTAACGAGCAGCCTCGCACACTGGGATACTGCACTATTCCCGACCCAGGAGACTATAGGAAGCAAGATAGTACAGCTGTTCGTTTAACCCTCTCGGGGCCAGTGTGTCCAATTTTCTAATCCATTCGCTTCTCTCCTTAAGAGGGCCTTATTTTGATCAATAACCTCCACTCTTTTCTCTCTGGTCTATTGCCATCCATCTAAACTGGATATAGAATGGCCAGCCTCTTTGTAGTGCTTCGCTACCGACATTTCCCCAAATCGCTACTCTCATTGCTGGACTGGCGTAGAGCCTGTCGGTGGTTAGCCAGTCTCTCCCTCAACGTGGTTGTCGTCTTCCCAACATATAAAGCCCAAAGGGGCAAGTTATTATATATCACGTATGTGCTCAAACACCGACAGACTCTACGCCATCCAGCCAGCAATGAGAGTAGCAGATTTGGGGAAATGTTGGTAGCAAGCACTACAAAGAGGCTGGCCATTCTATATCCAGCTTTAGATGATGGCAATAGACCAGGAGAAAAGATGGAGGGTATTGATCAAAATAAGGCCCTCTTAAGAGGAAGCGAATGGAATGGAGAAAATTGGACACACTGGCCCCGAGAGGGTTAAACGAACAGCTGGTACTATCTGGCTTCCTATAGTCTCCTGGGTCAGATAGTGCACGTATCCAGTGTGCGAGGCTGCTCGTTAGCCATATTGTGTGAGGAGTTTGTCCTTGTACCGGATAGGGTATTTAGTTGGTCTTTTTTAGGCACCCTATCCTTAGTATCCCCGCACTAATGTCCTATTTTTATAGAGTATGTGGTATGATCTCTGGTAACTCTTAAGTACGATGATAGTTATGGTTCTTATATATATTTATATGGTTATATAGTTATATATTTATATATTTATATTTATGTTTTTTCTATTTATATATATTGCTGTTATGTATTTATTTGATATTATGTATTTATCCTACTTGTGGTAGGTGTTGGTGGAGGTTTTTAATCTTTTGATTCTGTTCTGTCTCTGTACTTCACAGTTCTGTGAGGGGTGTTTCCTTGGAGGTGTGTTGGGGGTGATCGGGGGAGGGTCGTTATGTATTTAACTTAGTGTGTCATGATCTGGCGTATCCTGATGACGACCATGGACGTGGTTGAAACGCGTAGACGCTATAATAAACAGTTGATTGCTTGTAAGCCCATGGAGTGCTCCGTTACTTTGTTACTATGTGGATACTTGGGATGCACCCTGCCAATAGTGGAGATTACAAGTGAGAGTGCGGCTACCTCTATCGTTTATATATTATAATATATATATATATATATATATATATATATATATTAATACTAGTAAAAGTGTGCCCGTTGTGGCACAATGGAATTATGTGTGTTTATGTTTTGCTATGTGTGGATATGTGGATATAGAATCTTTACACAGGTATTTTAATCTGTTACTCAGACAGTCACCAGCTTCCAGAGGAACCAAATAGGATAATCCTGCAGGTATGAGAGTAGACCCGGCAATCCTGCCACACTGTGTGGTTGAAACTAAACATGCTGCCACCAATTTGTAACCAGATAACTGCTTTATGGAAGGATTATGGGTAGCATGGCATCATTGGGTTACTCTGTGGTTCTGGCACATAGCAGACAGAGCACTAAACAGTTTCCCACAAACATATGCAGTAATCAGGAGTGTCCTTGTCTATGGTGGCAGAAGAAAAAGAAGAAGAACCGGGAAGGTTTCCTGGAAAAGACTCCTATGATTTCCCCTCTGGATGTGGAAACCAGTGTTTGCTGGTCTTTCCCAGAGCCTCTGATGGTGAGGATGCGTACAAACAGGCACAATTTGCTGCTACAGAGGAGAGCCCACACAAGCCAATCCCAAATGTAGAGACGCAGCCGGGAAAGAGAGCTAAAACAAGACAGGCAGGTGATAGTCAACAGCAGTATGGAGAAAGGATGTACCGGTAGCAGAGCAAATTGGAAGTATGGAGACCAAGGTTGAACTGGAACACGTAGCAAACTGGCAGATATGGAGACCATGGTAGAACTGGAGGCAGGAGCAAACTGGCAGATATGAACCAAGGTAGAACTGGAATGAGCAGGATCAGCAATGTGCATAAAGCAGGCTTGAGAACAGAGTAATAACACTGAACTGGCAGCAAGAGCATGTGCAAGAAGATAACCGGACCTACCAATTGAGATGGCTGAACTTTCGAAAGTTCGGTCCGTTTCGAACTATTGGAAAGTTAGAAAGTTCGAAAACGACCCACTAAAGTCAATGGGTCAAATAGTTCAAAAAGTTCTTGGAAAAATCATTTTACTCTCACCTCACGCTATTTTCGAGCCGTTCGTGCCTAGGTACCATGTACATTTTACACGCGGATTCGATGCTCGCGTATAGGCTTTAATGGACACTTTACTCGTAGATTCGATGTTGCGCCTAGATACCATGGACATTTTACTCACGGATTCGTATCTCGCGTATATTGTTAATGGACACTTTACTCGCGGATTCGATGCCGCATATAGGTATAATAGGCATTTTACTTCACATTCAAACAGTCGAACATTCGATATTTATCGAAAGTCCGAAATATTGAAAATCCGGGTCCGGGATAGTTTGAGAAGTCAGAATTCGTTCAAATTTGAATGTTCGAGTTCTAGTCCTCTCTACTGCCAAGAGGACCAGGAGGAGGCTGGGACCCGCGGCGTCTATGCCTGTGCGTCAACACCAGCACTGTGTACCCGGGACACCACTTGATCGCGATGTGCTTGCGAACGCCGGCGCACACATACACGCAAGGTAAGTCCTGTACCATAACACTTTGCACCTCTGCTTTACAGATATTAAAGTTACATTCTACATGGTAGTACAAAACTTAAAGGGCATGTCCACCCCCCAAACTAAAATTTAACCCACTACTGGCCCCACTTTACAATTTAAAAAAATCCTTTCCTTACATCCCTGCTCCCTATGGTTCCCTACAGTCCGGAAACTGAAGGGTAGGAGCTAGTCTTCCTGTCCAAACGTCTGCCTCTGATCTGCCCTCTCGGATGCTGCTAACATGCGCACGGGAGCCCTTTCCTTCCCTCCTGATCTCGACCTGCCTGACCTTCATGTAGCGGTAATCCTTTAAATATAATTGCAGGGCATGAAACTGAAATAGAATCTGAACTCTACTCCACTCCTGCGCATTCTGTATTGCTGCAGCCACGGCCTCTTAGTCAATTACAGCGCACTTTCAGGCAGGCAGGGAACGGGATCAGAACAGCGCTGGAGCGAGGGTCTGTAAGTAGAATTTGGATTCTATTTTTACAGTCCAATATAGTAGTTGGGGTGGGAAGGCATCCCCTACATATATACAACTATTATTATTGAGGTTGGAGATGCCCTTTAACCCTTTCACATGCCAGGAGAATTTCTTTTTTTTTTTTTGCGTTAACTGCCAGAAGAATTTTCAGGATTTTGCCCTTAATCGCTTTAGACTATTTACAGTAGGAACCTTGCAGTAAATCAGGAATATTATACTTTTTTTTTTCAGCACAAGTGTACTTTAACATGGTAACAGAATTTTGTAACATTTCTGGAAATTTTACTGGATTATGGGTAAATTTAATAAAAAAATAAAAAATTTGTAAATTTTCATGGATTTTTCCCATTTTTACTTATAGTTCTTAAGGTTACGCACAAAAATCTTACTGTTTCTAAAAGCTCTGATACTCTCGAGTACAACGATACCAGATATATGGAGGTACCCCACTTTTCCTGTACAGGAAACCCCCCCAAACTAAAACTGCACCTTCAAGAATATTAACCAAATTGAAATGTATAACCACTACTGACATTACATAGAATATCTACCAAATTAACTAAAATATCCCCACAAGTGAGATATTTTAGAACTACACACCCCGCAGGATTTTATGAGTGAGGTTAGTTTCGATCAAATCTGATACCCAGACGCAGCTCTTCGTCCAATTGTAATTATTTTCTCACATTTTCCTCAACTGTAAAATCAGAGACAAATCAAATGCGAATTTCAGCTAAAGCTGTGGAGGAAAGTTCAAACGCATATCAAATATGAAAGCCTAACCCCTCCCGAATAAAATGGTATGCCACATTCATGGGTGTACCCAGAGACATGGCTACCACTAACCCAGAGCGTGACCAGTGCCAAATGTCAGTAGCACAAAAAAAAAATTAGCCAGTTTTGTATTTGACACGTCGCAGTTTTTCCACAAAACACCCCCCTTACTCAGAAATACCCCCCACAAACTATATATTCCTACACACCTTCAGCTATGTAACGCTGTAGTTTGTTCATTCATACCATCAATGGTGTGGGAGCAGTTCTTTGTAGAAGTTTGCACTTTTACCGATTTTAAAAAAAAATGAACATCAAACAACATTCAAAAAGGTAAAATTATGCCAAACCTCATGGAATGTAAAAAAAGTTACCAAATATCAATCTCCCAAGTCCTGAATCAAAGGTATGCCATAGTGGGTTACACACAAGGACGTGGAAGCGAAAAGCCAAAAGTGAGACAACACACGATGGCTCAGAAAAAGCAAAAATTTTTCAGCCAAACCTGAATTTGAACAGTCTGCTTTTTTCCTCACAAAACAACCCCGTATAACAAACCGTAATTTCTCGAATCTACACACTTTTATCTACGTAATTCTGTGTTTGTTCATTCATACCATCAATGGTGGGCGCCAGTTCACAGTTTTAAGTTCTAAAAAATTTGAAAAAAAACCACTTTCTAAAGGTAGAAATCTTGCCAAAATCCAAGTAATATAAAAAAAAGTTACCAAATATCAATCCCAAATGTCCTGAATCAAACGGTATGCCCTATGTATGGTTACCACACGCAGACGTGGAATCAACTAGCCACAAAGTGAGCCAATGAACAGTGGCCCAATCCTAGCCACAAAGTGAGCTAATGAACAGTGGCCCAATTATAGCAACTTTTCAGATTTGTCAGACTAAACACCCTTCTATATTGAGATACCCCCCAAAACTATATATTCTTGGACTCTACACACCTTCAGTACACAAGTGGTGATTCCTTTATGCATACCACCAATGGTGTGGGCACAGTTTTGTGTAAAATTTCTCTGTCTTCTTCAGATTTTCAGGAAAAATTTATAAAAATACAAATCAAAGTTAAAATCATGGCAAATTTCCATGTCATGTAAAAAAAACTTGTCAATTATCAATCTTCCATATGCCCTGAATCAAATGGTATGCCATATGCGAGGATGCACACAGAGACGTGGCCACCAACTAGTCAATGGGACGCATGCACAAGTGTAATTACAAGACAAAAATCAAAGTGCTCTGTAATTTCAAACCAGCCCCAAAACTTGGAAATGCCCCTCACAAATAAACCCCCACTAAATATCAATCTCCCACATGTTCTGAATCAAACGTTATGCATATGCGTGGATGCACATAGAGACGTGGCCACCAACTAGCTCAAATGGGACGCATGCACAAATGCAATTACAAGATAAAATCAAAGTGCTCTGAATTTGAAAAGCCTACCCTTTTTCTAAGGAAACAGTCCCGAAACATGGAAATTCCCCCACCAAACTATATATTTTTGGAATCTACACACCTTCAACTAAGTTACGGTGCCATGCTTTCATACATACATGAAGAATTCCAGACCGGAGATCCAGAAACGCCATGTTTTTAGGAGGTTTTATGAAAAATAAAGTAAGATGATTCAAGGGTTGAAATCCTACCTAAACCCACTTGACAGCAAAAAAAGCCACTAAATAGCAATCTCACCATGTCCTGAATCAAACGGTGTTCAATTTGCCTGGGTGCAAACAGAGACGAGGCCACCAACTAGCTCAAATGGAGGCATGTAGAAGTGCAGTTACAAGAAAAAAAATGACAAAACACTACAATCCAACCCAACCACACACACTCTCCCCCTTTTAGTGGTATTTTAGTGAAAACCGGGTTAGTATAGAGAGTCACACGCCTTTTTGCACACTTTACTGATCCTAAAAATCAATACAGTTTTTTTGGTACCTGGCAAAATTTCCTTATAAAATAGGCTTAGTTTCCCTTGAAATGGTACAAATAAGTATCTGCGTTTACTTTACCGATATCACCGGGGACATTGAGAAGCTGGAGAAGACAACGTTTTTTTCTAATTTATGGCTTTTAGTTTAAAAAAATAAAGTGTGTGTGTGTGTATCACTTTAAGAATTTTTTTGTGTGTATTTTCCCTTTTCCCCCCCGCATCATTCCCAAAGATAATCATCAGATAATCTAGGTAATGATAACGAACTTTTCCAATTCGAAATCCGAATCGGAAAAATCACTTCCCGGAAATCATTTTCCACAAAGTGATTTTTCATTCATTGGCAAAGATCAATAATTTGGTGATCAGAAGTGATCACCAAATTTTGATCTCTGTCCCCATTTTTTTAAGTCTTTGCTAAGTAGCAAAGACTTAGAAAAATCCTATTGTGAATGGAACTTTGAGTCTCCTACCACTTTTAGGGAAGACCCCGGTGAAGGAGGAAGCTCGTGATGTCACCGGGGTCTCCCTTTCCGGAATCAGAAGAACTCACGTAGGACCGGCTTCCTCCTATCAGGTCACGGCAGAAAGGTACCGTATCTCCCGATCCCCCCCTCAGATTTGGACACAACCGAGGGGGGATCGAGGGGGCTAGGGCAATTTTTTTTTTTGGGGGAAGCCACAGATTGTATATTCACCATCTGTGGCAGTTTGTGCATTTCCTGCACAGATTGTGAATATACGATCTGTGGCAGGGAGAAGGGTTAAGGAAGAGGGAGAGGAAGGGGAGAGGGCTGCTCAAAGCATGCCACAAACCTCTCAGAGGAAGCTTCAGAGGCGGAAACATTTTCCCCCTCTGCTAGGATCCTGGTGGCCCGTTTTCTGGACTTGGAGGGACATACAGGAGAACCATTTGGAGCTGGGATGTAAGGGAAGGATTTTTCTACACTACACTGGGGGCCATTAGTGGGTTCAATTATAATTTTGGGGGTGGACATGCCCTTTAAATAAAATGCTTTTGGGCAAATTTATTACCATCCAAAGGTATTCCATCATGAAATAAAGATTTGTTTTTTAATTATGTAGAATAAGGCTGTATATATTAATCCACTCATGTCAGCTCTTCCAGAGGTTTTTCTAAGATTATTGGTCAGTTTCTCTGCCTACAAGATATTATCCCAGTGCTTGGTTTACTTTTGTAGTTCACAAACTGGATTTGACTCAGCAGAGATCACATGCCTCTTATTCACAGCAAAAAATTTATAACATGAACAGAGTTGAGAAAAATACCTTAATCTATTATTCTACAAACCTATGAATACAGAATCAACCCCTTCAGTAATTATTTTTAATTGTTATTATTCTAAAAATCTTCATCTAATTGCTTATTAAGTTATACCAGCAATAATTAGTATTTATTTAGAAAACTATGATTAAAGGGTCACTATACTTACTGAAACAACTTTTTTCGAAACTACAATTTGAGAGAAGTAAAATGGTGGTACTCACATATTATCTGTGTTGTGTCATTAAATTATTAATGTTTAGTGAGTACTCCTAATCCCCCCCACCCTCCCTTACTCACTGCCTTCTTGTAAGTTCTGCACAGCCTCACCATGGACACTGCTTGATTACACATCTCCCCCTCCCTCCCCCTCTGCTGATTCTCTTAAATGTTTCAGAAAGTGTGTGGACAGGCAGGCAGGCAAAGAGGTCAGCATGGGACACATATTCTAATTCTGGAGTGACAGGTCTTTCCCTATAAATGTTGTGATTTCAAATGATGATTTCTCAGAATCTACAGCTCAGATTTAAAATCTGAAAAGGTTTTGGAGGAGGCGATCTTGCTGTATCTAAAGGTTTTTTTTAGAGTAAAGATACCTTTAAATCAAGCCTTAATAACTAGTGATTTAAATTGTGATTTAAATCAAATCCACCCTGATCGGCACTGCAGTAATCTTATTTTAAAAAAAAATCTTCCGTAATGTAATTTATTTCGCGGTGGCTATGTTATTTAGGCAGCATTAAAGGGTATCCCAAAATCTAAACTTTTCTGTAATGTAGGGGCCCCCTCCAATCCTAACCATCAGGTTTATAACAATTAAAAAGTTCACAGAAACAGACTTAACCACCTTCATTCCCTTGCCACTCTCAATAGCCAGCAGCCGTGTCTGTGATTGGCTGACTCTTCATTCCCGGAAATAGAAATAGAGACAGAGGCAGAGGAAAAGATGGTGGGTAAATCTGTTTCTGTGAACTTTTTTGTGTTATAAACTGGCGGTTAGGATTGGAGGGGGCCCCTACATTACAGAAAAGATTTTGGGATACCCTTAAGCTGCCTAAATAACATAGCCACCGCGAATAATACATTGGGTATGATGGGCTTTCACTATAGTGATAGCGGACAATATACAGTAGCATTGACCTGTTAGTATCCTGTCTCCCAGTGATAAAAGAATCATTGGCTGATTAAAGGTTTCATTCTTGCAGTGGATTCATAGAAATTTCCCAGGATTTAATATGGAACATCAAAGTTTTCAACCTAAAACCTGGTTCAGGTTTAAAATCCAGTTCATCCTACTAGTGAAATAAGAAACCAAATAACATACTGTCAGTTGCGTTACTAGGATTTACTGGGCCCCCTAGCAAAACTACTGGGGCCCATTTCCATGCTTCATCCACAGTGGTTTTCTAAGAGGAGGCTATTTTGTCATAGAAAAAATAAGAAGATGGGGCCTCCTTGGCTCTTGGGGCCCCCTGCGCGTGCTCCCCCTGCTCCCCTTGCAGTTACACCCTGCATACTGTGCAGTGCACTGATCCTTCTGATCAACTTCAGTTTCTCTCTCTTCAAAACAACCAATGAAGACATCCAACAAATTGCTTCCACTCCCTCTTAAAGCAGAAGACAAAGGAGTTTTTTGTGTTATTATATCATGAAGGCTGAGTTAATGTCAATTAGGAGTGATGACACAAGGCTTTTACAATCTTCACCTGGCTACATATGAAGGAAAGTGGTTTGGTTTGGGACGTTCCCCTAGATGAAGAATTTACAATTGTAAGTAATAATCTACTTACCCTCAATTCATCTTCCCAGTTATATAATATGACACCAATTTTTGAATGAATTTTTATGTTGTCACATGAGTCATCAATATCTACACCATTTCTACTGAACGGAAAATTGATTCTGTAAGAAAAAGTTTAAAGTCATTACTGAGAGATTCAAAATCCAACCCAGACTTTTTCAACCCTTGCAGAATCATTGAAGCAATTTTATCCCAGGAAACCTCAACAGTGATTCTTATATAGATATTATATATTATAATATCTATATTTCTCAATTATTAATGTATCTAAATAAACTACATAGATCAATTAATAGATCTATACATAAAATAGATCTGCTCCAAATGATCACAGGGTGAATTTATTCAGTCCCGACCCCACACTTTGTGGAACCTCTACTAGCTGCTCACGGAATCCTAGGGTTCCAACGTAACACTGGATAAGAATCTCCGTATTAAACTTCTACTTAAGCTGGGCCCCACTACAATGCACTAAATCACACACGCAATCACAAGCGTTATTGCACGCAGATGCGTGTGCGATTTCTGTGCAGCGTTTGTGCATGCATTTTTGTAATTTAATATATAAAATAAAAAAATATATTATTATAAAATAATGGTGCACGCAACACACAAACACGTGCGCATCAGAAAATGTGTGTGAAATTTTGCATTCCCGTGATTTCCATTTTAAAAGCGCATTAGGTGGCCTAGCCCTAAAAAGATACTTTCTGCTGCCCAGTTGCTAAAAGAATGTTTTCATTTTAGGAATTTGAATATCACATGTTTAGATTAACATTTTTTTGGACCTCTATCACTAGAGAGTACACAAAGTGGCAGTTTCATCCTGAATTTTTTATGTTTAGAAAATCTGTAAAAACCAATTCAAACCCAATGGAATCGATTTTTCTATGACAAATTTAAAATATACAGAAGAATTTTCGAAAGGATTTTTCGACTTTTCTAATGCATTTTTTTATTTTCAAATGGAATTTTCAATTTTTCAACACTTAAAATTTAGATTTTCGTTTTTTTTATGAAAAGTACAAAAATTTCAAATCCATCGGGGATCTCCAGAGGATGAAAACTACAACTCTCAGCGTATTGAAGCCTGGAAGGTCTGGGAAGCCTGGAAAGGCTGGGAGTTGTGTTTTCAAATATTGGAGGGACTTAAGTTTGACATGCCTGCTCTATAGGTTCCTGAAACTATAAATAAAATGCTTATGCCTGCTCAATCTTCTCATGCCAATGCTGTAACCTGCTTTGACTGCCAACCTTTTCTTTCCCTCTTTATAATGAACCTTGCTATTTGGATCCTCACACGTTCTTCATTAAGAAACATGGGGCTCCAATACAGTCCATTGGATGGTTCCATGCAAACAAAAATGCAACTTAATTTAACTTTAATATTCTAACTAACCAACTAATATTGGCCAATTCCACCTTAAACTCTTTTCTCTTGTTACACATTCATGGTGGAGACCCAAGTCTCTTCTCTTCGGAAGGCATCCTTTAAAGGTGAATAAAAGCTAAAATAAAAGTTAGCTTGAATGGATTGTATACTTTGAAATGTGCAGCATTACTGAGATGAGTTGCTAAAGGCTTTAGGATCTTTTTTTTTTTTAAACTGTTTTTCTTAATATAGCATTCCAGTCGACACAATATATCTGGCACGAACAAGTTCACTTTATAATATTATTATGTCAGGCATAGGGTCATCAAGCAGATATTCTTTCCAATCGACATACTAAAAAAAAAGATTTTCATTTTGTGGTTCTTTGCAGTGATGTAGAACTTAGAGACCTTATAGTTTCCATTGAAGGGGTAGACATATTGGTGGAGGATAGGATTAAAGAGAGGCGGGTTAGTGACATTTGGGTAAGTCATGTTAAGTCGAGTTTAGTGGGAGAAAGATAATGGAGGTAAATTGGGGGGGGGGGGGAGGGAGAAGGAAGAGAATGTCAGTGGTTGTTCACCATAGTCTTGCCCCATTAGCTAAACATCTTATGAAAACGTGAACAGTTCTCCCATAGTAGCAAGGAGGGTGGACTGAGTTGTGGCCAACCTGGAAACACATTTAAAAAAAAATTTTTATATTAAAGGGCATGTCCACCCCAAAACTGAAATTAAACCCCATACTGGCCCCACTCTGTAGTTTATAAAAATCCTTACCTCACATTTCTGCTCCAAATGGCTGCCCTGCTATTCCCCTCCAAGTCCAGGAAACTGCAGTGTAGAGGTGCGAGTGAATCATCCTGTGCCTGTCTCACCCTCAAACTCGTCAAGGTTTGAGGCATGCGCAGGAGAGTCCTCGCCCCTCTTCCTCTCCCTCCCGATTTTTTTCCCTCCCCCTACCGTTAAACCCCGTTGATATTATGTAATGCTCCTTCCCCCAACCCAACCGCATTACTTTCTGCACAGAAAGTCCCCCGATTTTTACTTACATACCTCTCTTTTTCGCCGGTCTGAACTCCCTGCAGCCGCGTCCGTGATTGGCTTCCCACAGATGCGGCTGCCGGTGCATTTTCGTGCAAGCAGAGGGCCAGGGCTGTGCGGCGAAGGAGAGAAGCATGGTAAGTAACGACGGGGGACTTTCGGTTGCAGAATAGTAATGCGTTTGGGGTGGGGGAAGGAGCAGTACATAATATCAAAAATTATGTACAAGAGTGGACATGCCCTTTAAATAAAGTAAATCTTCCTCAACTGTGCGGGTTTATATCGGTCCACGGTTGTCTGTGGTCTGCCTGCAACCGATCAAGCCCAGCTTCGACAAATTGTTGTATTATACCTACATGTTAGTATTGAATATATGTTTCAAGTTAGGATACTGGGAGGATCATGGAGAAGCAGACATTCTGTGTACCATTAGTAGTTTCAAATGAGTCGTGTAGTCTTTGTTTTATGGATTGTGGGAGAATGTCAATCAGACTTTCCATGGAGAGAAAAATTGTTTAAACCTTTTTCTTTGTCTAGAGTGGCTTCGACCCAGTCCATGTGGAATAGAAATAGCTGCTGCTGAGATATATAAAATAACTTTCTGGCTCCTATTGTTTTTCAAGGTTTCCACATGTCCGAGGAGTGCCCACAAATGGGTGGGGGGAATGAAGTTTACTAGGTGTTGTGATGTGTATTGTATTACTTGAGACCAAAAAGTTTGAATTTATGGGCAACTCCATAGACAATGGCTTAGGATTTTGACATTTTGGACAAGGGGTGTTAGGTTGGACTTTAATAAGACCCAATCTGTGGAGGAGAGATAAATCCTCTGTGTTAAATTTTTTGTGACAGTATGATGCGGCTGGTAGAAGTTTAACTGATATTTTAAAGCTGCTAAAGTGTATCTTCTTCATTTCTGGTATATCTTGTTTACATTTGGATATTTTTTGTTGGGAGACGGCTGATCCTTCTTTGTCTGTAAAGGGTTTTGGTAGTTTGAGAGTTTGCTAGCTAATGGGTCAGGGGATGAAAGTAGAATATGCAGAGGGTTATGCCAGTCATCTTGTTTTAAATTTGTAAGTATTTTGTGAGCGAAGCTGATGCTTGTAGGTAATGGGAAAAAAAAAGGCGTTGAGAGATGGGAATTTAGATTGACTGAGTATATGAGAAGGGTTGTCTGGTGTCTGTCTACGATGTCTGCTAATTTTTGTATTCCTCCTCTGTGCCAGGTTCTGAAAGTTGGATGGGCTCTCCCTACCTGGAAACCTGTGTGTTTAATAATTAGTGTGCCAGATAGAAATGTGGCTATTCACTCCAAGTAGAGATCTGGCCTTGCCCCAGGCTTTCCAAGTGGAAAATAGTAAAGGGTGGTTCTGACTTCTTCTGGCAAATCCATATATTTAAGTGTAGGATAGCTGTGAGAGAATACTGGGGGGGCTAACTTGGTGTTCCAAGGCAGTGTCAGTATGAGTAGGCGTTCCACACCTGTTTTTTTACGATACGTAAGTGTGCTTGCAATTGTTTGTAGTTTGATATTGAGAAGAGCAATTCCACCTTGGTGTGTTGGTTTAGTTAAAATATGTAAGCTGATTCGTGGTGGTTTGTTTGCCAGATGAATTTGAGTTCATGTGTAATCGTTTGACGTCGTCTTGTTAAAGGGCAAGTCCAGCCCCAAAATGAAAACTTACATACAGGTAAATCACCCCCCAAAACCCTAAACGGTAATCATTTGAATGTGAAATATATAAGTTTAACTGAAATCCTGCACAATGTCCTGTTTCCCCTGTTTCTGCTTCCTGGTTCTTCCAGTTAGTAACTGTCAGTTATGGATTTGCCAGTTGACATCACAGCCAATGACTGAGCTAATCCCCTGTCTGCCTCTTCTGGACATGCCCAGGCTCAGTACAGGTTTCTAAATTGCTTAGTTTCCATGACACATCCAGAAGCATAGCAGGCATACAGTAATGAATTCATGGGACAAACTATGATATATCAACATATTTTAAAGAGGCCATAAGATAGTTCCTATGAGGGTGGAGTTGCCCTTTAAGTATATGCTAATGTTTAAATAAGTACAATAGTTTGGGGAAAATATTCATGCTTTTAAGATCTTTATATATTAATGTAGGGGTGTATTATTTCCAACAATATAAAAGTAACTGCATTAACTCCATTGTGTTCTGATATACTGTATAATAAAAACATTAATGTGAAATGAAGTTCATGCAGAGCAACAAATGCCATAATGCAGCCGTTTCCATAAGACTGGTGGAGCTCCTAATAAGATCAATATGAAAATGAAAGACACTTACTTCTTATTATCAGCTGTGATCTCGCCTTCTTCAACGTTAATTACCAGGCCATTAATGTTGACTGTAAATCTACTTTGTAGCCATCACCCTCCTGGGTGGTTTTTATATACATTTCAAAGTCAGGATAGGCCGTGTAGCAATGCGATGCGAAAAGATAAGTGCATGTTCCGGGGAAATTAAAAGTAAATTGTCAAATGTTTGGAAGTGATGATTGCCCCATGTGATACAATGAATCTTGGGTTCAGAAGACTTTTCAACTGCATGAGAATAAAATAAAAACACAACCCTTTAGCCACAATAAACATTTTTTATTTAGTCTAAAGGACAAATTAAATTTTTTTAAAGGGCAATTACAGTATATTAATTATCCCCCATCTTCCTTTCCCCACCTAGGGTAAGGATTAGGAGCTCACCCCTTGATAAAGTTTAGATGGGTTGTTATGCTTTCCTGTTACTTTCCCTTGCTGGTCCACTCCAACTCTGACCACACACTAGGAGGACATAAGATAGATTAGATGTCGTCTATAGACTAACATCTAATCATCAAATGTCTTAAGACTAAAGGTACGTACACAAGTGTGATCGTGGGTGCGACCCGCGATGCAAGATGTGTACCAACCGTCATATGGACGATAATGGCCCGGGTATGGGCACTTCGTCGACCAAAATGGCCACTCGTTCGTAAACATCGGGTGTCGCAGGTCGGCACCCGTGATCGCACGTGTGTACGTACCTTTAATTTTACAAGCAGCAGTTCCTACTTTGAGATAATCCAATTTGGCCCATTTTTTTGTGATCTCAAGTTGATTGCAAAAAAAGTGCTAGGCGGTTCTAAAGCTGGGTACACACTTTGTAGGTAATATATCACTCAGGTCGTATACATCAAGATTTGGTGATTGTTGGCATGTGCACTGTATTTATAAAATTGTTCTTCTGTTGGATGCTGTCGGAAAGACATGGCAACTGTACAAAGTACCGGGCGAGCGAGCGAGTGCCGGTTGTCAGAATTGTTGTATGGATGCTGTTCTGCTTCCTATACAGAAATTGGATTGGTTAGTGTATTTGCAAATTTCTTAATGAGAGTTCCTAAAACACCCTGCTGTGTATCTGTTATAAATTGCAAGTACAGTACGTGCCAAGCTTTAATTGCAGTGAAGGGCTCTTTTATAAGGGTGAGCAGTTGATGAAATTTCAATGCAGAAATTTTTTGAATTAGTTCTCGTTTTATTGGTCAAAATTCGCCATTGTGTTCCAGCAAAGAATAGCAGAATGAGCTCCCTAATAAGTGATATGAACCACTGGAATATTGGTTTCTTTATGATAGGGGGTTTTCAATTGATTAAACATCAGCTACCAATTACCTTTTGGTTCTTGCTATACATTTGATTGAAAGATGCAATGACCATAGTTTTCAGTGTCCATAATTTGATATTTAGTACACTAGTTCCATGATTTGATTTTTAAAGAGGTATTTGAACATTTTAAAATGGGTAAAAATATTTATAAAGCACTGTTTTTTAAAAAAACCAATGGTTATTTGATATATTAATATACTGCCCTAAACCACCCCTTTCCAATAAGTAATTGGGTGAGCACCTAAAAAACGGCGGTTTAAATTCGGTCCCCTCTCATAATCCAGGACCCTAATAAGTGATATGAACCATGGAATATTGTTTCTTTATGATAGGGGTGTTTCAATTGATTAAACATCAGCTACCAATTACCTTTTGGTGCTTTGCATACATTTGATTGAAAGATGCAATGACCTAGTTTTCATGTCCATAATTTGATATTTATGTACACTAGTTCCATGATTTGATTTTTAAAGAGGTATTTGAACATTTTAAAATGGTAAAAAATATATAAAGCACTGTTTTAAAAAAAAACCAAATGGTTATTTGAATATTAATTATACTGCCCTAAACCACCCCTTTCCTAATAAGTAATCTGGGTGAGCACCTAAACCGGCGGTTTTAACTTCGGTCCCCTCTCTAATCCAGGACTGTTCACAGACTGACTTAAAGAAGAGATCATCTGTAAGGCTGGGACACACGCACAGACTATTTGTCCTGACCGAGCGCTCGCCAAGAGCCCGGCCGGGACAAATCTCTGTTGATCGGGCTAATTGGCCATGGGCCGAAAGTGCGAATGATCGATCGTGCGCTCCCATTGGGAACCACATGATCGATCGGAATTTACCGACATGTCCAATCGTTCCTTCATCAGTCCGGAAGAAAAAAAATCGAGGTTGGACGCGGCCGGCCGCCCTCGACCCAGCAAATCTTTTCGGCTGACTGACCGAAAGTGCCGTGAATCAGTCGGTCAGTTGGCCGAAATATCTGCCGGTGTGTACCCAGCCTAAGTAGATAAGTATTGGAACTATGGAGGAGGTGAGGCAAGACTGGCACTACAAGATAGACCTTAACATGGGGTATCTAGTGAAAGCCAGGGGTCAGAACCTAGTGGTTTCCTTCCTTACTTTGTGCAATATTAGGAGAGTGGGGTTCATTGAGGGGTTAAAGGAGAACTAAAGTCCCCAGACACATTGTCCCAATAGACAGAGCACATTCAGAAACACACAACAAGCTGTGTCTCATCTCTCCCTTTGCTGTGGATGCTGGGTGATTTATGAAAATAACCTGTGAGTACAAGGGGTCAGCTCCCAAATTCACCTTATCTGGGACACACCCGCTAAGTGTATGCAGTACACATTTACAGGAAACTGCAGTCTGCTTCCTGGAAGCTGACAGCCAATCATGTTACAGCTCAGAGATCCCTCCTCTGACACAGAACTCAGATTTCAGTGCAGTTTATGTAAACAGAAATGCTCCTGTCCCTAACAATGATAAATTCCTATGCTTTTCATACAAAAAACAAAAGTAACCTTTGCAGTATATGTCTTGCTAGCATGGATGAAAGAAACAGAACATTTAACATTTCAGCAAAATATAAGTAAGTATGGGGAATCGAAACAGCAACCTTCATACCGCGTCTTTCTAAAAAGAAAGCTTTCTACCTCTATACCGCAATGGCTAATAAGTAAGTATCTTGTACGTGTGGAGTCTTTATCTTTTGCTAGACACATAATAAAAACAAAAAAAGGAAGCATGGGCAATCGACCCAGTGCCCCAATAGTCTATTTTTTACTAACACAGCACTTTAGCAGAAGGACTACCGGTGAAACTGCAATAAATAGATGCACATTTCAGTAAATGTCAGTAAAATCAGTTCACTATTTTGTATTAAATAACAGAGCTGCTATATATAAAGTTTGTACATATGTAGAAAATTTATATTTTTCTAGAAACATGGAAACAAACAAACAAAAAAGCAATAAACTCAGGCAGTAGACTATGTTATATTGTTTCATAAGTAAAATAGAGGATTAGAACTTGTGACTTCTTGGTGTGTTTTTCCTAAAAAAAACTGCATTTACATGGTGCAGCACCGCAACTCAACTGTGATCCCAGGTACGTTTAAAAACTTTAACCTCGCTAGAAATTTTGTGCATAGTGACAGTGAATCCTGGGGTTAGGGGGCGTTGTCTTTAAAGCCAAAATGGGCTATGAGGTTACTGGCAACAACACGGAAGCCTCCTTTGTTACAGAATCTATTACTTATATCTACTAAATGCAAATAGCTAGAGAAGAATCTTCAATGTATAGGTGTTCTAGGTAGAAAAGCTTTCACATTAGGATTTTAAAAAATTTAAGTTTAGTGTCTCCTTTAAAACCAGTATAGTTCTCTTTAGTAGTGAAATGTCAAAGGGTCAGATAAAGAGCAACCTATTACTTTTACTTTTATTGTCATTTAACTTCTGTCATTGCTAAAAAATGGGTTACATTGACCTTGATTGGTCATATTTCATGACCCGTTGTTCTTGATCACAAGGCATTTAACAAAGCACTGTATTGTTCATGGTATTAGAAAATACCTGTACACTGCCACAGTGAAATGGAATACATGTCGTTTTGGTTTTTAAAGGGTGTTAAAATCGCAGTAAATAAAATTCATAGCTTGAGTACAAAACTGCAAAAAAACAACAGATATATGGTAAGTAGAAGGGACAGAAGTGACAGCCTGAATGGGTGGAACGAATGTTGGCCTCTGGGACAGCTAAGGGGCTGGGGAAATATTGTTACATTGTTTACAGGGTTAATAAGGCTATTGGTTGGAAACAAGGGGTTGGGTGAAGGAGGTTACATAAGTGGTTGCTGGGGGGGAAAACATTCAGAAATAAATAATCTGAGCAAGTTAATTGTTCCCTCCCTCCCTCCCCCTTTTTTATTTCTGCGATAATATTGAGAGTTTATTTGTATTGTCACAGCCGGTTACATTTGTACGCATTGCCAGTGCAGTCTGTTATATATAAATAATTTTACTTCTTGGGGAGTAAGCTGGTGGGAAGGGGCAGCTTGTGGTGACGGCGCAGGTCGGCTCCAACCCATCGGCAGGAGACTTTGGTGTCGATTATTAACATACATGCAGTTGCGAGTCAACTGCAGGCATTTGTTGTTAAAACAGTTCAATGTTAATAAAGCTGTGGCCAATATGTTCAACCAAAAAAGTTGTCGTGTCGTTCATTAAGGTCACAGTCTGGTTGTGTAAATATGCTGTTAAATAAGGTAAGTTGGCTGGACCAGCCCCGGGTAAGTCACTCATAGAGATGTCCGAACTTCGCAAAATCCGGTCCGCTCGAGGATCCGCGAATTATCGAAAAAATCCGAAAATTCGAAAATCCGCGAGCGGACCCGTTTTAAAATTAAAAATACCCTTGATAATAACGAGATTTTTCGTATTTTCGAAAATTTTCGAAATTACGAGTTTTCACGTATTTTCGGGAATTTTCGAAATTACGAGTTTTCATGTATTTCGAAAATATGTATTTTCGAAAATTCAAGTAATCCTCGTGAATTTGAATATTTTCGAAAATACGTATGTTAGGAATTAAGAGAAACCCTTGTATTTTCGAAAATTTTCGAAAATACATGTTTTCCCGTATTTTCCGGAAATTTTCGAAAATACGTGAAAACTCGTAATTTCGAAAATTTTCGAAAATACGAAAAATCCGCGAATCGGAAGTTGGAAGGCGGAAAATCCGGAAAAATCCGCCGTTCGCGAACGGGAAAATCCGCGGCGGATCGGGTTCGGATCCGCGAACCGGCCACCCTAGTCACTCAGAGGCCAATTGTTTGGCCAATTGCTAAATGTACTAATATTAATAACTGTGCTATTAAACTGGAGCAAGCAATCAGATGTTTTCTAACAGAGCAGCGTGATTGGCTGCTGCAGATTAATACCATAGTCAAATATTTGCACCTTCTGTTTTAATATATAAGGCAAATAGAATTTTAGAGAGTTTGTATGAACTCCAAACTATCTGAACTATCCGAACTAGTTTGTTTTTTTCGAATCGATAATTATAGAATTTTTTAAAGTGGTAACCCTCGAATGTAGCATTTGAATTCGGTAACTTTTGAATGTAGCCTTCAATTTAGGTAACCCTCAAATGTAGTGTTCGAAACCCTTGAATGAAGCGTTCAGTGAACTTTAATTGTAGCGTTCAATTTCGGTATCCCTCGGATGTATCGTTCGGTAACATTGAATTGGCCATAACCCTCAAATGTTGCCTGTGGAAACCCGACAATTTCCCGATCATAGGGGAAGGAAGTATTTAAATAGTTTTGGTGAATGGACGTGTTCCCAGACCATTTCCCATGTGCCACAGCCATTTACAGTAATTTACCATTACTAATTTTTCTGTATTTAATCCAAACTTTTTGAGCTATTTCTCCCCATTGACTAAAATGGGTTCGTTTTCGAACTTCTGACCTTCTTATTTCTGCAATTTTACTGAAGGGTGAGAGTTCGAAAACTAATCGAACTTCAGGAAGTTGGCCATCTTCCTAATGACATATGACATACAGTGGTCTAACCCTGTACTCAATAGCTACTATATATACAGTATAATTATCATCTCTGTTTAACCCACCAGAAGATTAGAATATCAAGACACTCATGAGCAGGGCTGATTTACCATTAGACACAGTAGGCACGCATATAGTCTCATTTTCTTTCCAAAAAAGAGGAAATGGGTGTGGTTTAGGGGTGTGGTCTGTGTTTTAGGGATGGGGCTAAGGGCGCCAGGCTTTTGGGCCTACAGGCTCCTGATGTGTAAATCTGGCCCTGCTTATGAGCAATACAATATCTGACATTTTGGCCAAAATTAGTGAAAAACATGCTACTCGATGTTATATTGGGTAAGCATGGGATTTGCAGTAATTTTGCACTGACTAAATTTTTGGGAAATGTGTCGGCTTAGTTAAGATTAGCGCATTAGCGATTAGTGGTGTACGGGACTATTTAGTTAATAAAAATTAATGTATCTGACCTGAATCCCGCAATGCAGTCTTGCGAGGGACTTTAAAGATCATTTTTATTAGTACATTGGCCCGTTTGTGAGTAGGTAAGTAGTGAGTAGGTAAGTAATAAAGTAGTAGGACAGCGATAGGAACTCCCGTGTTGGTGCTTAAGGTGAAGTAAAACAATTAGACAGAAAAAATCCAAAGAGAGCGTTCAAAAACACACACCCCTCACCATGCCACAAAGGAGAAGGGCACGAAGTGTCATACTATCAGAAAAGAGAAACATGGGAAGGTATGACAGCTTGATTGCCTATCTATGGTAAAAGGATAGTTGCTTTTTTAACCTACTTTTTGGGGGGTTATATAAACCAACCAGGAGACCACCACACCTCCCTCCTTTCTGTATAATTAATAATCCCCAGGGCATTTCCTTTCCAATTGATTGATATGCTCTAAACATTAACTGTTGTTTCTGGTCGATATCCTTTCTTACTAAATTTCTTGGGACAAATAAATGTTTATAACCCAACTGAATTGAGCTTCTGTGTTGGATAATATGCACTTTTGGACTAACCTGAAACTGACACAGGTAAATCCAGGGGTATTTTCACTTGTATGGAATTTGTGGTCTTGGTAGTAAAAGGTAAGACCTTCACATCACCCATACGGGACGGGGTCTTTCAGATCCAGGGTTTGTTTACCTGCATTGACTAGTGGATATGTGATTATATGAGTACAGTTTCTTTTTTCACAGGTAGGATGTCCTCTCACGCAATAATAGTGCAGAGAAATCCAAACACATTCCTACCAGAAGAACACTCTTTCAGATAAGTTTTCTTACCATAAAACTAGCCAGTTTAGTCTAAAACACACAACAAAGGGACAGTCATTTAATTAATACAAATACTGGCAGCTGATCCAGGGATACTTTTCAGATTGCCATTTGGAGTCAGGAAGGAATCCCCCCCCTCCTTTTTAGCAGTTTTTTTTTTGCCTTCCTCTGGATCAACTGTCAGGTAGGGTTAAAAAGGTGGGTTGAAAAGGTGAACTTGATGATCCGCACACCTTTATTCAACCTCAATTACTATTTTAAAGGAGAACTAAAACTCTAAAATATAAACATGAGAAACTTACAGACAGCTGATCACCTAAAATCAGTAATGGGTTTTTTATCTTTTCAAAATCGATCACAAGCACATTTACATTGTAAAGGTGGGGTACAAATTCCTTCTGACTAGAGATGTCTGAACTTCGAAAAATCCGGTGTGCGCGGAGGATCCGCGGAATTTCGGAAAAATCCGTAAATTCAAAAATCCGCGAGCGGACCCGTTTTTAAAACGTATTAAAATGAAAGTTCAGCAAAATCCGCATTAAAAGTGTGGTCTAAATAGCCTTGGTAATGTACACTTAATCACTCAGGGACCTGGGTAATGACCTAGAAACACGTATCAATGCCTACAATACCATAAAATTACAGTCCGCTAGCGTGAAATTAAAAAAACGGTATTTTTCGAAAATACGAGGATTTCCGTAATAAAACGAGGATTTTCGTAAAAACAAGGATTTCGTAAAAACGAGGATTTCATAAAAACGGACCCGATCCGGAACTTCCTGCCTGCAAAAATGGCAAGTTCTGTAAGGCAGAGTATGCCACGCAGTACCTCCTGGCCAGGGGGTACAATGATTTCCCCCTGGCACCTATCATGTGCGGCGCCGAAAGCGCAGGATTATAGGAGGGGCTCCACGCCGGCTCCTGCACCGGTTCGGCTACCAGACCACGTCTCTAATCTCCAGAGACAGTGGTCTGATCTCAAGAGGCAGAGGCCATTATGTACAAGCCATGCGGCAAATGATGGAAGGCAAGTATACTTTTTTTATTATATTACTGTATTGTAATAGTAGTAAAATATTTAATTCACTTCTGACAAAAACATATTTATATATATATTTTTAAAAACATCAATAATCCTTAAATTTGGCTTGAGAGAGAGAGAGAGATCCAAGTTCTTTGTATTTCATTCACTGGTTATTATTACATATTATTATTCTGATATTTTCAATATCAGCCCTATTTAAAGGTAAGTAAAGTCAAAAATAAATCACTGAAAATTGACTTTATTTAACATAACACCTATAAATTCAAAATGATACCCACACATGAACAGGTAAACACACTTGGTGGCCCACCCTTCCATTTCCTTGGCAGCCTTATTAAAAGGCTAAGTAAAGTTAAAAATGAAATCGATCATTACAATTGATTTCTTTTTACCTTATAAATGACACTGATACCCCCAATAGACACAGTTTTAAACACCTTTAACTGACCTACCCTTTTTAGTTTACATGGCACAGCCCTATTTGAAGGGAAAGTAAAGTCAAAATAAAATGTTGATCAATTATTAAAAATTGATTTTTACACCAAAATTAAAAATGTTTGTGTTACCCACAAAATCTATACAGATACAAGTACACACAGCTACTGATGCTACCCTACACCCAACCAACTTTCCCTTTCCATGGCTACAAACACACCAATTAAAAATATAATACTTAGCCAGAATAAGTATGAATCATTTTGCCATAGAAATATGATGACTTTTAAAAAACTATACATATGCCTATTTAATCTGTATTTTAAGCAGAATTCACAAGTATATAATTAAATATATCCTTTAGATATATCATTTCATTATGTATTTTTTTATTTTAATTTGAAGCGGAATCTTCCTCCGACACCCCACCCCCACGACAGTCCCCGCCAGAGGAAGAATGTAAGTGCAGCCTATTGAAAAAAAAAAAAAAAATTCTAAATTTTTCATTTGTCCAAGGCCACATACAGCACAAACTGAGCGCTCCAGAAACCAAGCATACAAGCACGTGTTTCTGGTGCGCTCATGTGTATTGCCGTGCGAGTGCAGTACGATAGCATAATTGTGCAAAAATTGAGGATACATACTTATGCCACACTATTGTGTGCTTTTAACAACGTTGATGTGTCCAAAACCCTTATCCAAAGTTTGCATATTTTTGACAACTTCTCCGAGAATTGTTTTAGTAAATGTATTCGAACATTTTATGACAGTGAGAGTTTAAAATAAATTTCCTTTTTTTTTTTAGCACTACCACAACTAGCCCTCCGGGCTCTCCATTGCCCCCACTGGGCAGTCCACCGTCCCAAGTGGAGGCACCCTGCACCCAGCCAGAGACGTAAGTGCATCCTAAGCAATTTTTTTAATGTCTTTATTGACCTTGATTGTCAGCAAAAATAATGAGTGAAATTATCAGTCATAATATAAATGAATTTTATTACTTCATGTCAAAATTTTGTTAAAAAAATGCAACAAATCTATAAATTTGGCTGAGAGACAGGACTATGGGCTGTATCTTGTCCTCCTTTGTTTGAGCTTAAGTCACGGAAATCGGTCCAAAGTCCAAAAATTATCCAAGAAATGTTCACCACATAGCCTTTTAGGAAAGGTTTCTAACAGTAATATATATAATGGATTGGACAATGATTGTTGAAATAAAACATTTGTTTTCTAGAAGCAGGCACAGCCTCTACAGGCCCCTCCACCTTCTCCATGCCCTCCACCCTCTCCAGCCCCTCCAGGCTCTCCACCCTCTCCAGCCCCTCCAGCCTCTCCGTCCCTCGGAGCAATGATTGAAAATCGTAAGTAAAAAATCATATGCAATGGTAATGGAATGTTATATACAAGACGATTAATATCGTATTTTCCCGTGTAAAATCCAATCCACATGAATTGCAAAATTGGGGTTGTGGTTGCCAATGCTTTTATGGGGGCTGCCACTTCCAAAAAATTTTGTATGTAGCACAGTCCTAGTGATCAAACTCCAAGAATGTTCTGTACAATTTAGCTATAAAACGTAATGTTTATGCCAGCACCTTACTACTGCGTTTATCAGTGATCCCCATGTGCAATAAATCGCTTTAAGTGGAAGTTCAGTTTTTTTTTGTATTTAATAATATACCTTCCCAAGAGAAACCACCCAAGAGCAGTATATCTCTATTTTTCCCAACCTTTTAGTTTCATGACCCCATTTCCGCTTAATTCGCCATCAGCATTGGTCTGTGTTAAAAAATGCAACCGAAATACGACTTCTTTGCAGGACCCCTAGTAGAGACGTATGATCTTGCCCTGACCCGTCCTGGGGTTCAGTTGGTCAGTAGAGATCTGAGCATGTGTAACCCATCCAACAGCCAAGCAGTAGACATCACTGTTACCAAAACTAGAATGCATATATTAAAACTAAGAATTTTAGAATAATGATATTTATATGCGCTTTCCTTTTTATGACATACCGACACATTATTGCATTGCAGTACCATGATGTGAAAGTAGTTATCAGGTGCAAATGCATTACCACATTGTGCTTTAGAAATATGCTCGACCATAGTTCAACACACTTCTCTCAATATCTCCTCCACAGAATTACAGAGCATGCGGACGGGTGAGATGCGCCCAATGGTGCGGCGCCTGGACGCCGCCTGACAGACTGGGAGGAGGGTATCCCAGTAACCCCAGTGATTTTTTTTTATTATTTTTTTTTTATGTATATAGTTGGAAAAAAAAAAAATATATATTATATAAAACTGGTATGAAAAAATTTTTGGGCTTTATTTTCGATATATCAAATTATTCGATAGATTCATAATCAATTTTTATTTGAAAAATTACAATACACATATCTATTTAGCTAGTATATATCTGGTACTTATACTTGTATATACCTTACCATTAATGCCATTAACACACCACATTTGCCACTTCCCTCTATAGTAGTTTGCACACACAAGGGAAAGAAGGCGGATGGGGGTAACTGGGTTACATAATGTCCACTGCGGTTGCCACCATTGTGTGGGGGCCAGGCAGGCTTGGCCCCATGGAAATACCTCTCACCCCATGGCTTCTCTCCCTCAGAGTATGCTTCGTGCAGGGAAAGCGGGGAACGGTGTAGGGTAGGAACAAACCATTGAGTTACAGCAGGCCCACTGCAGTGTTGTCACCAGTTGGAGAGCCAGGCAGGAGTGGCCCCCCACTGTACATACCCCCTCAACCACTGTCTCTCTCCCTCAGAGAGCTTGTGCAGGGAAAGGGTGTGAAAGGGTAAGGATTCGTGGAACAGCACCATTGAGTTACAGCCGGCCCACTGCAGTTTGCCACCATTGTTTGAAGAGTCAGGCAGGCGTGGCCCTACTGGACCTACCCCTCACCCAATTAGCTTTCTCCTTTCAGAGTATCGTTCGTGCAAGTGAAAGCGGGTGAACGGGTAAGACTTTGTAGGAAACTGCACCATTGAGTTACAGCAGGTGCCACACTTTTGTAATATGGAGTACGCTTAGTGCAGTGCAGGATTGGGGGACCCAGAGCTGAAAAACATTAGCCACAGAGTAGCTGTTTGCAGCTGTATAGATGGGTCAGAGTAGGTGACACCACAAAGGTTTGCCTCGGGAGAGAGAAGAAGAACAACTTGGAGTATTGACTCGTTTTTTTTCAAATTTTTTAGAAAATCTGCTAAAACTGTGAACTGCGCCCACACCATTGATGGTATGAATGAACAAACTACAGAATTACGTAGATAAAGGTGTGTAGATTCGAGAAATATACGGTTTGTTATACGGGGTTGTTTTGTGAGGAAAAACTGCAGACTGTTCAAATTCAGGTTTGGCTGAAAATTTTTGCTTTTTCTGAGCCATCGTGTGTTGTCTCACTTCTTGGCTTTTCGCTTCCACGTCCTTGTGTGTAACCACACATATGGCATACCGTTTGATTCAGGACATTTGGGAGATTGATATTTGGTAACTTTTTTTACATTCCATGAGGTTTTGGCATAATTTCTACCTTTTTGAATGTTGTTTGATGTTCATTTTTTTTTAAAATCTGGTAAAAGTGCAAACTTCTACAAAGAACTGCTCCCACACCATTGATGGTATGAATGAACAAACTACAGCGTTACATAGCTGAAGGTGTGTAGGAATATATAGTTTGTGGGGGGTATTTCTGAGTAAGGGGGGTGTTTTGTGGAAAAACTGCAGACTGTTCAAATACAAAACTGGCTAATTTTTTTTTTTGCTGCTACTGACATTTGGCACTGGTCACGCTCTGGGTTAGTTGGTAGCCATGTCTCTGGGTACACCCATGAATGTGGCATACCATTTTATTCGGGAGGGGTTAGGCTTTCATATTTGATATGCGTTTGAACTTTCCTCCACAGCTTTTAGCTGAAATTCGCATTTGATTTTGTCTCTGATTTTACAGTTGAGGAAAATGTGAGAAAATAACTTACAATTGGACGAAGAGCTGCGTCTGGGTATCAGCATTTTGATCGAAACTAACCTCACTCATAAAATCCTGCGGGTGTGTAGTTTCTAAAAATATCTCACTTGTGGGGATATTTTAGTTAATTTGGTAGATATTCTATGTTAACTGTCAGTAGTGGTTATACATTTCAATTTGGTGTAATATTCTTGAAGGTGCAGTTTTAGTTTGGGGGGGTTTCCTGTACAGGAAAAGTGGGGTACCTCCATATATCTGGTATCGTTGTACTCGAGAGTATCAGAGCTTTTAGAAACAGTAAGATTTTTGTGCGTAACCTTAAGATAACTATAAGTAAAAATGGGAAAAATCCATGAAAATTTACAAATTTTTTATTTTGTTTACATATTTTACCCATAATTCCAGTAAAATTTCCAGAAATGTTACAAAATTCTGTTACCATGTTAAAGTACACTTTGTGCTGAAAAAAACAAAGTATAATATTCCTGATTTACTGCAAGGTTTCCTACTGTAAAATTAGTCTAAAGCGATTAAGGGCAAAATCCTGAAAATTCTTCTGGCAGTTAACGCAAAAAAAAAAAAAGAAATTCTCCTGGCAGTGAAAGGGTTAAAGGGCATCTCCAACCTCAATAATAATAGTTGATATATTGTAGGGGATGCCTTCCCACCCCAACTACTATATTGGAACTGTAAAAATAGAATCCAAATTCTACTTACAGACCCTCGCTCCAGCGCTGTTCTGATCCCGTTCCCTGCCTGCCTGAACAGTGCGCTGTAATTGACTAAGAGGCCGTGGCTGCCAGCAATACAGAATGCCGCAGGAGTGAGTAGAGTTCAGATTCTATTTTTTCAGTTTCATGCCCTGCAATATATTTAAAGGATTTCACGCTACATGAAGGTCAGGCAGGTCGAGATCAGGAGGGAAGGAAAGGGCTCCCGTGCGCATGTTAGCAGCATCCGAGAGGGCAGATCAGAGGCAGAGACGTTTGGACAGGAAGACTAGCTCCTACCCTTCAGTTTCCTGGACTGTAGGAGAACCATAGGGAGCAGGGATGTAAGGAAAGGATTTTTTTAAATTGTACAGTGGGGCCAGTAGTGGGTTAAATTTTAGTTTGGGGGGTGGACATGCCCTTTAAGTTTTGTACTACCATGTAGAATGTAACTTTAATATCTGTAAAGCAGAGGTGCAAAGTGTTATGGTACAGGACTTACCTTGCCGTGTATGTGTGCGCCGGCGTTCGCACGCACATCGCGATCAAGCTGGTGTCCCGGGTACACAGTGCTGGTGTTGACGCACAGGCATAGACGCCGCGGGTCCCAGCCTCCTCCTGGTCCTCTTGGCAGTAGAGATGGACTAGAACTCGAACTATTCAAATTTGAACGAATTCTGACTTCTCAAACTATCCCGGACCCGGATTTTCAATATTTTCGGACTTTCGATAAATATCGAATGTTCGACTGTTTGAATGTGCAAGTAAAATGCCTATTATACCTATATGCGAGCATCGAATCCGCGAGTAAAGTGTCCATTAACACCTATACGCGAGCATCGAATCCGTGAGTAAAATGTCCATGGTATCTAGGCGCAAACATCGAATCTACGAGTAAAGTGTCCATTAAAGCCTATACGCGAGCATCGAATCCGCGTGTAAAATGTACATGGTACCTAGGCACGAACGAGCTCGAAAATAGCGTGAGTGAGAGTAAAATTGATTTTTCCAATGAACTTTTTGAACTATTTGACTCCCATTGACTTTAGTGGGTCCGTTTTCGAACTTTCTAACTTTCCATATAGTTCGAAAACGGACCGAACTTTCGAAAGTTCAGCCATCTCTAATTGGTAGGTCCGGTTATCTTCTTGCACATGCTCTTGCTGCCAGTTCAGTGTTATTACTCTGTTCTCAAGCCTTGCTTTATGCACATTGCTGATCCTGCTCATTCCAGTTCTACCTTGGTTTCCATATCTGCCAGTTTGCTCCTGCCTCCAGTTCTACCATGGTCTCCATATCTGCCAGTTTGCTACTGCTTCCAGTTCAACCTTGGTCTCCATACCTTCCAATTTGCTCCTGCTACCGGTACATCCTTTTCTCCATACCTGCTGTCTGACTATCACCTGCCTGTCTTGTTTTAGCTCTCTTTCCCGGCTGCCGTCTCTACATTGTGGGATTGGCTTTTGTGGGGCTCTCCTCTGTAGCAGCAAATTGTTGCCTGTTTGTACAGCATCCTCACCATCAGAGGCTCTGGGAAAGACCAGCAAACACTGGTTTCCACATCCAGAGGGGAAATCATAGGAGTCTTTTCCAGGAAGAACCTTCCCGGTTCTTCTTCTTTTTCTTCTGCCACCATAGACAAGGACACTCCTGATTACTGCATATGTTATGTGGGAAACCTGTTTATGTGCTCTGTCTGCTATGTGCCAGACCACCAGAGTAACCCACTGTATGCCATGCTACCCATAATCCTTCCATAAAGCAGTTATCTGGTACAAATTGGTGGCAGCATGTTTAGTTTCAACCACACAGTGTGGCAGGATTGCCTGGGTCTACTCTCATACCTGCAGGATTATCCTATTTGGTTCCTCTGGAAGCTGGTGACTGTCTGAGTAACAGATTAAAATATACCTGTGTAAAGATTCTATATCCACTATATCCACACATAGCAAAACATAAACACACATAATTTCCATTGTGCACCAACGGGCACACTTTTACTAGTATTAATATATATATATATATATATATATATATATATATATATAGATATATAAACGATAGAGGTAGCCGCACTCTCACTTGTAATCTCCACTATTGGCCAGGGTGCATCCCAAGTATCCACATAGTAACAAAGTAACGGAGCACTCCATGGGCTTACAAGCAATCAACTGTTTATTATAGCGTTCTACGCGTTTCAACCACGTCCATGGTCGTCATCAGGATACGCCAGATCATGACACACTAAGTTAAATACATAACGACCCTCCCCCGATCTACCCCCAACACACCTCCAAGGAAACACCCCTCACAGAACTGTGAAGTACAGAGACAGAACAGAATCAACAGATTAAAAACCTCCACCAACACCTACCACAAGTAGGATAAATACATAATATCAATATAATACATACAGCAATATATATAAATAGAAAAAACATAATAAAATATATAAATATATAACTATATAACCAATAAATATTATAAAGAACCATAACTATCATCGTACTTAAGAGTTACCAGAGATCATACCACATACTCTATAAAAATAGGACTATTAGCTCGAGGGGATACTAAGGATAGGGTGCCTAAAAAAGACAACTAAATACCCTATCCGGTACAAGGTAACAACTCCTCACACAATATGGCTAACGAGCAGCCTCGCACACTGGGATACGTGCACTATTCCTGACCCGGAGACTATAGGAAGCAAGATAGTACCAGCTGTTCGTTTAACCCTCTCGGGGCCAGTGTGTCCAATTTCTAATCCATTTCGCTTCTCTCCTTAAGAGGGCCTTATTTTGATCAATACCCTCCACTCTTTTCTCCTGGTCTTTGCCATCCATCTAAGCTGGATATAGAATGGCCAGCCTCTTTGTAGTGCTTCGCTACCAACATTTCCCCAAATCTGCTACTCTCATTGCTGGACTGGCGTAGAGTCTGTCGGTGTTTGAGCACATACGTGATATATATTATAACTGCCCCTTTGGGCTTTATTATGTTGGGAGACGACAACCACGTTGAGGGAGAGACTGGCTAAACCGACAGGCTCTACGCCAGTCCAGCAATGAGAGTAGCAGATTTGGGAAATGTCGGTAGCGAAGCACTACAAAGAGGCTGGCCATTCTATATCCAGCTTTAGATGGATGGCAATAGACCAGGAAAAAGAGTGGAGGTTATTGATCAAAATAAGGCCCTCTTAAGGAGAGAACGAAATGGATTAGAAAATTGGACACACTGGCCCCGAGAGGGTTAAACGAACAGCTGGTACTATCTTGCTTCCTATAGTCTCCTGGGCGGGAATAGTGCACGTATCCCAGTGTGCGAGGCTGCTCGTTAGCCATATTGTGTGAGGAGTTTGTACCTTGTACCGGATAGGGTATTTAGTTGGTCTTTTTAGCACCCTATCCTTAGTACCCCTCGAGCTAATAGTCCATTTTATAGAGTATGTGGTATGATCTCTGGTAACTCTTAAGTACGATGATAGTTATGGTTCTTATATATATTTATATGGTTATATAGTTATATATTTATATATTTATATTTATGTTTTTTCTATTTATATATTGCTTTTATGTATTATATTGATATTATGTATTTATCCTACTTGTGGTAGGTGTTGGTGGAGGTTTTTAATCTGTTGATTCCGTTCTGTCTCTGTACTTCACAGTTCTGTGAGGGGTGTTTCCTTGGAGGTGTGTTGGGGTAGATCGGGGGAGGGTCGTTATTATTTAACTTAGTGTGTCATGATCTGGCGTATCCTGATGACGACCACGGACTGGTTGAATGAACGTGTAGAACGCTATAATAAACAGTTGATTGCTTGTAGCCCATGGAGTGCTCCGTTACTTTGTTCTAATATATTATATATATATACACAGTAATAAAGCAGCAGCATTGAAATCTCAGTATTCGTGTGCGAATCTCCCCAAGGTCCCCCGCTTGACCAAAAATCGGAAAATACAAAGAGAAAAATGGAGCCGCACACTGTTTACCACAATGTCAAAAGTTTTTTATATTTTTCAACAAAAACATGCTCCCACATGTTATATATATAATACATATATATATATATATATATATATATATAATTATATATATATATATATTAACCATCTATGGAGGTTAATTGTATGCATATAGAGATTTTTGTACAGTACCATAGCCATCAGTACCTGCAAATTTGTATGTATTAGTTTATAACACAGGATCCTCTCTGGAACGTTTTAAGTCCCAAGTAAATTAGATGGAAGGAAGATCGGTTTGAGGCTTGAGTGTTATTGAAAATTTCTGTCTATTGATAAATGACTTGTTACATATTTTTTATTTAGTTTGAATTGAATGAAAGATACATCGGAAAGACATGTGGTCTGTGTGGCATTCTGATGGTGTCTCCTCTAATATCTGTATTTAAAAGGTGAGCTGTACAGTGCTTGGTTTAATGCACAATCTATACACAATCGCTCTGTGTGAATCTCCCTGTAAATGTATAACAATGTAGGTTTCTGAACAATGTTCTGAATTAATAATGTTTTACATGATATTGGTTGCTACATTAAGGGCAACTATAATGAAAAAAAATTACTATAATAATTACATGTAAGTAGCTTTTACTCTAAGTGTGTGCGCTCATCATCCAGTATCTGTTCTGCTCAGGCTCAGTATCCCCATCCCTCTCTTAACCACCACCTCTGTTGAGGACAAGCATGCTCAGTTATCACTATGCGGCAGCACTGGAAGAAGGATTTACCATCATGCAATTCACACATACCAAACAACATTCCAGTTACAGCAAAACTGCACACACCAAAGAGTTTATGATAACAATGTGAGAATGGATCAGATAGATATTATCATTTTGTGGATTTATATAGCGTAACATCTTCTGTAGCGCTTTACAATTACATGTATACATTCACATCAGGCTCTGCCCTGAAGAGCTTACATCTAAGCACATTTATTTGACACATACAACTTATCAGTATATCTTTATGATTGTGAGGGAAACTGGAGTGCGCTATGGGAAAACCCACGCAAGCACGGGGATAACATACAAACTCCTTGCAGATGTGGCCAAGGTGGAATCGAACTCAGGACTTCAGTGATGCAAGGCATCAGTGGCCTTGCAGTGCGAAAAGCTATGTAAAGCAAAAGAGCATGTAAAGCATAGGGGGCAAATCACAAATAAATGGTGATAGTCTGTTAGAATTATAGCTTTCAGTACTAAGCAATAGATGCCCTCTCCCCATATTTTCCCATGCCCCCTCTACTGATTGGACTGAAACTAAGGAGTTGGATTAAGCCTATGCCAACTTTATCACTTGACTGTTTAGCAAATGTCTAACAGAGCTGAATAATTTATGTGCTCTAACATTGAAAATTCTGAAACTTAGTGAAGGCAAGTGTTCGCAGGCTTGTGTGCCCCCCCTGACGTGACCGTGGATTGATAAGTATATTTGTTGTCTGGAAGGTTGGTATATAATATATATGAATTGATATATCACATTTCGATCTGTGGCTGTGTTTCGGTAGTTGTATATTTAGGATCACAATACACCATAAAGTACTTAATGGTTGTCATTACTAGCTGGTATAAACCCACCATATAGGATCTTTCTAATACCATGGGTTTAGAAATGTCATTATAATGTTTTATCATTAAAAATGAATTGCCTTGAAATATTTATATTAGGACAATTGTACCACTTACCATTCCCTAACTCTTTCTCTTCTCTGAGCCTGAAATACCCAGTGTGAGAATCTGAACAATACCCCTTGGTATGCAATCTATTAGCTGCAACACTTACAGAAAGATTCCCTCGCTGGTCCGATCTATCCACCACTTTACAGTCTGTGTGGCCAATGGGAGGCTCGCTTCTTGCACAGTACAAATTCCCATTGGTCTGTCAATGACAGTCTTCAAGGTAGAGTTAGACCGAGCAACCAGGGAATCTTTTTGTAAGTGTTTCCTCTGACAGAGAGTGTATCCAGGGAGGAGGATCAAAACCATTTGTTTAAAAATGAAAAATAAAAAGGTAATTTAACATTACCATCGTATTCTTTTGCATTTCATCAAGGTGTGTTCTTTTTTAAGGACAAGACGTTTCCCTGTGGGCGAATATTACAAGAGAACTGGATCTGCAAATGAATGTTCAACTGTGTCTGAGGATAGCAAACGTGCAGAAAGTCCACAGGTTGTAAAGAGCAGGTATGTAATGGGAATCTCTATATTCCTAAATGTAACCATATCTCATTGAATAAATACTAGGGGGAGATGCAATATATGCTGGTATTGTTAAGGACAGTTACACCACCTTCCCTGCTCTCATCTTCTTCTCACTATTTAAGTACCCAGGGGGGGGACTAACCTGCTGGAGTTTGGGGATTTACCCCTGGGTACGTCTTGATTAGCTGTTATATTGTAACTTTCGGTCGCAATTGCGGTCCAGTTCACCTCTGTCCTCAGTCCATGATTTGACCAATTGGAAGATCCGCTTTTTGCAGAGCCCCTCTTGCAATAGGTCAGGGGCCGAGCTGTACCAGACCAGTGAAAGGATGTTACAAAAAGTATAAAGTTTAGCTCCTTACTCATTTAAGGCGCGCTGATGGGTATTATTGCATTTTGAATGAATGTAAATCTGATGTTATATTGTGTTATGTAATGTATCGGGGTGTAAAACCTCCACTCCCTGTCGCTCATTACCGTACCTCAATTTCCGAGATATAGAAAGTAATTACTGCATTGCAGGAGCATGGTTACATGCATTCATCCTCTTAATATTTTGCAAACAGTACATGTATTCTACATCAAACATATATTAAAGGAACACTAAACAGATATCATGTACTTTTTTTTTTTTAATTCACTTAAAAAGTACAGTGTCCCCTTAAGACATATATCAACATATAAACTGTATGAAACATAGGGGGATTTTTAAAGTGCAATATTGAAAAAACAACCATGGTCAAATCATGATGGAAATTGTAAATTTATGATCCCAACTGTACATTTATAATCAGCATCGTATATGAAATGTTGTGCCCACCCCCAGTTGCGCTTGCCAATAAGCGAAATAATCCCCTGTGATTTGACCTGGAAGTGCTCCATCTCAATGTTGGTGTTGAATAATGTTGATCCGAAACACCTGTAACCTGCAGGACCACGTGGATCAACAATAATGAAGTAATAAAAATAAATGTGGGTTTGTGCTGGATTTTAGTTGCAGTATTACTCCATGCGTCTGTCCCACCATTCATTCTGTTTATATAGATGGTTGAGTGCGAGATCCTTCTCTCAGCATGGGTAAATGCAAAGACCAGCTAGATTCCTATCCTAACTATCTCAAAACTTGCCAAGAGGACCTGTGCAAATGTGAATCTAAACAAGACCAAGTGCATTTGTGGCACATTGACCCGTTTCTCCAAGGATTGTGTCGACGCTGGAGGACACCCTGGGAAATGGCGCCATCCTGATCTGTGCTGTAAGTTAAATTGAACTTTGTGTCCTTACAATTGTAATTATTCTGATGTGGCCACAAAAGCTCATACTCCAGGACTCGGTGCATACGCCAAACATCTAGCGGTGCCTCAAGGAGCAGAATTAGCATAACACAGAAAGTGGGGTCAAAGCCAACCCCTAAAAAGCCCCCTTCAAAAAAGGCACACTGCACTTACTAAACGGTCAAATATACAAAATACGTTTATTGGTGATCAATTGACACGATCCCTTATCTCAACAACAGTACAATTCATATGCAATATCTAACACTAATGAATACCCTTTTACTAACCCCTATTTTAACACATCAATATATCTAAAAAGAGGTGGCTGGGCGTCCCCAACCCACGTTAACAACCCCGCTCCAAGGAGTAATGTACACATTGTCCTGAAGACCCTGAAGAAGCCACCGCGCAAGTTGGCGCATGTTGGTGAAACGCGCGTAGGTTAGTTACGGTGAAGCTGCCGGCGTCTAGGAGGAATTACATCCCGGACCCGAGGAATAGGAACCACAATCCGGAATGGAAGAAAGGAAAGCGGAGATTGAGTACAAAGGATCGAGGACCGGGTGAAGAGTGTGGTCCGTCCCGCTAGGGGTCCTGGCTTCTCACGTAAGTCCCGGGTTTGTTTGACAGCAACAGGCCTGTGTAGTTGGATTGGGACTAATAACGGTGACTTTGTTTATTGGATTGGGTAAAAGTTAACTCTATGTCCCCTGTAACTAGATGTACATTACTCCTTGGAGCCGGGGTTGTTAACGTGGTGTTGGGGACCCCCAGCCACCTCTTTTTAGATATATTGATGTGTATAAATAGGGTTAGGTAAAAGGGTATTCATTAGTGTTAGATTTGCTATGAATTGTACTGTTGTTGAGATAAGGGATCGTGTCAATTGATCACCAATAAACTTATTTTGTATATTTTGACTCGTTTAGTAAGTGCAGTGTGCCTTTTTTGAATGGGGCCTTTTTTAGGGGTTGGCTTTGACCCCACTTTCTGTGTTTGTGTCCTTAACAACATCAATGTAATTCAACTGCCAATTTAATTGTACTACAAAAGATCTTCCAATTCTCATTTAGGGGGAAATGACTCAGGTCTGTGCGTAGCCTCATCTATAGCCGATCTTTACAAATTCCATGGGAAAACATTAGCTCTGCATTTTGTAGATAGATAAACTTGGGGGTTCAGTAACAAGCAATTATATAATTAGATGTAGCTCATTGGAGATAACAGAAGTGACTGACTATTCAAACCATCAAGATTACAGCTATGTTGCGATAATGTGCTTTAATGATATTTGCTGCAATTGGAAATTTACGATCACTGACGTAAATCTACAGCCCATATTGCATTGGAATTGTATGGACTAACGCGGTTTATTCTTTACAGTGTGTTGAGATGCTTACTAAATGAAAGGTGGCAACTATACTGTAAGAACAAAGTCCCAAATGCACACAATCTGGTAGGTCTAGACCACCACAGGCCCCCACCCCTAGGGGCATAGGAATATTGTGTACAACCAAGATAAGAGTTTCACACTCCAAAGGGGAATGTATTTAATAGTGAACCACAAAATCACAATGTTTCGGACTGTTAGCCCTTCTTCAGGTCCTGGTGAAAGGTATGATTTTGTGGTTCCCTATGAAATACCTTCACCTTTGAGTGTGACTCTCTTAATTGTTTGTATATGGCAACTATACTGGACTGAAGAATGAGTTTGTAAAGCTAGTAACTTCTTTATTAGGGATATGTAACCCTTTAAAGGGACAACCACAAAAAGCACTTCAGTCTTTCCTTATTACAATATACCTCAGTACCTATCCTTCTCTTCTCTAGTTAAAACATGTCCAAGCACTATGGAATACTTGAATGCGTATTGCCATGCCAAAATACATGCTCTGATCCCCTTGCATCTCAACTATGCACTAAATCTTGTTATGAAGGCTGCGCTGTCCTGCAGGTAAGTCTTTTTTTTTTTTTTTTCTGTTACCTTTATAGGGTCTCAATTACAGTCTTTCTCAGCATTTTTTTTCTTGCCTTATTCTGTCGTCTACTGTGTAGGGGAATAATGTGTTATATTAGAATGATCTTTTTATGTTTGCTTGATTCTGAATGATAGAGATAATTCCATTTTTTGAAAGAAACCTGGTTACCGGTAAGTTTAGGATAGCAAATTCCAAAAGCCATGACTTATCAGAAATTCAAAAAAAAACAAATATCTAAATTAAGAAATCACATTGAAAAATATAAATTCCAAGAATGAAAATTTGATTTGAAAGTAGAAAACAAAATCAAAAAATTACACAGAAAGTTACATTGAAAATTCTAAAAAAATTCTGTTCCAAGGGTAATTCCACCCCCAACCGCTCTATTACCGAACTGTACTTACACAGCCTCTTTACCGCGGCATTCAGACACGGTCCTCTGCTTGCATGAAAACGCAACCAGGGGGCCGATCCGGCAGCCATGCCCATGATTGGCTGAGAGGCAGCGTAGAACGCAGGGGGAAAGAGGCAATGTAAGTGTAACAATGGCCGATGGCCGTGTACTCACAGTACGCTTTAGGAGGAGGCTGACAGTCCGGAAGGTGCAGGATACGAGGCTGCTGGGACTGAAGGCTGTATGCTGGATGCAGGCAACTGGATGCAGGCAAGGTGAGACACTGGAAACCGGCAAGGTAGGTACTGGATCCAGACAAGTAAGTATTGGATACAGGCAACTGGATGCAGGCAGGGTGAACACTGGAACCAGGCAGGTAAGTATTGGATGCAGGCAACTGGATGCAGGCAAGGTGAGACACTGGACACAGGCAAGGTAGGTACTGGATACAGGCAAGGTAAGTATTGGATGCAGGCAACTGGATGCAGGCAAGGGTGAGACACTGGAACCAGGCAAGGTAAGTATTGGATGCAGCAACTGGATGCAGGCAGGGGTAACACTGGACACAGGCAAGGTAGGTACTGGATACAGGCAAGTAAGTATTGGATGCAGGCAACTGGATGCAGGCAAGGTAGTATAAGGAGCAGGATCCAAGGCAGGTAAGTACAGGAGCCAGGAGTAGCGGAATGCTACAATCGGGCACCGGGTCCAGGAGGACACCGGCTTTTCAAATTTCGCGCCGCCCGGCGTGTCGGCGGCGTGACGTCATGACGTCGACGCCGCCCACCCGGAAGTGCAGTGCGGCGCGGGACCGGAGCGGCGGGTAAGTTCGTGACAGTACCCCCCCCCTTACGGGGGGCCACAGGACCCAACGGGCCAGGTTTCCCTGGAAAGTTCCTGTGGAAAGCTTTAACTAGACGAGGAGCGTGCAAATCAGAATGTTTAATCCAAGCTCTTTCTTCTGGACCAAAACCTTTCCAGTGGACCAATACTGCAGAGACCTCCTCCAGAATCTAGAGTCCAAGATCTTCTCGACCTCAAACTCCTGCTGACCATCAACGGAAATCGGAACGGGAGGTAGTAGGATGTGGAATACTGATTAAAACATACTGGTTTGATGAGAAAATATAAACACGTTAGGAATCCCATACTGGAAGGAAGTTGAAGGCGAACAGCCACTGGGCCGACTAATTCCAGGATAGAAAAGGACCAATAAATTTGGGACCCAGTTTGGAGGAAGGAACCCGTAGGTTAATATGAGCAGCAGAGAGCCATACTTTATCTCCGACAGAATACACTGGGGTTTTCTCTACGTCTCCTATCTGCTGCAGTTTTTTGCACCAAAGCAGATTTTCTGAAGGCTGATTTCAGTAGCATGCCAGATAGCGGTCACTGGGCCGCAGAGTCATTAGCAGCGGGTACTTGTGTGACAAGAAAATCTGCGGAAAACATCTAGGATTTGTCCCAAAGACACACAAAAGGAGATTTCCCAGTAGAAGCATGAGGTGAATTTTTATGGGCAAACTCAGCCCAAGGCAGAAGGTCAGCCCAATCATCTTGGGTATAGGAAATGTAACAACGAAGATATTGTTCCAAAGACTGGTTAGTGCGTTCAGTAGACCCGTTGGACTGTGGGGGGTAGCCGAAGAAAATTGTAACTTGATGTTCATGGACTTACAAAGTGCTCTCCAGAATTTGGAAACAAATTGAGACCCTCTGTCAGATACTATTTCAGAAGGGAGTCCATGAAAGCGGAAGATAGTGAAATAAATAGTTGAGCTAACTCCGTTGAAGATGGTAGTTTAGGGAGGGGTACAAAATGGGCCATTTTGCTGAAGCGGTCTACAGTCACCCATAAACCGTGTTTCTCTTGGAAGGCGGAAGTTCCCACAATAAAGTCCATGGATAGATGGGTCCAAGTTCTGGACGGAATGGGGAGGGGTTGAAGAAGACCACAGGGAGGGTTCTAGATGATTTGGATTGAGCACAGCTAGTACACACTTGAATAAAGTCTTTAATATCTTTTCTCATTTTGGGCCACCAAAGGGAACGGGCAATAATATTCACGTTTTGTTAACACCGGGATGCCCAGCTTGCTTGGAACAGTGAGTATGCAGAAGGATAGTTTTTCCGAAGAGAAACGGAACAAAGCTTTTGCCAGAAGTGTGTCGGATGAGCAGAATCTTGTGAGGCTTGAATCTTGGAACAAAGTTGAGGGGATATAGAGGCCAAGATTTTAGTGGTTGGGATAACAGAGCCCTTATCTTGATTATACAGTCGGAGGCAACAAATGATCTGGAAAGGGCATCACTTTTTTGTTTTTGGAACCAGGTTGGTAAGTGATAACAAAGTTGAATCGGGAAAGAATAAAGACCACTGTGCTTGACGGGGATTTAACCTTTTGAGATTCTGGATGTATTCAAGGTCTTATGGTCAGTAGGATGGTGATAGGTACAGAGGTGCCTTCTAATAGATGACGCCACTCCTCGAGGGCCAGTTTGATAGCAAGAAGTTCTCTATCCCAACGTCATAATTCCGTTCGTTGGGTAAGAACTTCTTGGAAAAATATGCACACGATGGAGTTTCCTTTTAGTGCCCTGCCTCTGGGAAAGGCGGCTCCAGCGCCCAAGTCTGATGCATCAACTTCGATGTAGAAGGAAGACTAGGATCTGGATGTACTAGAACTGGTGCAACAGCAAAGGCTTCCTTGAGTCGTCTGAAGGCCTCGAGGGCTGCAGGGGTCCATGAATGAGGTTTACCACCTTACTGATGAGGGCTAATATTGGAGAAATTATTGACGAGAACCCTTGAATGAATGTCTGTAGTAATTGGCAAACCCAATGAACCTTTGAATAGCTTGGTTCCCATAGGAAGAGACCAATCTTGGACGGCTGAAACCTTAACAGGATCCATCTGGAACCCTTGCGCAGATACGATGTAGCCTAGGAAGGGTACTTGTGAACACTCAAACAGACATTTTTCCAATTTGGCATACAGGCTATTCTCTCTCAACGTAGTAACACCTGTTTAACATGGAGGCGGTGTGAGGGCAGATCATGAGAAAGATTAAAATGTCATCTAGATATACTACAGAGATTCCCACATATCCCGGAAGATGTCATTTACAAATTCTTGGAACACGCTGGAGCATTACAAAGGCCAAAGGGCATTACGAGATACTCGTAGTGACCGTCCCTGGTGTTAAGGCGTCTCTTCCACTCATCACCTTTGCGTATACGGATCAGATTGTATGCCCCCCGTAAATCCAGTTTGGTAAAAATTTAGCTCCTTTTATCTGGTCAAACAGTTCAGAGATGAGAGGGAGTGGGTACCGATTCTTTATTGATTTTATTTAATCCACGTAGTCGATGCAGGGTCGTAACCCGTCGTCTTTTTTTCAACAAAAAGAAACCAGCTCCAGCAGGGGAAGTGGAAGGTCGTATGAATCCCCTAGACAAATGTTCAGTAATGTACTCTTTCATGGCTAGAGTTTCTGAGGGAGACAGTGGGTATGTGCGCCCCGAGGAGGCATGGTACCGAAAAGAAGATCGATGGGGCAATCGTAGGAACGGTGCGGTGTGTAGCTTCTCAGCTCGCTTTTTACAAAACACATCAGAAAAATCATGATAACACTCCGGGAGGTTTTGCTCAGATTTATTTTCACAGGTAATGTAGTGCATGAGTAGAAAGGCAATTTTTGAAACAGAAGGGGCTCCAAGACTGAGTTCATTGTGAGACCAATCAATACGGGGTTGTGTAATCTGAGCCATGGGACCGAGAATTAGGGGAGCAGAAGGGCTTTGGATGACAAGAAAGATAAACGTTCCTGGTGAAATATGCCAATGCGGAATAGGACTTCGTAGGTAGATTTGGAGATGAATTCTGAAGCCACGGATTATTGTCAATAGCCAGACTCGAAGAGGTTGCTGCAAGTGAAGGAGAGGAAGCCCCAATTGTGCTGCATAGGTAGAGTCAATGAAATTTCCAGCGGCACCAAGAATCGACAAGGCCTGGGAGAAAAAGTTTTACCATTACAAGTGATAGCAGCGGTAGAAAGAGTTTTTAATGGTTCAAATTTGGCAGGAGACTTAACGTTACCTAGAAGTAGCTCCTCCTTAACTTCTAGGTCCTGAAGTTCCCGACTTCTGGGGACATTTTTTACAAAGTGTCCTTGCCCAGCACAATAGAGCAAAGTCCATTGGTTCGTCTGCGTACTTTTCCTCGGGGGATAGATGAGTGCCGCCAATTTGCATCGGCTCTTCACCTGAAGATATGGCTTGCGGAAAGTCGGAGCAGGCCTAGGAAAGGTCTTAGGAAGGCTGGAACGGGCTGCAGACCTTTCGGCCTGCCGTTCACGGAAGCGGGTATCGATCTGGATGCATAATGTAACCAAGTCTTCCAATGGGACAGGTAATTCCCTGGATACTAATTCGTCCTTGAGGCGGTCAGAGAGTCCCTGCCAAAGGCTGCCGTAAGTGCCTCATTATTCCAAGAATGTCCCGCAGCAAGGGTACAAATTCAATAGCATATTGACCCACAGAACGAGACCCTTGGCGGACTGCATCAAACGGAGGAGGCAGCAGAGGTTCTTCCTGGAGCATCGAAGACCTTGCGGAACATACTAAGGAAGTCAGTAACATTATAGACTAGGGGATCGTCTTTTTCCCATAGGGAGAAGCCCAGGCCAGCGCATTGCCCTCCAACAAGGCGATGATGTACCCAACCTTAGCCGCGATCCGATGCAAAATGCGATGGTTGAAGTTCGAATTGGATTCGGCACTGATTATGAATCCACGGCAGGCTGGGCATCACCATCAAACCGTGAGGGTGGAGGTATGCGGGGCTCTCTCCGAAGAGATGGATCACCGGATCCGGACGTTGCAGGGGTAGCGTAGAACCCGGAGCAGCGGCACAGCTGGGGGTAGCCGACAGCAAGGGTATCCATAAACTGGGCCAACTGGCCCTGATGGTGTTCAAACAGTCCATGCTTTGGACAAGCCTGGAGAGTTTTACTCAATTCTGCCTAGCCCCCTCAGGCGTTTCCATGGCCCGATTGTACTGTAACAAATGGCCGACGGCCGTGTACTCACAGTACGCTTAGGAGGAGCTGACAGTCCGGAAGGTGCAGGATACAGAGCTGCTGGGAACTGAAGGCTGTATGCTGGATGCAGGCAACTGGATGCAGGCAAGGTGAGACACTGGAAAACCGGCAAGGTAGTACTGGATACAGACAAGGTAAGTATTGGATACAGGCAACTGGATGCAAGGTAAGGGGTGAGACACTGGACCAGGCAAGGTAGTTGGATGCAGCTGGCAGGCAAGGTGAGACACTGGACCAGGCAAGTAGGTACTGGATACAGGCAAGGTAAGTATTGGATGCAGGCAACTGGATGCAGGCAAGGTGAGACACTGGAACCAGGCAAGGTAAGTATTGGATGCAGGCAACTGGATGCAGGCAGGTGAGACACTGGACACAGGCGGTAGGTACTGGATCAGGCAAGGTAAGTATTGGATGCAGGCAACTGGATGCAGGCAAGGTGAGTATAAGAGCAGGATCCAAGGCAGGTAAGTACAGGAGCCAGGGAGGTAGCGGAATGCTACAATCGGCACCGGGTCCAGGAGGACACCGGCTCCGGACCGGAGCGGCAGGTAAGTTCGTGACAGTAAGTAGAGTTTGGCTAAGTTTTTTTACAAGCTAATAGAGCAGGGGGTGGTAGAGGGAGCCTTACAGTACAGAAAAGGCAGAAACGTTTTCCCTCCAGCCAGGCTCCTACTTTTTACTTTCTAGGATTTTGGGCAGATATTACAGGAGAACTATTTGCAGCAGAGAGTAAGGTAAGGATATTTACACTCTACACAGTGGGGCCAGCAGTGGGGGAGAATTCGGCTTTGGGGTGGACATGCCCTTTCAATTCAGATTTTTCAAAATTTCAGGATATTCCATGGAACAGGTGACAGAACAAACCTCCCAGTTTCGTTCCCCCAAACTTGCAAGGTATCTGTGCTGCGGCTGGGAATCCCCAAGAAGACCAAAGCGCAAGTGGTGATTTCCAGAATTCCATTTTTCAAACTTTTTCTGGCAGTTTGGTAATACTCGAAGGGCCGAAATGTTCCGCGGGACCCCATCTCAGGTCCTTAGAAGGACCCTTGTGGCCCTTGGAAAGGTCCTAGTGGCACTGACAGTGCCTTTTGGGGCTTAAGGGGTCCCACAGTTATCTCTCTCAACACAAATCTATATCCACTATATCCACACATAGCAAAACATAAACACACATAATTTCCATTGTGCACCAACGGGCACACTTTTACTAGTATTAATATATATATATATATATATATATATATATATATATATATATAAAACGATAGAGGTAGCCGCACTCTCACTTGTAATCTCCACTATTGGCCAGGGTGCATCCCAAGTATCCACATAGTAACAAAGTAACGGAGCACTCCATGGGCTTACAAGCAATCAACTGTTTATTATAGCGTTCTACGCGTTTCAACCACGTCCATGGTCGTCATCAGGATACGCCAGATCATGACACACTAAGTTAAATACCGTTTCTGTCTCTGTACTTCACAGTTCTGTGAGGGGTGTTTCCTTGGAGGTGTGTTGGGGGTAGTCGGGGGAGGGTCGTTATGTTTTAACTTAGTGTGCATGATCTGGCGTATCCTGATGACGACCACGGACTGGTTGAAACGTGTAGAACGCTATAATAAACAGTTGATTGCTTGTAAGCCCATGGAGTGCTCCGTTACTTTGTTACTATATATATATATATATATACACGTAATAAAGCAGCAGCACTGAAATCTCGTATTCGTGTGCGAATCTCCCCAAGGTCCCCCGCTTGACCAAAAATCGGAAAATACAAAGAGAAATAATGAGCCGCACACTGTTTACCAGCATGTCAAAAAGTTTTTATATTTTTCACAAAAAACATGGCTGCCCACATGTTAATATATATATACATATATAATATATATTATTAATATTATATATTATTAATATTTAACCATCTATGGAGGTATTGTATGCATAAGAGATTTTTGTACAGTACCAATAGCCATCAGTACCTGCAAATTTGTATGTATTAGTTTAAACACAGGATCCTCTCTGGAACGTTTTTAAGTCCCAAGTAAATTAGATGGAAGAAGATCGGTTTAGCTTGAGTGTTATTGAAAAATTTCTGTCTATTGATAAATGACTGTTCAATATTTTTTATTTAGTTTGAATTGAATGAAAGATACATCGGAAAGACTGTGGTCTGTGTGGCAATTCTGATGGTGTCTCCTCTAATGATCTGTATTTAAAAGGTGAGCTGTGACAGATGTCTTGGTTTAATGCACAATCTATACAACATCGCTCTGTGTGAATCTCCCTGTAAATGTATAACAATGTAGGTTTCTGAACAATCCTACTTGTGGTAGGTGTTGGTGGAGGTTTTTAATCTGTTGATTCCGTTCTGTCTCTGTACTTCACAGTTCTGTGAGGGGTGTTTCCTTGGAGGTGTGTTGGGGGTAGATCGGGGGAGGGTCGTTATGTATTTAACTTAGTGTGTCATGATCTGGCGTATCCTGATGACGACCACGGACGTGGTTGAAACGTGTAGAACGCTATAATAAACAGTTGATTGCTTGTAAGCCCATGGAGTGCTCCGTTACTTTGTTACTATATATATATATATATATACACAGTAATAAAGCAGCAGCACTGAAATCTCAGTATTCGTGTGCGAATCTCCCCAAGGTCCCCCGCTTGACCAAAAATCGGAAAATACAAAGAGAAGAGCCGCACACTGTTTACCAGCATGTCAAAAAGTTTTTATATTTTTCACAAAAACATGGCTGCCCACATGTTAATATATATACTAATCTACATATATATATATATATATATATATATTAACCATCTATGGAGGTTAATTGTATGCATATAGAGATTTTTGTACAGTACCATAGCCATCAGTACCTGCAAATTTGTATGTATTAGTTTATAACACAGGATCCTCTCTGGAACGTTTTAAGTCCCAAGTAAATTAGATGGAAGGAAGATCGGTTTGAGGCTTGAGTGTTATTGAAAAATTTCTGTCTATTGATAAATGACTTGTTACATATTTTTTATTTAGTTTGAATTGAATGAAAGATACATCGGAAAGACATGTGGTCTGTGTGGCAATTCTGATGGTGTCTCCTCTAATGATCTGTATTTAAAAGGTGAGCTGTGACAGATGTCTTGGTTTAATGCACAATCTATACACAATCGCTCTGTGTGAATCTCCCTGTAAATGTATAACAATGTAGGTTTCTGAACAATGTTTCTGAATTAATAATGTTTTACATGATATTGGTTGCTACATTAAGGGCAACTATAATGAAAAAAAAATTACTATAAATAATTACATGTAAGTAGCTTTTACTCTAAGGTGTGTTGCGCTGCATCAATCCAGTACTTGTTCTGCTCAGGCTCAGTATCCCCATCCCTCTCTTAACCACCACCTCTGTTGAGGACAAGCATGCTCAGTTATCACTATGCGGCAGCACTGGAAGAAGGAATTTACCATCATGCAATTCACACATACCAAACAACATTCCAGTTACAGCAAAACTGCACACACCAGAAGAGTTTATGATAACAATGTGAGATGGATCAGAATAGATATTATCATTGTTGTGGATTTATATAGCGATAACATCTTCTGTAGCGCTTTACAATTACATGTATACATTCACATCAGGCTCTGCCCTGAAGAGCTTACAATCTAAGCACATTTATTTGACACATACAACTTATCAGTATATCTTTATGATTGTGAGGGAAACTGGAGTGCGCTATGGGAAAACCCACGCAAGCACGGGGATAACATACAAACTCCTTGCAGATGTGGCCAAGGGTGGAATCGAACTCAGGACTTCAGTGATGCAAGGCATCAGTGCCTTGCAGTGCTGAAAAGCTATGTAAAGCAAAAGAGCAATGTAAAGCAATAGGGGGCAAATCAACAAATAAATGGTGATAGTCTGTTAGAATTATAGCTTTCAGTACTAAGCAATAGATGCCCTCTCCCCATAGTTTCCCATGCACCCCTCTACTGATTGGACTGAAACTGAAGGAGTTGGATTAAGCCTATGCCAACTTTATCACTTGACTGTTTAGCAAATGTCTAACAGAGCTGAATAATTTATGTGCTCTAACATTGAAAATTCTGAAACTTAGTGAAGGCAAGTGTTCGCAGGCTTGTGTGCCCCCCCTGACGTGACCGTGGATTGATAAGTATATTTGTTGTCTGGAAGGTTGGTAGTATAATATATATGAATTGATATATCACATTTCGATCTGTGGCTGTGTTTCGGTAGTTGTATATTTAGGATCACAATACACCATAAAGTACTTAATGGTTGTCATTACTAGCTGGTATAAACCCACCATATAGGATCTTTCTAATACCATGGGTTTAGAAATGTCATTATTAATGTTTTATCATTAAAAATGAATTGCCTTGAAATATTTATATTAGGACAATTGTACCACTTACCATTCCCTAACTCTTTCTCTTCTCTGAGCCTGAAATACCCAGTGTGAGAATCTGAACAATACCCCTTGGTATGCAATCTATTAGCTGCAACACTTACAGAAAGATTCCCTCGCTGGTCCGATCTATTTCCACCTTTACAGTCTGTGTGGCCAATGGGAGGACTCGCTTCTTGCACAGTACAAATTCCCATTGGTCTTGTCAATGACAGTCTTCAAGGTAGAGTTAGACCGGAGCAACCAGGGAATCTTTTTGTAAGTGTTTCCTCTGACAGAGAGTGTATCCAGGGAGGAGGATCAAAACCATTTGTTTAAAAAACTGAAAAATAAAAAGGTAATTTAACATATACCATCGTATTCTTTTGCATTTCATCAAGGTGTGTTCTTTATTTAAGGACAAGACGTTTCCCTGTTGGGCGAATATTACAAGAGAACTGGATCTGCAAATGAATGTTCAACTGTGTCTGAGGATAGCAAACGTGCAGAAAGTCCACAGGATTGTAAAGAGCAGGTATGTAATGGGAATCTCTATATTCCTAAATGTAACCATATCTCATTGAATAAATACTTAGGGGGAGATGCAATATATGCTGGTATTGTTTAAAGGACAGTTACACCAACCTTCCCTGCTCTCATCTTCTTCTCACTATTTTAAGTACCCAGGGTGGGGAACTAAACTGCTGGAGTTCTGGGGATTTACCCCTGGGTACACTCCTCGAGGGCCAGTTTGATAGCAAGAAGTTCTCTATTCCCAACGTCATAATTCCGTTCGTTGGGTAGAAACTTCTTGGAAAAATATGCACACGGATGGAGTTTCCTTTTAGTGCCCTGCCTCTGTGAAAGGACGGCTCCAGCGCCCAAGTCTGATGCATCAACTTCGATGTAGGCAAGGTAAGTATAGGATGCAGGCAACTGGATGCAGGCAAGGTGAGTATAAGGAGCAGGATCCAAGGCAGGTAAGTACAGGAGCCAGGGAGGTAGCGGAATGCTACAATCGGGCACCGGGTCCAGGAGGACACCGGCTCCGGGACCGGAGCGGCAGGTAAGTTCGTGACAGTAAGTAGAGTTTGGCTAAGTTTTTTTACAAGCTAATAGAGCAGGGGGGTGGTAGAGGGAGCCTTACAGTACAGAAAAGGCAGAAACGTTTTCCCTCCAGCCAGGCTCCTACTTTTTACTTTCTAGGATTTTGGGCAGATATTACAGGAGAACTATTTGCAGCAGAGAGGTAAGGTAAGGATATTTACACTCTACACAGTGGGGCCAGCAGTGGGGGAGAATTCGGCTTTGGGGGTGGACATGCCCTTTCAATTCAGATTTTCAAAATTTCAGGATATTCCATGGAACAGGTGACAGAACAAACCTCCCAGTTTCGTTCCCCCAGAACTTGCAAGGTATCTGTGCTGCGGCTGGGAATCCCCAAGAAGACCAAAGCGCAAGTGGTGGATTTTCCAGAATTCCATTTTTCAAACTTTTTCTGGCAGTTTGGTAATACTCGAAGGGCCGAAAGTTCCGCGGGACCCCATCTCAGGTCCTTAGAAGGACCCTTGTGGCCCTTGGAAAGGTCCTAGTGGCACTGACAAGTGCCTTTTGGGGCTTAAGGGGTCCCACAGTTCGTACTGCCACAAGTTATAATGGGCAAAGTTAAGAAGAAAACATGAACAATATAGGACAAACAATCAAAATTTGCCATCAAAACAAACTGATGGAGAAATGAACAAACAGATAAACAGGCAAATGAAGATTTCAGAAAATGAAGAGCCGAGGATGACCGAACTTAACTGGAAGCCAAAGAAGATGGCATGGACGGTGGAATGGCATGGGAGCATAGGAAAGGTAGGCATAGTAGGACATTTCTGATAGATATACTTTGGGTTTGAAGGGTCCTAACACCAGCAAAGTAAGGATTTTCCTTGGATATGTAATAATACATTTTATTGATTAAAATAATTGGAAATGCAAGCTTTATTTATTTATTATGCAGCCTTCAGTGGGCCACACAATTGGTCAGGCTGATAGGGTGTTACCCAGATAGAAAGACTACTGATTATTTATGGATCAGTAATCAATTAAGAATATTGTCCTATGTATGCCTATCCTTAAGCTGGGTACACACTTACACACAATCCTGAGTGTTCTCCCTATGACCCTATGTTAAGCAAATGTACACTTGGGACAGCAGTTTTCCCCCAGCCGCGACTGACTCCCTATATTTTAAGTACAGGAAGGTCGGATACAACGGTATCGCCCCTTTCTCATTACTGTATGTACCCACCTTAAGAAATTAATGCCTATGTCCCAACCATCACAATTTGTAAAGAACTGCCATGATCTGAATGGTTCATCTTGTTGTCCCAGAATACTCTTCACAGCCAGCCCTCCTTGGTGTGGATTTGTCGAGAGGTATAGATTAAAGGGCATGTCCACCCCCCAAACTAAAAATTCACCAACTACTGGCTCCACTGTACAATTAAAAAAAAATCCTTACCTTACATCCCTGCTCCTTATGGTTCTCCTGTAGAGCTTCTTCAAAGTCCAGGAAACTGAAGGGTAGGAGATGTCTTCCTGTCCAAAAGATCTCTGTCTCTGTTGTGTCCTCTCAGTTGCTGCTGGCATGCGCAGTGGATCCCTTTCCCCCTCTCCCTCCCGATCCCTCCCTGGCTGCTACTCATGTAGCGTTAATTCCTTTTGATATACTATAGGGCATGCCCCACCACCCCCAACCACTATATTCTGACATAAAAAAATTGCTTCCAATGTCCATTTACAGCACCTTGTTCCAGCACTGTTCTGCATTTATGGCAGCCGAAGTTGTGATTGGCTGCCTTACAGCCAATCACAGCCGTGGCTGTCGGTCCAGCCCCCTGCTTGTAGTTCCGGTGGGCAGGGGAGCCAGACCAGAAAGGTGAGGGAACGAGGTGCTGTAAGTGATTTTTTGTGTCAGAATATAGTGTTTGGGGGGGGAGGGGGCATGCCCTACAGTATGGTAAAAGTTTAAAAGGAGGGTGGAGATGCCCTTTAAGGAGTTGGAAATACAGAATTAAACAGGTGATCTTTGTTTTAAAAAAAAAAGAATAGAAACTATTTTTGAATCATTTTAAATGTTTTACCCAGTTTGTTTGTTTATTCCAGGAACCTTTCTAGATGACATTCGCCACCGTAGAGAGTGTGTAAAAAAGGAGCATTGCCCTTGTTTACATAGCGGGAAGATATTCAATCCAGGAGAGACGTATTCCACTGCTTGCCAGACGTGGTATTGATTTGTTTGTGCAGACGTAATTAGTTATGCTTGAATTGAAGCATTTTAAAAGATAAGAAAGGTGAAATTAGACAAAAGCTGCTTGTCATGCCATCTGACCGGATTAGGATCTACACTTAACAGTCTCCTTTGATGTTAAAAAAAATTGAACTCCATAGAAATTAATACATAAGAGACTTCATATTTTTGAATAAACGGTCACCCACAGCATGATTAAAGGGTATGTCCACCCTAAAAATGTTTTTTTAATATAAGATTCCCCCTGTCCCCCCAGCCCCAACCGCTATATTTATATTTTTAGAAAGTGCCCCAAACTCTACTTACCTTCCCTCTTTCCTCCGCCGTGCTGCCGGCCCTCTGCTTGCGAGAAAATGCAAGCAGAGGGGCAGGACCAGCAGTCGCGTCTGTGATTGGCTGAGCGGCAGTTTGGGGAGCTTTCTAACAATATAAATATAGCGGTTGGGGCTCGGGGGACAGGGGAAATCTTATAGTTAAAGGGTTTAACGCTAGGGGGAGGGAATCCTGAGAGGGAGGGAGAGGGAGGGAGAGGGAGGGGGAGGGAGGGGGAGAAGGGCTGCAGTACGCATGCCAAACTTCTCCTGGAGGCCAGGTAGGAGGCAGAGTCCTATATGGACTCTGCTATCCTCCTGGTGGGCAGTTTTTGGGACTTTGGGGGGGGGGACTACAGGAGAACCATATGGAGCTGGGATGTGAGGTAAGGATTACACTACACTACATGATGGGGCCAGTAGTTGGGGGGATTATAGTTTTGGGGGTGGACATGCCCTTTAACCACACCAGATTTAAATGCAAATGATGCAAATTAAATAACAGCATGCACATTTTGTTGTTAGTTGCTAATAACGAATTAGGGGCTTATTTAATAAGAGGTGCAAACTGTAATGTGCAACAACCAATCAAAAGTTATCAAATGTTTCTAACCGTAAAAGAACAGTAAAAAGGTAATATCTGTTATTTTGTTGTTGTTTTGCACCTGCATTTTTTTGCCACCTCTTATTGAATATGCATGTACAGTATTAAATATTTTAGTGTCAAAATACTTAGAGTGAGATTCAATAAAAGTTCTTATCGTTTAAAATGGTACTAATTTTGCCCCAACCAATCAGATCTTATTTAACATTTGAAAGCTAACATCTTATTATGGCCAAATTAGCCCCATTTTAAATGATAAGAACTTTTATTGACTAACCCAGAAGAACTTTACTGCTGATTTCCAAGGTTACAGTTATCGACTAGTTATGATTTACACAGGGAGAGACATTTATAACCTGTGCATCTGATTTTTATATTGTGATAATATTTTTTTTCTTTCAGTGCTTGTCTTTTGGGTCATTGGTCTTGTACACAGCTTCCATGCTCTGGTAACTGCAGCGTTATAGGAGGATCCCACATCTATACCTTTGATGAAAAGGAAATAACTTTCCATGGAGATTGTCGATATTTAATATCTAGGGTATGTCGTATTGATCTTACATTGTCTGTTATGTGGTTTAATAAACACTTTAACGAAATAAATTTTGTTAATTAAAATTACCTTTTGCTCCTATATTTGGTATAAATTGTTTCCTCTTGGAATTCTCAGAGCATCACAGTGGCCCAGTGGCTAGCATGCCTTGCAGCTCTGAAGTTCTGTTGTTAATAAACACATTACTGTAGTTATTGTAATAAACATATTACTGTAGTTATGGTAATAAACACATTACTGTAGTTATTGTAATAAACATATTACTGTAGTTATGGTAATAAACACATTTCTGTAGTTATGATAATAAACACATTACTGTAGTTATTGTAATAAACATATTACTGTAGTTATTGTAATAGACATATTACTATAGTTATGGTAATAAATGCATTACCTTAGTTTTGGTAATAAATACATTACAGTAGTTATGGTAATAGTTATGGTAATAAACACATTACTCTAGTAAGGATAATAAACACATTACAGTAGTTATGGTAATAAACACATTACTGTAGTTATGATAATTAACACATTACTATAGTTATTGTAATAAACATATTACTGTAGTTATAGTTATGATAATAAACACAGTACTGTAGTTATTTTAATAAACACATTACTGTAGTTATGGTAATAAACACATTACTGTAATTACAATAATAAACACATTACTTTAGTTATGATAATAAACACATTACTTTAGTTATGATAATAAACACATTACTGTAGTTATGATAATAGACACGTTACTGTAGTTATGATAATAAACACATTACTGTAGTTATGATAATAAACATATTACTGTAGTTATGATAATAAACACATTACTGTAGTTATGATTAGAGATGGGATCCGGGTCCAATTTGGACCCGGATCCGAAACGGACCCCCTCTGTCTGTTCTGAATTCCGATTGATCCAGAATAATAAACACATTGCTGTATTAATGATAATAAACCCTTTACTATAGTTATGATAATAAACACATTACTGTGGTTATGATAATTAACACATTACTGTAGCTATGATAATAAAACGTTATTGTAGTTATGATAATAAACATATTACTGTAGTTATGATAATAAATACATTACTGTAGTTATGATTAGAGATGGTATCCGGGTCCAATTTGGACCCGGATCCGAAACGGAACCCCTCTGTTCTGAATTCCGATTGATCCGGAATAATAAACACATTACTGTATTAATGATAATAAACCCTTTACTATAGTTATGATAATAAACACATTACTGTGGTTATGATATTTAACACATTACTGTAGCTATGATAATAAACACTTTACTGTAGTTATAATAATAAACACATTGCTGTAGTTATGGTAATAAACATGTTACTGCATGTTATTGTAATAAATAGAGATGGATACAAAATTGAACTCAAAACCGAGTTCGAGCCGAACTTTGAGTTCTCACGAACTCGAACTATTCAAACTAGTTTGTGCTCGATTATCCAGACTTGCGGAACTATTTTAGAAAATCCTCAAACATTAGAGAATCCTCGAATGTACAAGGTTTTTCGAACGTTTGGCACGCCTCGAACGGCAGCTCGAAACTGGGACCCACTTCTGGGTCCTTACAAGGACCATTGCGGCCCTGACATGGGCCCTTTGGAGCTTAAGGGGTCCTGCAGCTTGAACCGGGCCCCCCCCTCCCCGTCAGTTCTAAGTGCCTTTGTGGGGGGATCCTGCATTTCAAAACCAGGACCCCCCCTAGTCCTAAAAAGGACCTTTTCAGGTCTCTGTGTCTTCTTGCCAGTGACACCACCGGCGCTGGTGACATCAACGTTGGTGTTGCCGACCTCTTGATCCGATGTCTTCTTTGTTCTGCCATCAGCTGCGATGACTTCTGAGCCCAAAACCCAGGTATTGTTTTACTTACAGCTAGCAAAGCTGTCCCCAGACAGTCAATATCCTTACATTCCTATGATCTATCGTCGCTTAGTCTACACTTCTGCTGCTTCTGCATGTGCCCTTTACGTGCATGAGTAGCAGTAGCAGAAGCTTGTTCAGAAACGTCCGACAGCAATTGGCCGGGATGTCACTGTCACGTCCATGACTGATGGTCATTACCAGGAAGTAGCTGGGAGCTGCGGCGCAGGATTGGGGGTTTGTAAGGATGAATCATTGGGTTTACAGTCTGTGGACAGCTTTGTTCACTGTAAGTAAAACAAAACCTGGGTTTTGGGGGGTGTTTTCTTAATTGCTAAATTTTTGTAAGAGGGGTGGACATGCCCTTTAAGGACAGCCAGTCCAGTAACCACATTTAGTTTGATTTTGGCATTCAGTGCCCCAGTGAAATCTCTATACTAGTACCAAAATATAAACAAATCATATTTTTTTTTACATTTTATCTTTTATAGGACATTGATAATAGATTTGCTGTAATTGGCCATATTAAACAGCGTGGATCGTCTAAGAGTACAACCTTACGCACTGTCTATGTTACCATAGGGATGGTTGTAAGTTTTATGACATAAATCAGTTTCAGTGCTTTTAAAGTCAAACATGTCATTAAGTTTAAAGGGCAACTATAATGAAAAAATTTTTTTGACGCACACTATATTCAAATGCTTAATACATTTATTAGTGAACCATACACAATGTTTCAGGGTTCACATTGTCCCCTGATGAAGGGGACAATAAATGTATTAAGCTTTTGAATATAGTGTGCATTCTCCAATGTTATATTGATCAGATATATGGTTATGGTCCTAGGATAGAGGACCGTGGAGAGATTTGCACCTATGCGATTCACTGGCATGCTGCCGTTTGGTGTGACTAGGCATACATGATTTATACTATATGTTTACTGAGCAACTTTCCTCTTTTTCTGTACGTATAAAATGTGTTGACATCTTTCCTTAACTTTTGCTAAATATTGCACCACACTAGTTCGAAACACTGCACCTAAAATCTGATCATTTATGTTATTTTGTTTTATGCTGGTTTATTAATATTACAGTATTCTGTGCACACTGCAGTTTGTTGTGTGTTATTGTGTGTTTACCAGAGTCAAAAACTTGTTTGGGGGTACTCTGGGATATTAACTCAATACTTTTATTGTCTCTGCTTTTACAGGAAATTAAAATATGTCGCTGTGGCAATGTATACGTCAAAAAAATTCTTACATTATTGCCGGCAAATATAGGTTTGTTTCACCTTTATACCCATGTGCAAGGTTGACACTGTGATATTGAAAATGGTTTGAAGTTTTTAAAAAAATGTTTCATATACTGTCAAATGCTTATTAATAGTATAATTATGTATCATAGTAATAAATAGTATAGTTACTTATAATAGTAATACATATTATAGTAATTTATTACAGTAATAAATAGTATAGCTACGGTAGTTATTTATCATAGTGTACCAAACAACAAAACAGAACATCACACATATTATTTATTCTTTCCCCAGATGGAATTATTATATACAAGCCTTCCCAAAACTTCATTAATGTGGTTACACCATTAGGGATGAACGTACAGGTCCAAATAAATCCTGTGTTTCAGCTGTTCATCACTGTGAATTCCACGTTTCAGAATATGACAACTGGTAAACCATTGTGTTCTAAGGTTTTTACAATTTGTTTTTTTTTTTATTGATTCATATATTTATAAGAATTTTTTCTTCTTTATAAATAGAGATAAAATTTGTTTCGGATTTATAAGAATTTATAAGAATTTTTTCTTCTTTATAAATAGAGATAAAGTTTGTTTCCGATTTATAAGAATTTATAAGAATTTTTTCTTTTTTATAAAGATGAAGTTTGTGTCTGATTCGAACCTGTCTTCGTCTCGGAACTCCCGTTTCTGAAGTTCCAACAAAACCGTTTGGAACTTTTGGATCTCAAAACTTTTCCTATTTTTAGTAACCCTCAAAAACACAGGGTTACCCTCAAAAGTAGCCTTGCATATTCTGTAACCCTCAAAAATAGCCTTGTATATTAGGTAATCCTCAAAAGTAGTTTTGCATATTCGGTAACTCTCAAAAGTAGCCTCGCTAATTCGGTAGCCCTCGAAAGTAGCCTTGTATACTCAGTAACCCTCTAAGGTAGTTTCACATATTCGGTAACCCTTGAAAGTAGCCTCACATTTTCTGTAAACCATCTAAAGTAGTAGTTCGTGTATGGCCACCATTGTAAAAGTCCTTCATTGTTCAACCACAAAAACAAGGTTTAAACAAAATTTTGCTTCATTTATTTGTTCATTTAGCTGGTTTGCAGTAAGTATTCATGTGAGCCTAAGGAAAAGTAAAGTTTAAAATCTAACTTGACAGTTTGTTTAGTTGCATTAAACAGTGTACTAATTACTTTTACATTCCGTATAAAAACACAGTCAAATTATAAAAAATCTAGTGTAGTTAAAGGCGCACCTGACATGATTGCAGTTCCTTTTACCTATCCTGTAAATTACATATCACTTTCAGCTGGATAATTCCAAACAGTGACATTTTAATACCTAAAATGACAATCTCTTCAGGAATCTGTGGAAACTTTAATGGGGCTCAGGCTGATGACATGAGAACATTGAGCGGTGTGGTGGAGGAATCAGCTTCATCCTTTGGCAATTCTTGGAAGATCCAGTCTTCATGTTCTGATGTGACTGACAGTTTTGATAACCTTTGTGCCTACAACTTTGAAGCAGGTATTGCCATGTTTGTATGGATAGCTAATATCTGATTGGTTGGGGCAAAATTAGCACCATTTTAAACGATAAGAACTTTTATTGAATAACACTGCATGTCTTTTCAATATCTGCACTGGATAATTATGGTGTAATCTTATGTCATTTCACCTTCATTAGAAAATTATGCCCTTCATTGGTGCAGCCAGCTCACAAACGTCAGTGATGTCTTTGGAAAATGCCACTCATATCTCAACCCTTCATTTTATTTCAAGGTAAAAAGGCAGACAGAACCATGACCAATGTGCCAGAATGCTGGTCTGTGTGGTTGTGTCATGTTGTGAATTCCAAGAATATCTGTTGAAAACCACAAAATGCAATTTTTGTAAAGTGCAAAAAACCCTTTAGCATTCTAAAAGTACAAGCACATTCATCCAAGTGGGGGCTTTTAATCATTTAAAATGTGATACCTAATAAAATTATTGATTTGCTGCTAATTAAAAGTTTTTTCAACCTTCTAAGGGGGTTTTCATATTCGTCTTTGTGTTGGGGTTTGTTCGCACTGTGTTGCCAAGCTTCACCTTATTTATTAAGGGTTTTAATTAGTTTCACAATCCATAATATCAGTTTACATGGGTGTTTCTAGACTTATTGTTAACGGAAACAAACATTGAAAAGACGCAAAGTGAATTTTAAAAGTGGAGTTTTTTTTACTGCGTAAGAGAAAACAAGTACAAATGGGTATTTTATACATTCCCCATGTGTCAATTCACTGTATGTGTCTATAGTGTCTATAGTGTAAAGTATATAAACTAGATATATTACTTGTACTTTGCAGATTTAAGACTTTTTAAAATTTTTATGAATTGGCGCAACTATTTTCGAAAATTTGTGAATGAATTTTCGTATCTTTTCGAAAATCTGTGATTGCACAAGCAAAGTGGATTTCAGTGAGTTTGGCCATCTCTAATTTGGAATATCAGCCACTTCTGATCATCCTGTTAAAATTCTCCTTTGAAGTTTCTAGAAATTAAGAACATTTTCGAAAATAGTTGCGCAATTTAATAAAAATTCAAAAAAGTCCTAAATCTGCAAAGTCCAATTTCAATGTTTATTAGCTTGACTGTGCCATACTTTTAAAATATCTTTTGTGCTCATATATTTTTTTTCTTGTGCTTTTGATTGTATTTTCTTCCTACTTCCCAGCTCTGTCTGTATGATGTGTGCAGAACTACCGATGAAAACCGTGAGAATTCCCTTTGCATGTGGCTGTTTGCGTATGTGCGAGAATGTTCTTATAGAGGAGTGCGTCTTGAGGAATGGAGAAAAAATATTTGCGGTAAGAAAATAATAGAATTTAGATTTTTACCCGAGCTAATCAATTTAAATAATTTAAATGGAGATGTTTATTCACACCTGTCAATTCATAAATACAATCATAAATAGATGCAGGTTTGCCTTCTGCCTTAGTGAATCACACTTTGTAATAAGAACTATTGATGACAGGGGTGTAACTACCAGGGGAGCAGGGAAAGCAACTGCAGGGGGGCCCGGAAGCCAGTGGGGGGGCCACATCTTCTTATTTTCTATATGACAGATATAACCTCCTTCCAGAAAACCACTGTGGATGAAGCATAGATAGGGGCCTCATCATAGTTTTGCTAGGGGGGCCCAGGGATTCTTAGTTCTCCACTTTGTGATGAGTCCCAGTTTTTGGGACTGAAGAAATTAGAAAAGTTGAAGAATCGTTGACGAAAATTCAAAAGATCGTTAATCAGATTTACCAAATTTAACTCAATATCACTTTTGTCGACCTAGGTAAAACTCGAATGTTATTAAAACCCTGCATGACTTTAATGGCAGCTGGTGTTAAAAAAGTCTTACAGGATTAGCCCCAAAACAATGTTAATTCTCTCACACCTGTGTGGGTGTTTTTTGAGATAACTGCACACCTGCCTGTATTGTAAACTTAAAGTGATGTTAACCCTTTGTAAAAAGGTTAGCATCACTTTAACTCTAGAATTTACTGCTGCAACTCTGCATAAATCCCCTTTATGTCACCTAGCCAAATTGCCTCATTTTGTTTCAAACACTAATGCACTATTTTTTTTAAGTAACACCGTCTCTCATTCATCTCTGTTTATTGATTATGCAAAATTCATTCCTGCAGATACTACCGATATTTGTCCTGATACCATGAAATTTAGCTACAACCCAAGGCCCTGTAATGTCAGTTGCTCCTCTTTGTCTGAGCCTGATCCTCTCTGCAATGTAGCAGCTGTGCCATTGGAGGACTGCACCTGCCCAGAAGGAACCTATTTGACTGTTAATAATGTATGTGTGGAGCCAGAAAAATGTCCCTGTAGCTTTGAGGGTCGAAGTGTTGATCCTGGTGATACACTTAAAGTGCATGAAATCTCATGGTAAATATTCCATAAATCTTCTAAGTATTAGGAAAAAATTTCAAGTTATCCTAATATTATGTTATATTTAATTTTATATATATATATATATATATATATATATATATATAAATCAATCAGGGAAGTAGTGAGCACTCCTTTCGTAAAGACAGTCGCCCGGGTGCATACCAAAAGAGTATCCAAGTGATCAAATGTAAGTATCACTCACGGGACTTGTAAATGTAATCAAAGAGATACTTTATTCACATCGGCGAGTTTCAACCCTGCTCACGGGCCGTCATCAGGATGTTAAGGATGTTACATCACCAAGTAAGTGACCCCATTTTAATAACACCCACCATGCAAATTGCTCCACCCACCATATTGCACGTTAGACTCAAAAGCAATATTAAACATCTATACTGTAAAAAATCACATAGATACTGTGTAAAATGTTTAAATTTATAAAACATATCAAAATGTACATATTAAATGTCATTAGCAACATTTTATAATACAGTGTTGTTTACCAGAGGAAGTTGCAAGAAACAGAACAAGCCAATTATAAAAAACAGTGTTACAAAAACTGCTCATTTAATCCACTAGGGGATAAAGTCTGAAGCTTTTGTATCCATCTGGCTTCTTTCTGTAATAGCAACTTGTCATTATCCACAGGCAACATCATTTGCTCATCAGAAAGACCATCTATGATCATGCAACGAAGGCTTGAAAGTTGATGTGCTTCCTTTTTGAAATGCCTGGTGACAGACAAGTCGCCAAACTTGCTGGTAATGCATTCGACATCTCTTGTTTGTAAAGCATTTCTAATAGATGTACGGTCATTGGCCATGCGCTCTTTGAACATTGTTTTTGTCTTAACGACATAATATAGCCCACACGGGCAGACTATAAAGTAGATCACATATCTACTCGTACAAGTGAAACATTGTTCAATAGTAAATTTGGTTCCATTCCTTGGATGTGCAAATTTCTAACCAGTCAACATAGAGTTGCACGTAATACAATTGGGACATCTGAAACAACCATTTTTCTTTTTAAATTGCCAAACACCCTGAGCACCAGTGTCCACTTTTTTTACCTTAGAGATGTCGTTGCATACCAACAAGTTTGCCAAATTCCTGCCCCTTCTGTATGTATGGCGAACACTGACATTGTCAAAGGGCAAGGACCTATCCCTGCTAATCAAATCCCATCTGCGATTAATTAAATCTTTAAGTTTCCCACTGTAGGGAGTATATGTGGAACAAAAATTAACCCACGATTTACCCCTATCATTCCTATGTTTCGTAGTGGACAAACAATCGCAGCGATAGTACTCCTGTGCCCTATGTAGCTGATGGAGAAGTTGGTCAGGGTCATATCCTCTCTCACAAAAACATATAATCTAATTGGGCCTCCACCCTTGAATTATCAGTATTATTACGTAAAGTTCTCAAAAACTGACTATATGCAATTGCATATTTGGACTTGGATGGCAACTAGTGCCATAGAGCACTGAGTTTTTATCAATTAGTTTTCTATATAATGTAGTCCCAATCCCAAATTTGGTCTTGAATAATTTGAGATCCAAAAACCCAATCTCATCAAATCCAACAGTTTTATATGAGTATCTAACCCATTCAAGTTAGTAACAAAGTTAATAGCTTGTTCTTCAGTGCCCTTCCATATAAAAATCATCTATATACCGTTTGTAGAGGCATACCAACCCCTTAATAGCCGGGTTGATATATTTCTTTTCAAACACAAGCATATATAGATTGGCAAGGGATGGGGCCACATTGGACCCCATCGCCGTGCCAACCCTCTGGGCATAGTATGCCCTATCATATCTGAAGTAATTGTTCTTTAAGATGAATCTTAGTAGGTCAACACGGAATTCTGTCTAGTCTGAGGTGGAGAAAATGCATAAGTGTCCATTTATTTAGCCTGCCAATGGGTCCATGGAAGGTGTCAGTACATTGTGGAGTGTTTCTTAATACTAATAAGTACCCAGGGGGCGTTAGACTATTTTCCAACATTTACGGTAATACGATCTGAAATTTTGCTTCTTTTTTTTTTTTTTTGTTGTTGCTTTTTTAAAATTCTGGTAATACTGCAAAAAATGCAACAAAAGGGAGAAAAGGGGCAAAAAGGCGAAATTTCACCTATTCATAAATAGCTTTAAATAAAGAAAGATAAAAATAGCTCTGATACTTCACCCTCTCTGGTCTGGTAATGGCCGACACTAGAGAACAATTTCTCTTTTTGCCGCGATACCATATTTAACGCAATGAATAAGGCAATGACTACTGTCACACACCGCCGCAGCTATACTTTTCCCGAAAGCGAAAACTACCGTTTTTATAAATAAAATAGCACTCTTTTCATTGCGATGTCCTGCGATAGCGAAATGGCGAAAATAGCGATCGTTTATAAATATGCCCCCTAGAGTTTACATCTCTTCCACTTAAAAGGAAAACCATTTCCAGCACTTAAAAAAAATAAGAGATTCCAAAAGGTCTGTTTGATAATAACATTAACACCACCAGTCAGGAATATTAATTCTAACAACAGCGCAACAGGCCACATTATGAAAGACATCAATATCACCATTCTTATGGGCAATTTTCACAATCAAAAACAACAGAAGGAGTGGGAATACAAATTCATTCAGAAATGTAATTCCCTGAATGGCGGACTAAATAGGGATATGAGTTTTATGGCCAAATATCAACTTATTCTACATCACCACCCAGACTAAACCCACTCACAAGGACGCTCTCTTCTACTGTTTATTACATTTCAAAGGACACTTTCCATTTCAAAGGACATTCAGGGTTATTCAATAAAAGTTCTTATCGTTTAAAATGGTGCTAATTTTGCCCGAACCAATCAGATGTTAGCTTTCAAATGTTAAATAAGATCTGATTGGTTGGGGCAAAATTAGCACCATTTTAAACGATAAGAACTTTTACTGAATCTCCCTGATCGTTCTCACATTATTACAGCTATATACTTGTGCCCACTTCAACCTCCTCTACAGTCTCCACTGTTGGAAATAACAATACATTCCAGATACAATTCCACTTCCAAAATCTTAAAAAAAAAAACTGTCCAGTACCGGAAAATACATGTGCTAAGTGGCTCATTTACCCAGAGTTGCTATCGCTCTGGGTAAATATCCCGATCACGGTTCAAAGGGATCTACTCACAGCGGGATTTTAATGCCAGCTATTGCCCGGCATTAAAATCCAGCGCAAATGTTATATTGAATTGCGAGCGTCAGATGCGCGGGTATCTTTTGCGTAACCTGCGCATCCGGAGCTAGTATGGATTAAATTATGCTAACCAGTAGCTAACTGGGTAAATCGTCCTCTTAATGTTGAAATTTCGAGAAATTTTTAAATTTTCGAAAATAGTTCCACGGTTCGGAAAAATTCGAAAAAGTCTGAGTTCCAGCATATACGTGAAATCCGCTTTAGGTCCGGTTCCATCTCTAGGGCTAACCCCTAGAAAGTGACCAGCTATGATTACAGATCCTTCCACTCTCCCACGTTAAGCCATGTATGACAACCATAAGTAATCTGTGAAAAAAATCTATTCTGCATGATATTATTAATAATGCCCCCTTTGGTGTATGTACTGTTATTAATATTCTCTTTCTGTCATTTCTAGTATTTGTATACGTGGAATACTGCACTGCCCTACAGCAGAAATGAGAATGGGTATGTGGAAGTAAGAAAATAAAATTGGATGATTCATTTTAGGAGTTTTGTGAGCAAAATTTACAATTACAATACATTAGATGGACCCCACTTAAAGGGACACTGAAAAAATAACTTTTCCTCATCTTCAATCTATAATTGAATATATTTAAGTAGCACTTACTTTGAGGTGTGTGTGTTGCTGCATGCCTTCAATCCAGTACTTGTTTTGCTCAGGCGCAGCATCCCCCTCCCTCTTTTAACCACTCCCACTTCCATCTGAACTGACTTTTTCCCTACAAACCAACTGTCAAACCTGCACACAGCATACAGAATCCCAATTATGAAAACTCTGCCACCATTCTAGCTACAGCAAAACTGTTCACAGAAGAATCGTTTTGTGAGAGCAAGGAACTTGATTGACAGCTGAAATGTAAGATGTTTTAGATTGGATT